>CM071924.1:75547424-75935223 GCA_016081115.2 Rehmannia glutinosa | reverse complement strand
GATGGTTACGCCGGAGTTAACACTGGGCAATGAAAGTGTAATCCACCGTAGTTGAGACTCTGTGGATGCCATGCGTTTAAGAAGACAAAGGCATTGTGCTGTCGAAGGGATTGAACAAGGCCATTGCGTTGAGGCTGACGGGAGGTAATGAAGGTCTAAGGGAGGTTGAGACTTCCCTAGGTAAAAATCAAGGAGATAAGAGCATTCCTCGGACCATACTTTCTGATTCGAGGAGGAAATCGTGCTCTTCATGACTCCCGGGATTATCCTGATACAACTTTCCTGGGATCGGATGAAGGTGATCGACCCCAACCCGCACATCAAAAAGACTCACGGTGGGATGTTCTACCTAGTATGAGTAAGCCAAACTTCAAGGTTGCTTTCGACAAACGTTTAATTTTGATGATGAGCCAAGCATTCAAAACTCATCATCTTCCGATGACGCAATGATGGTGCAAAAAGAATAACAAATTCATTTAGCGTAAAACACCGGGGCCGAAGAAGTCGTTATCTGGTGAGGCTCAGTCGGTACCCCGTCAACCTCACTCACGAGCCCAATCAAAATAAATGCCTGCGAGGCTCTCCAAGTCTGCAGCGGACTCCACCCAACTGGCACATCACCCAGACCACGAGTTACGGAGGAATCTATACCATATGTTCGTGATAATGCATTTGAAGAAACATTCCCTTTCTATTGAAATTTGCCGATCTTGTTGAAGAAAGCAAATTCGGAAGCGGCGATGTTTCAACGTCAGACTGACCTAATTATTCCCACGTACACTATCATCCCAAAGCAGGATTTGATTTTGATGCGGCATGGCCACCAAACGAGACCGAGGTGACAAACGAGGTATGGGAGGTCTTCAAGACAATCCTTGCAGAGATTGAGAAGATAGAACGGCACCAGGCCACATTGGATATGCGGGTTTTGGACAACGTGGATGCAACTCTCACAAATTGATCTGCATGGAATAGTGATTAGAATCGGGGAATGGTGTCAACACTTGGCCCGTGACAATGCGACTCAAACAAGTCGGGATATTTCAAGGCATTGTACAACAAAAATGTTGATCCTGGAGCTACCGATAATCTTGACATGAAGGAGGATGCAAGTAAATATTGATAGAATGCATGTCTCCACCACTTTGAAATGGGCTAGCTGCGAGAATTTCATCGAAAAAGAACTTACGCGCGTAGAGGAGAATATGAATGAAAAGTTCGGCCTTCTTATGGTGAAATGAAGGCTGTGGCGGCGAATCCAAAAGCCACTCGCTCGAGTTTCATCTGCAACATACTCCTTGTGGACTCAAGCAAAACTCGGCTATCGGCCTAGATTTCATGCTTCTTTGGCATGTTCCCGGGGTTTGTCTCTCCTTTGATGATGCCAAAAAGGGGAAGAGGAATACTGAAGACATTAAAAATGGTCGAAGTGGAGAAAGAGAAGGTCGCTGTTGAAAGAAGAAGAAAACAAATCAAGAACATAAGAAAAAAAAGGGAAAAGCAATTGAGGGGAAAGGTTTAAAGATACGACTCTAATGTTTGCTGAAACCCCCTCAACAAGGCCTTGTCACAATCCGACATAATCAGCAAACTTCCAAGAAGTCCGCTCCAACACTCATTTGTACCTATGTCCGAGAAGAAAAAATCGTAGAAGTAGGGATGAAGGAGGTCGAAAGAAAAATGGATGCCGTGCGATGGAAATATTGAAACAATATGAGAGGCATTCCTTGAAGGGGAAAAGACACGGTATGTCATTCCCGGATGACGGAGATGAGCCACGATCGGTGGAAGAATTCAAAACGCTCGTCGAGGATACTTCAAAAATATGTCCATAGCCCAAGCCTGGGACTTGTATTGGGAGAAGGTGGTCTAAAGCTATGTGAAGAAGCTGACAGACAACAGACCACTAGCAGTCACTCTGCTAGTCACTCTGCTGGAAAGAAAAAGACTCCAGTACAATATACGCCCAGAGGAAGGAGTGGTGGAGGCAGAGGTTTTCAACCTAGACCTCTACCTAAAAATATTGAATATGTAGATCTGGGCAAGAAGGGAAGGATCTACTGGGCTGGATATGATGAAGTAGCCAACCGGGAAGTGGCTAGGAAGAATGCTGACTATGTCAAAAGAATTGAAGAAGAAAACAAAAGACAAGATCAACTGTTGGAAGAAAGGCAAGAAAGAAAGAGAAGAGACGATGCTGCAAAGAGAGCATACGAGAAAAAGAAAGCAGCTGAAGATGAAAAGAAGAGAAAGAGACCAGAGGACGACAGAGCTGAAGAAGAAAGAAGGAGGCAGCGAAGGCGATGAAGTGTTGTTGTCCACCCCTTCATGTATTTTACTATTGTAAATACATATGTATGTAAGTCTTTTGTACGATGAATAAAAGTTGTGTAATTTCTATATTTGCATAGATATAGTCTGCTATGTTTGCTATGATACACATTATAAACAGCTTTGTAAATGACAAGAATGTTATGGCCAATAAAAAGATTGATTCTACGCATACATTCTCTGTTTCTACATTGTCTGTATGTATCTTTGATGCTTACATTTTGTATGTATATTTTAAGTTTTGGCATCATCAAAAAGGGGGAAATTGTTGGGAAATTTATTGTTTAGATTTTGATGAATGCCATGTAAAACTTAGACTAGAAAGTTGGCACCCCATTTTCCTTGTAATTTGCATTATAATAGATATGGTTGCATTTAGCCGAGTCAAGTCGATTATGCCTGGATATACAAGAAGTCAATCAAGATCGAAAATGGAGACTCATTTGTGAAACAGCTGAGTATGGAAAGGAGGAGAAGTCAAGAACTCGATCAAGGAGTATCACCGAGATACAAGCTGTGTGAAGTGTCAAATCAAGTCAACTCAAGAAGCCAAGTCAAGTTGAAGTGACAGATGAGTCTTTCAATCATTGGAGCGGACTCAAGTCACCTATGGAAAAAGGCAAAATGCAAGAGGAGTTAACTGAAAAGAATCCGTTGCACAGAAGTCAAGAATATTACCTAAACAAGTAATACTTCCATGTTGCCATGTCTTAAAGTGCTCAGTCCCAGAAGCGTGCAAAAGGAATAAACCAATGGGAAGCACTGCACCTCGTGTCAGACTCTGAAAAGCTGAACATTCATTTAATACGAGGAAATGTCAACATCAAGGACTGCAACAAGACAAGCCAACGAACACAAGTGACTTTTGAAAATCAGCCTATCTCTTCAACGGGCAGATTTTTGAAAGTTCACTATAAAAGGCTGAGGAATTTCATTGAGAAAAAGGTTACCCGGACCACGAACATTCAAGCAATTATTCGAACTGTAACCTGCCATACATTCTCAAGTTATTCAAGCAAAAATCCTCAAGCCTAACTTTCGAAGGAAATCGATCCAACACCAAGCTGTGAAGGAAAGACAACTTCAAACTGTTGAAGAGGAAACTTTTGAAGAATCAAAAGGGGTCTACATTCCAAGGAGGATTGTAGAAAGGTTCAAGGTCGAACCAGTCTTAAGTCATTGGAGGGCTTCGTGATCAAATCCAAGAAGCTTGAGCAAGTGAGCTGAAGTAGCAAGGCAACCGCCCTGTGAAGAAGCTGAGTCGGACGAGAAGCCAACTGTGTGACCAAGGCATCTCCAGACTGAGTCCCAAAGGATCAAGTCAGCTGTGTGATCAAGACTTGTATCTGGACTGATAACCACTTTGTACTCTGATCAATACTTAGTGGATTCCTCCAGGAGTTGGAGAAGAGATGAGTAGAAGAATTACCCCATCTTCGAACCTCTATAAAAATTATTGTGTCATTTACATTTCAGCATTTTTATTTCTGCACATTATTTTATATCTGCTGATAATTTGCTATCCAACTGATAATTAACAAAGTGCTAAAACCAAGTGTTAAAACAAACTTAAACCAAACTTAAGGGTGTTAAGTCTTCCGCTGAAAAATCTCATCACAGCCAAGTTAAGGTTTAGACCAAACAGCTGAGTTATTCTATCAACAGCTCAATCGAGTCTGTTGAGTGGCTAACTCTGCTGGTTAACTAACCTAGTTGTTCCTCAAGGACTTAGCTGTGTATTTAACTCTGTATTATTTTAAAAGGACTAAAATCGAAAAGTTGGTAAGGTTTATTCAACCCCCCATTCTAAACCTTACTTACACCCCTTGGGACCTACAGGTGATGTACCCGGCAAAATTTCAATAGTGAATTCAACTTCTCTATTCGGGGGTAGCGAAATGAGCTCTTTAAGAAATACATCAGGATAGCCTGACATTATGGGTACCTCACTAATCTCCTTTTCGCTGCAGGGTTTATTGATAACATAAGCCAGGTATCCTCTTGCACCTTTTGCTATTGCTTTCCTAGCCTTGATGGCCAAAATAATCGGGACCATCTTAACTCATGGTTTTCCGACATTAGTACGGTTTTACCAGGAATACACAATCTTACTTCCTTTCGTGACAATTCATATTCGCATGATGTCGGGCTAACCAATCCATCCCCAAAATTACATCGTAATCCAAGATTAGACAATTAGATCCACAGAAAAAGAAGCATTTCCAATCATGACACCACAATCACGGAAAACAGAATTAGTTATCTGACTAGCTCCCATAGGAGTGACAACTTCTAATGAATATGGTAGCGATTCCATGCATGCATTCAGATTGTAGTAAAGTGCGGTACAACAAATGAATGCGTTGAGCCAGGATCTAGTAAAACTCTAGCGAGGTGATTAGATACAAGGAGCGTACCTTCCACCACATCGCTTGATTCCCGGGCTTCGTGTCCATCTAGTGCAAACACTCGTCCTTGCATCTTTGGGCGACCTCTCGCATGTGTTCCTGGCCATCGGATTTGGACACCGCTTGAACAGTGTTTGTCGCTCCCACACCCCAAGACACCTCCCGAGCTTCCTCCAGGCAAGCATCCGGTGTATGTCCTGCCTCTGTCAATGAGAACGATTCAATGACACTGTTATCTACCCTTTTGCACGACCGTACCCATCCCTTATTTCGCTTCGATTGAATTGGCTTCACAGATCGACCTCGGAAGGGCCCTTTGAACTTCCAATATTCCCTTTATATTTGAGCTCCAACCGAGTCAATCCGCTTTCAATTCTTTCGGCGGCTGAAACCGCGGCTTTGTGCGTAGTAATCTCGGTAGCTAATAGTTGTTTCTACAATTCCAAACCCGAGGCCCCTAGTAAATTTGTACAACTTATCCTCTTCTTCTTGCACTAATCCTGGTGCATACTTGGATAATCTGTGGAATTCTGCTTCGTACTGAACAACCGACATTAATCCTTGCCTAAGGCGGTGAAACTCATCCCTACGTGCTTCTCGAATGACTTTGGGAATGTACTGTTTACGAAACTCATGTACAAAATTTCCCCATGTTTTTCTAGTCCCGTTTCGTGTCCATTTTTCCTCAACAATTGGCCACCAGTTGCAAGTTGCCGCTTCCAAACGAAATATCACCAAGGTAAGTTGTTGCTCTTCAGTGTACTTCAAAGCAGCAAATATGATCTCAATCTTTTCCAGACAATCCTCGGCTTTTATGTCATCAGGTTATCCTGGAATGTTTGGTGGGTTAAATCGAAGGAATCTTTCCAGCACCCGATCAAGAGTCTCGACATCGGGACCGGTAGGATGTTGCCCAGTTGAGTTTTGCTGCTGCAAATACACCAATAACTGTTGTAGCACTTGAGTGTTCAGATCTGGTTCTGCAGCAAGGTTAGGTGGATTTGGGTGTTCTAGTTCCGGCATTTCGTTATGTAGAGAATATGGTTCGTATCCTGGATGCAGACGTGGACATCCCCTACCTCTTCGTTCAGCCATCAACTGAGAGTTACAAAGATGAAAGGTTGTTAGAATATGTTGTTATTACAATGTTACCAAATGTATACATTAACAATAACAATAACATATCACAACACGAAACAAAATTACAAAAGCGGGAACCTTGCCCTCATTTATATATATACCACACATAACTTTATACAATGACAAAACATAGATCAAAATGGCACCTATTCTAAGAAGATGCTAGCTAACTAGGTCGATGTTACTATCATATACACTCGCATGTACAAATCATATAGACAAAAACCTCGACCCCTACGCCGTAGTCAAAACATATATACCTTATAATATAATATAACTAATCTACGGGTCTATCACTATGACCCCATCCGAATCAACCTCCTACATCATCAAGTCATCGTCGAATCGGACTCCTCGAAGGCTCCTCGGAGGAAGAAGAAGGAACCACGGGAGGTACGACCATTCCAGGTATAGCCGCACATAGACCTATCGCCCTCGCCCTAATAGTCTCTCGCTCCTGCTCACGCCGCGAATCTGAGCGCAGCAAGCTGTTGGTCACCCGATCAATCGATAGTTGCAATTTTGTAAGGTCGCATGAGTCACAGCGAGTTGCGCCTCCAACTGAAAAGTGTACTGCTGTTCCTGGTAAAATAACTCCTGCATCTCGTCGTACGAGCAGAGTAATAATCAACAAGATTATCTAAATCTTTGGACATGCTCATGACAACGAGTGACCACTCGAGCCCATGGGGTCCATGCTACATGACGAACACCACATCGGTCAAGAAACTGAACGAGAATACATAGGGCATACTAATCCATCGACCAACAAGATAAGTAACCACCAAGTCCTACGCATTTATATACCGACCCAAAAAAATAAAATAAAATAAAATAAAATAAAATGAAGTTCTTAATATCGGCATCCGGTTGAGTTATACGACCACGATCGGAAGATCATATCCTAGGTTTGCTTAGATGTAGTTTCCTACACCCAAGCTCCTCGATACCACTCTTTGTCACGCCCAAATTATAATAATTCAAACTAATAAATTAATAAAACATAAAGGTCATAAACTTAACTCCATCACAGCTTATGGGATAGCAAATACAAAATACTTATCGTCTATTACAAGCCAAAATAGCGGAAGTCTTAATAACCTAAGTAGGTTTTCAATAAAAGATACCAAAGTGGCTTATTACATGCCATGATCAAAGTTCTTAGGAAAATTAACAAATATAAGCAACTGAGCCAATGTCCGGATTACTCTTGGATTAGGTGTCCGATCATCTTCTTTATTTTTACGTAAATAATTTAGAAAATGTGGGGTGAGCTAAACGAGCCCGGTGAGTGGTGTTGGGGAATGCGAAAAAGTTTTAGGAAAACAAATTATGAAATCTGTGTGATGCATGTGGTGTGCACAATGAAGGTTAAGTAACGTAAATAGCATTTTCAAAAGATGAACCAAAATTTTATCAAATTACGATAAGTTATCAAAAATTTCTAAAAGGAAAACAAGATAACGGTTAGACACTACTCAATAATAACGCAAGGCCGATGTGGAATTTACACCGCACCTTAACGTTCGATTTCAAAATGATTTTAAACACCGACAAGGTTCTATGCCCCATTTTAAAATCTAACGATCGGGATAACATAACGGTAAGCGAGGCTGGTGTGGAATAAACACCACACCCCATTGCGTTCTCCAACGCACTAGGCGAAGCCTAACACATTATTCCCCGAGTGGCTCGATTTTCTTTAGTTGTGGGTTTAAACCCAGAGACCGTCATATTCGAATATATCAATACTACGACCCAAGTTCGCCGCCGTCTCGGCCCGACCGGAAAAATGGGAATATGCCCATGTGTAGTCGAGCAAACATCAACAGCAACCTATTCGATTATTTGCCCGACCTACACACGCAGATTACCCGACTCGATAGACGATCTATGATTACAAAGAGTTCAAGTATCATTTATATACTAATATATGTTGTGTACAATTAGTACAACCATAATACAACAAATGGATTAAGTAAGAGTTCATAAGATAAGTGAGGTTATTTATTCAAAATTCAATTTTTGCGCAATTATATTCTTTAGTTGTTATATCTTCTATCCATTATTTTCTATATTATTAATCATGCTAATCCATCAACATCTTTAAAAATGAGCAAGAACAATAAATTAAAACCTACCAAGCAAGTATTCTATATAATAGAATTTAACAAGATTATTTTTCTACTTGTCATGCAACCATACCCAAAAATAGCCATAGTAAATTCAAATTAAACATACAAGTCATCATATTGACTATTCATTTAAGTAACATCAATTCATGCAACTTCATGATTTTAAACTTGTTTTAAGTAAAGAATAAATAAAGTTTACCCAAACAAATTAAAATTGGCTAAATTTTTACCCACATGTATGTTTTTGTTTGATGGTCAAGTAGCTATGGCACCAAGAGTGGCTCGGCTCCTAAACGAATTTCCAACACTTTTTAGTCAAATTATTTTTAATAATTAATATTAAAATTTCAGAATATATATAGAATAGCTACATAAAATTATCAAAGTAGTTTAATTATTAAGAAAAGTAACATTAGAGAGAAGAAGAAGAAGAAGAAAGGAAGCGAGGCCGGAAATAAACGGTCATCTTGGCCATGGCACTCGGAGAGGCGCATCCTGATCGGAGGAGGCCCTGTCCGTGTTTTCTGCGGCCCGGACCCATTTTTCCGATTGTTTCACTCTTTAAGACTTTAAAATAAAATATAATAAGATATATCCTATTTTTAATAATAAGATATAAAATAAATTTGAAATAATAGTATCAAAGTTCATAGATTTAATGTTTTTATTAACATGCATAGGTTCTTTTCATTTTTCCTCAACCTTAAGGTATAAACCTTAGTGGTTATCTTGGAATGACCTCATTGAACCAAAAGGCCAACAAAAAAATCTTAATAAACACAATATTTCGAAATAGTTTGAAAAATAATATTTGTAATATATGGTGAAATTAATAAATCTAATGATTTGAATAACATGCAAAAGGTTCTAGGAAATTTTCCCTCAACCTTAAGGTAAAACCTTAGTGGTTTACTTGGGAGTAGCCTCATTGAGCCCATAGGAAAATAATATTAGAAAATTAAAGTTTAAATTTCGAAATAAATACAAGTATAAACATAACAGTCCCAAAAAAAATAGGATAGTAATCTGGAAAACTAATTTTATATTTCGAAATACAAAAAAACATTACAAGAAACAGCCCCACCCATAGGAAATACTACTTGAAAAATGATTTAAAATTTGAAATAATTAATTAAAAAATATTTTATTATTATTATTATTATTATTATTATATACATCAATATTTTTTATTTTTTTAAATTTCAAATACTAAAAAAAAAAATAAAAGAAAACAACCCCAAGTAAATAAAAAAATTATAAAACAGCCCTAAAAATGCCCATAGACGGCGGTTTTGGTGGTTTTCCGATGGTGGTGCTTCACCCTCAACATCAAGGATTAAATCCCGTAGTATTATTGGGTGAACTCCATTTTTTTAAACTTCAAAAACCACCAAAACTAAAATAAACAGAAAAATAAAATAAAAAAAAAATATATAATATGAACTAACCACAAGAACAAGAATCTTGTCCCCTTTATGCCACAAATGGCGGCTTTACAGTGGCGGTGGCGTTCCGGCATTGGCCGGAGGACAGTCAACAAAATAAAAAGGAAAGAGAGAGGGAAGAGGGGAGAAGGAGAAGGGGAAGGAAAGAAGAAAGAAAAAAAATTAAAATATGGGGAGGGACTATTTTCCGGCAGCCGGCTCCGCTAGAGGGGAGGAGAGGAGAAGGGAGCTTCACCTTTAGTGTGTGATAATGTTTGTGAAATGCTGAAAATTGTATTTAGGGTTAGAGTTTAGGGTATATATAGGGGTCTAAGTTGGGTAGGCTTTTGGTTTGGGTTGGGCTTGGAGATGGGCTATGCTTGACTAAAGAATAAAGTTGGAAAAAAAAAACGAAATGGGTCAAAAATTTGGGCTCAGATTTAATCATAGGATAAGTCCAAAAGAAATGTATACATAAAATATAACAATTGTATAAAATTAAATAAATTAGTCATAAAAAAATATAAATTCTAACTCATATGAATAATTAAAATTATAAAATAAAGTCATAATTAGTTAAGGGAAAAAAATATATCAAGCTATAAAACTTAAAGTATACCACCAAATAAGATAAATACCTAGAATATCTCGCGGTTAGTCGATGTGGTCTTACACAAAGTATCATGGAAGGTGTTCTAGGTTTTTATACGCAAACAGTTAAATAATACTATCCATACAATACATCATAGCTAAATAAATACTGCATTTATATTATTTATGAATATCACCTCCTACAATTAAGGGTTGACGTGATTGCTATTAGTTTGGAAAGATTTTTGTTGCCAATATCACCTCCTACAATTAAGGGCTGACGTGATTCATGGAGGATCTTTTATTAAATAGTCAATTATACTACTATTTATTATGATTAATGATTATTAATTTAAATTTTAGCCATTAAATCTGGACTCTCGATTGGAATATATCAATGGTTTGGACGGATCTCCGCTGTTTCATATAAGGGGAGATGTCCCATTTGAACCATCCCTTATATATATTGGATCTGGTGAGTCCATATAAGTTATGTGAGTATGTGAGACCAAATCTGGAACGTTAATTTATTTTTTAAATAGTCTAGATTAAACAGTTTTTATCATTTTTTAGTGGTTAACTTATTGGAGAAAAGGACTTTTTGATAAATCCAACTTATATCAGTTATTAGGAGGAAAGTTATATTTGGTAGTGGCTTTTCACATTGCTATAAGTAAGGGATCAGTTTTCACACGATTCTCTTCCAAATCTTTTCTTTTGGGTAATTGAAAAGTTCCAAACTCCTCACTCAGAAATAATTCTTCTCGGTCGAAAATCAGAAGAAACTTCATCTCCACTGAAGAACTACATCGATCTCCATAGATCTCGTAAAAAACCCCATCTCCACAGCTCTCGTGAAAAACCCCATCAGAAGAGAAACTCCATCTATATGTGTTAAAGATTTCTCAACATCTCTCGTGAAAACCCCATCACAAGAAATCCATGAGAAGAAACCATTCATATTGACGCTACAGATGTTGAACGGAATTTGGGAATACTGAACGGGAGGGTGAATATTGATCGGAGAATCAAAGCGGGGTCATGATCTTCTTAAAGAATGACAAATGGATTTTTAACAAGGCCAATAACCAAATCATGGCAAAAACGTATGCACCGAGATGTTAAAATGCGTGGACGGAGGGGATCGGGTTTAAAAGGCATTTTGTTGCCTTGGTGGGATCGCATGGTTATTAGGAATAACCCTTGTGGTTATGTTAACCTCCTTATGATGGACAATTTAGAAGATGTTCGAATATTCGCAACCTTGGTTGGTGCGAGTATACGATTAACACGTTGATTACCACCAGGGCACGTTGGGGGGACAACAAGAAAAGTATGTTCAATGGGCCTCTTCTATTTTTAACAGTAAGTTTTAACTAATTATTGTTTCTTTTCTCTTTTTTTTTTCTATTTTGTGGACTTTCTAATTTTTTTACTTTAGGATTTTTATTTGGATAGGGTTATTTTCTTCACTCGGGATGTGGTTAGAACACTCCCCAGTATTAGATTTTGGACTACTGAGATTATACGGGCTAGGGTACGTGAGGAGATGAAGGCTGGTGGGTTTGGCTAGGGTCATTTGGGCTGATGCACTCCCTATAGTTGAATCGAACAAAGGTGTTCTTTGCGCCGATATTGGGGTTAGGAAGTCATTCGGCGAAGGTTGGGACATCGTCGAGGACTGAGACTCGCGAGGTATAAATTCTATTTTTGATTGGATGAATGCATGTTGGATTATTGCTTATGATATATGCCAAATATGCTTATATGTGTAGTTAATCGCTTACAAAAGTAGAAAAGAGTTTAGTACTAATATGTTGTTGCTTGTGCATTTTCATTCTCTTAAATGTTAGTAGACGCTTATTAGACACGAAATGTTGCATATACATTAAGAACTTATTGATTGGTTTGACACTTTTGTTATTTCTTTTTTTTTTTCCTTTGTGCATGAATGCATGTGGGAGATGTGATATGTTGCATATTAAGTTTTCATTTTTATTATGTTTTTATAATTAGTGTATGACTACATAGTTTTCATTTTATTTTATGTAATTGACATGTTTTGTGAACATTCTTGGCAAGGACTATAATTCGAGAGTATTGCAAAAGTTGCCATGTGTTGCTACAGACGTGGTCGACATAATTGCATTGTTTCAAAATGCTCCAAAAGAGATGGCAAGCGATGCACGCTTTTGCAAACTACAAGAATCAACTAGAATGCCTATATGCTCAAGTAGTAAGAATACTTTTGGTTGGGGAGGGCCCTTAAGCTGATGTTATGAGCGAAACGCATCTCAATGAAGCTTTTTGGCATAATCCTGAGACCATAGCTGCCATTGAAAAAGTTGAACATGCGCTTGGTCGGAGGGACGAGTACAAAAGAGTTATCGATGATATGCCAGGTTTTAGCCTGGGTGACCCAAGAGATGGATGCAATGGTACGAGGGATGTAAGTTCTTTCATTTTTGTTTTTTGTTCTATTTTTTTATTTTCTCGTCATTATGCTTATAGTAGTAATAAATGTTGCTTTCTTGTGCATAGAATATTGCTTATATGTTGTAGTGATCTCGCTTTGTTTTTTATTATCGGGTAGGGGTTAGTGGTGCACGTCATATTGGTGGAGATGGGGTGGCTACTCAAGATGTTGATTTGGCGGTGAGTTTTTTCATGTTTATTTCCTTTTCTACATTTATTTTCTTGTCTTTCGCAATGTGATTGTGGACTGAATTTTTGTATTTGCTTTTATTTTATGTCTTTGTAGGAAGCACAAGAAGACGAATTGATGATGATGAGGGGCATGAGGTTAAGGTGATGATGATGAGGTGGATGGGGGTGTTAGGAAATTTATTGTTTAGATTTTGATGAATGCCATGTAAAACTTAGATTAGAATGTTGTCACCCAATTTTTCTTGTAATTCTCGTTGTAATAGATAAGTCTAAATGAGTTGAATCAAGTCACTATGCTTGGAAATACAAGAAGTCAACTGAATAATCAAGTGAAGACTCATTGAGGAACAACGAGTATGGCCAAGATAGAAGATCAAGGACTCGATCAAGACGTAAAGGTGAGGGACAATGTGTGTGAAGAGTCAATTAAGTCAACCCAAGAAGCCAAGTCACAAGTTGAAGTGATAGATGAGTCCTTCAATCATTGGAGCAGACTCAAGTCACCTGGGGAAAAGGCAGCTGCAAAGAGGAGTTAACTGAAAAGAATCCGTTGCACAGAAGTCAAAAACATTACTTAAATTAGTAATACTTCCATGTTGCCATGTCTTAAAGTGCTTAGTGCCAGAAGCGTGCAAAAGGAATAAACCAATGGAAAGCACTGCACCTCGTGTCAGAACCTGAAAAGCTGGACATTCATTTAATACGAGGAAAGGTCTACATCTCAAGACTGAAGACCAAGAAAAGACAAGCCAACGAACACAAGTGAATTTTGAAAATCACTATCTCTTCAACGGGCATATTTTTGAAAGCTCACTATAAAAGGTTGAGGAATTTCATTGAGAAAAGGTTACCTTGACTACTTGAACCACGAAACGAACAAACATTATTCAAACTCAGTAACTCGCAAAATATTCTCTAGATATTCAAGCAAAATCCTCAAGCCTAAATCTCGAAGGAAATCGATCCAACACAAAGTCACAAGGAAAAAGACAACTTCAAACTGTTGAAGAGGAAATTTTGAAGAATCAAAAGGGTCTACTTTCCAAGGAGAATTGTAGAAAGGTTCAAGGTCGAACCAGTCTCAAGTTATTGGAGGACTTCGTGATCAAATTCAAGAAGCTTGAGAAAGTGAATCAAGTAGCAAGGCAAATTGCCCCAGTGAAGAAGTTCGAGTCGGACAAGAAGCCATGTGTGACCAAGGCATCTCTAGACCGAGTCCAAGAAGCAAGCAAGTCAACCGCGTGATCAAGACTTGTCTCTGGGCGATAACCACTTTGTGAACTATCATTACTTAGTGCATTCCTCCGGGAGTTGGAGAAGAGAGATGTAGAAGAAGTATCCCATCTTCGAACCTCTATAAAAATTACCTGTGTCATTTACATTTCAGCATATTTACATTTTTGCACAATCATTTTATATCTGCTGATAATTTACCAATCCAAATGATAAATAACTAAGTGCTAAAATCAAGTGTTAAAACAAAGTTAAATCAAATTCAAGGGTGTTAAGTCTTCCGCTGAAAAACTCATCACAACCAAGTTAAGGTTTAGACTAAACAGCTCAGTTATTCTATCAACAGCTCTATCGAGTTTGTTGAGTGACTAACTCTGCTGATTAACTAACTTAGCTATCCCTCAAGGACATAGCTGTGTGATTAACTCTGTAATATTTTAAAAGGACTAAATTCAAAAATTGGTAAGATTTATTCAACCTCCCCTTCTAAACCTTACTCACACCCTTTGTGACCTACAAGTGGTATCGAGCGGTTGGTTCATTGAGCCTTCCGCATGACCGGTTATTGAACTAGATCTCCAATCTTTCCAAGAAACTTTTAACACTTGCATTTTAAAAATCTTTCATTCTTTACAAAAGTAATTATCATGGAAGCAAATCGACATGCATTCATATGTTCACCATTGAGGAGTTTGATGACTCGGAAAATTCGTATGCGGCTCATCTATCTCGCTTTACATGATGAAATGTGGCTAGTGATAGAGGATGGGCCACCGCAAATCTCGAAAGTGAACACACGGCCAAGGAGGAGAGCGGTATTTGAGTCAAGGAGAAGAAGCTGTAGCTGAGGCAAGACCAGCCTTAGTTGAAAAACCAAGGACTGAATGGACGAATGATGACATAAAGAGATACAACTTGGATAATACTCTGGACAAAGCAATGTTCAATAAAGTCAAATCATGCAAAACAAAGAAAAGAAATCAGGATAAACCGACTTTAATTTGTGAAGGATCGAGCAAATTAAAGAAAACAAATCATCTGTTGTTGTTGAAAAGTTTGAAAACTTTAAATGCTTGCAAGTGAAACAATGGATCAACTGGATGCCAGATTCACTGAAATCACAAATGAGCTCTCAGCACTTGGAAAGGAATACACACAAAAAGAGATGTGTATGAAGATTCTGAGGAGCCTCCCAGCTGAATGGGAAATGAAGACCATGGCTCTAAGGCACTCGATGGACCTATAAAAAAACCTCCAATCATGAGCTATTCTCAGACCTCAAAGCTTATGAATTTGAGCTAAGAAGAAAGGTTCAAGAGGAGACAGTTGTACCTAAAACAGCTGCAGTTATAGTCAAGGATGGAAAAAGAGCTGAAGTCAAGGAAGTCATAGACCAGGAGGAGATTGCCCTGACGGTCAAAAGATTCAACAAGTTCTTCAACAAGAACTATAAGAGAAATAAGGGTGAATCCTCCAGGAGACATTCAGCTCCCTTCAAGTCAAGGGAAGACAGGCCACCCAAGAGAGCTGAGCATCAAAGAGTTGATAACCCAAGGACAGATAGAGCTGATCAAAGAGCTGAAAACTTGTGTTGGAATTGCAACAACCAGGACATTTTGCAATTGACTATTCCTATCCACCACCAACAAGTACATGGACGAATAAGAAATAAAAGTCCTCGAGAAAAGAAGACATGAGAAGAAGAAAGCCATGTTGGTCGGCCGAGACTTGAGACAACTAAGTCTAAAAGCGTGAGACTCAGCGAGTAGTGATGCTGACTACTCAAGTGATTCTGAAGAAGAAGCAATGATCTGTCTAATGGCTAAAGAACAAGATCAACCAGACCAAGAAGATGAGGTACACTATAACTCATCTCATTCAGATTCTAGTGATAGTGATTGTGATACACACACTTCATCACCCACGGATCTTTATGATTCATTAGGCAAAATGATGAAAGACTTTGAGCATATCAAATCCTCTCACACACTATTAAATGTGGAAAACAGCCAGCTCAAAAGCCAAAACTCACAGCTGACAAAGGAGCTGAGTACCCTAAGTCACATAACTGGTGAGAACAAGGAGCTGAAGGCTGAGAATGCTAAGCTAATAGCTGAGATAGCTGCCATAGAAAAGAGGGAAAATGATCTCAAAAATGTGATTGCCTCATTTACAAAGGCATCTAAATCATTGGATGACCTCATTATGAGCCAAAAAGAGTGTGGAGATAAGACAGGCATATGATTCAATTCCTTTGTGCACAGTCAAGCTCCTAAAGTGATTTTGGAAAAAGGATCTTAAAGTAATGAAGCATCTCAAAAATCCAAAACACCAAATCTTGCACCCACACTCATTCCAAAGTACAACCACAAAAAAACTGGCTTTGGATATAAAGGAAAAGAAAAACAAAGTATCTTTGAGATGGGAGAGTGAGAAGAAATCCAAAGAGAGTTCCTCAAAAACTCCAAATAGGGAGTACTCTGAAGAATAAATAGAGCTACCAAGAAACCCATAAGTTTTATCAAAGAAAGACATATGATGGGAATGGTAGAAATTACCCGAGCCAACCTGATTGGAACAATGTGAAAAATCAGCAAAGACCAATGGAATACAAGCCTAGATGGCAAAGACCTAGACCTCAGTAAAGGTCATTCCAAAGGCAAAAGAGCTATTATCAGCACACATATGCACCCAGGCACTACACTCAAAAATATCACAACTACCCAAAGAAGGCAATTGCTAAAACACACACACAGCATACGAACAAAAGAGATAGTTGTATGAACCTAAAGCCCCCAAGCAATTTGCCAAAGTGAATTATGAATATGGCACGAAAAGATGGTAACCTCTTAGAGTCAAATCATTTGGCTATAGGTTGGTTGGATCATCTTATAGCACTAACCCCTCAGGACCCAGACAAGCATGGGTACCTAAAAACTAATTTCCTTGATTGCAGGTTCAAGGAACAGCTGAGTGCTAAGGAACCTGGTACATGGATAGTGGATGTTTCAGACATATGACAGGAAACAAGAAAAATCTGTCAAGATTCAAGGAGATTAGAGGCGCAAAAGTTATATTTGGAGGAAATGAAGCTCCAAGGGAAATAAGAGGCACTGGATCCATCAAGAAAAATGGATTAGAAATCACGGATGTTGCATATGTTGAAGGCCTCAACTTCAACTTTGTTAAGCATCGGCCAACTCGTGACAAGGGCGACAATGTTGGATTCAATATGGGCATATGCCGATTAAAGACACTCGAATCAAATGAATAGTCTTTGCAAGGATCAAGACAAAGAATATGTATGTGGTAGACGGTCTCTTTGCCACACCAAGACTTGTCATTAGCAAAGAGTACAAATTAATCAAGTTGGGTCGGGCACAAGAAAAGCCGAGTCATCCCAACTTCAAGACAATCAACAAGCTTGCAAGGAGTCACCATGTGGAAGGATTGCCAAACTCATTGTACAAGAAGGAAAGTGTATGTGATGCATGCGGATGGGAAATCGGATCAAATCTTCATTCAATGAGAAGCCTAGTCCTTCTTCAACAAGGATATTACATCTTTGCATATGGACTTATTTGGTCCAAATTGAACCAAACAAAGATAAGTGGGAAGAAATACACCTTAGTGGTGGTAGATGACTATTCAAGATATACATGGACAATCTTTATGTGCAAAAAGAAGGAAACTTTGCGAGAAGTTACCAAAGCCGATGAAAAGAGTTCAAAATGAAAAGAGCCAAACCATTATAAAAATAAGGTCGATAGAGGAACCGAGTTTGCTAATGGGATAATAACTCAAGATATTGTGTTGAAAATGATATTGCTCATGAGTTATCACCGCAAGAACTCCACAAAGAGAATGGAATAGCCGAAAGAAGGAAACAGAACTCTCAAGGAAGCCGCAAGGACCATGTTAGTCAAGTGGATTACCTAAGAGATTTTGGGTCAAGCCATCAACACCGCATGCTATACTCAAAATAGATGCATGATAAATAGACAACACAAAGACTCCTATGAAATCTAGATAGGAGAAAGCCAAATGTTAGGTACTTGAGAATATTTGGATGTAAATGCTTCATCCACAACAATGGCAATGATAATCTAAAGGCTTTTGATGCTAAAGTGATGAAGGTATCGATGACGCCTGCCGAGCCGAAGAAATTAATCCACGTCATCGATCCAAAGACACGTCACGAGTAGGAGACTGCGAGTGACGCGTCGGCTGGCTTGAATCGTGGCGACACATCACGAATTAGGCTCGCCCACTACCGAGCCCAACCGCAACACGCCTGCCGAGCCCCGAGCCCAAATTTCGACGGGAAATGCATGCGCGATGCACCCATAAAAATAATCACACGCCCATGCTTAACGCTTTATTGGTATCGAAACTCGCCACATGTCGAAAAGTTATAAAGATAAGTCGACAAGTGGCAAGTTTTGACGACATGCACGATTAGAGAGGGACATGTGTCTTTCTTTAATTATTTTACTAATTAATGAATAGTTAGTGCAAAGATGACTATTGTAAACCCACTGACTCAAGGGGTATAAAAAGTCTGATAGAGTGAGATTGAAGGGGGACGAAAAAAGGAGAGAAAAAGAAAAAGAGTAAGATTGTAATAAAGACCGACCCCAATAATTCGCTCGACATTATGCAAAAAAAAGCGAAATTAGCCAGAAATAAACACACGTTACGCACGTTTACATTTCCACGTGTTAAATCTTTTACATATTTTTGCTTGTTGACCAAAACGCACGTCAACAAATTGGCGCTAGAAGGAGGGCCCGTATTGGTCCAGTCAGAATTCCAAGCAAAAGCAAGTTAAGTGAAAACCAGGTAAAGTTTAACGTTTAACCTTTTCATAACGGACAAAATGAGTCAACAATGAGAAATGCTCGTTTGACTGAAGAGCAACATTTGAACAACCAAACGCCAGACTACTAATGGCCAAAATATGCTCCAAACAGAGGCAGGGAGCACTACTTTATTTCCTTTCGCTCAGCTAATTGCCAACCCAACCTTTGTACAAAGAAAATGAACCAACTCATATCACAAACTCTCGCTACCACAAATTCTCAAGCACCTCATCCACTCCTTGCAAATACTAACCCACTCAACCCACAACTAAATGTTAATATTAATCCTCAAATTCCCGGCTTCCTCATGACGAAGCCCGAAGCCGATTCCGTAATGAACAACGTGTCTGTCGTGACGAGAAGGCGACCGCGAAAAATGAGGAAGGATAAAGTCGTGTTGCGAGTCACTACCGAGCCAACACGATATCGCCATGCCCACTCGGTGTTCGCCGGACGACCGAGTTGATCCTTTTCACCCAGCTTGATCGATAAGTTCCCGGCTCGGGTTTTGGATGAGGGAGCGGCTTAGGTCAATCGGATCCAAGGCCCTAGCCTATGGCGAACGAGATGTAGAAATACACCGCCTGCGTCGTCATTTGAACGAATGGAAGGCGGTCCTAAGGCGAACAGATCTCAAAGATCGCCTGGCGATGAACCCGGCCCACCGTTATGTCACCATTTTCCTGGAATCTGGCGACCCCATTACCGCCAAAGTTGAAAATCCCCCAGTGTCGGTCTCTACAATGGGGAAACCGACCCGACCACTCACGTCCACAAGTACTTAGCATGGATAGAACTCGCATCCCTAGTGATGCCATCCTTTGCGGGGCCTTCCCACCGACTGGGCGACCGAGCCCATCGTTGGTTTAGGACCCTACCACGGGGTCCATTTGGGCATGGGGATCTCGGCCACCGCCTTTAAGACGCATTTCTTAACGTCCAAAGTTCGAGCCGCACCTAAGGACTCCTCGTGAACATCAAACAAGGGAAGGGCGAGCCCCGAAAGCTACATTTCTGGTTCAACAAGCAAGTTCGAGAGATGGAACCGGTGTCGGATGACGCCATTTTAATCGCGACCATGGCCGGACTTGCCCCGAGACTTGGTTTAACTACTCCATCCATGAATCGGGGCTACCTCATACCAAGAGTTTACGGTCCGCGCGAACGCCATATTTGCGCGGAAGAAGCCATGGCAAATAACCGCCCGAGCACCGGCCGTCGGGCGTGAGAAAGGACGAAAGGAAAGAACCGGCTGATTGGGCGGGGTCGGGATTTAGACCGTTCTCGGAAAACCCGACCACCGGATTTAGGGCTCGCCAGGAAGCGCGAGCCGAAGTTGCCGCACTGAGGAGTACTTTGACCCACACTCCATCAGCCATATGGAATGAAGTACAGGGTCTAAATTTGTTACCTCCGGCTCGGCCTTTGAAGGTCGAGCCGACAAAATTAGATTCACGTCGATATTGTGCCTATCATAAATCAATAGGTCACGATACCGATGAGTGCCGAGATCTAATCAGAGAAATTATGCGGATTGTTCGGCAAGGCGGTCTTAAAAGATACGTTCATGAACTACCGCCCCCACCGGCACTAGCTCAAGGTGTCAATCCGGAGCGCGTAACCAATCCAGCTCTCCTGCCGCCACCCCCTGCCGAAAACCAGGGTAGGGAGATCCTCATGATGTCGAGTGTAAATCGAATCAATACTAATAAAGCCGAGGATAGCCGCTCCAACGAAAAAAGGAAAGGCGATGTTAGACAGTAGCCAACGCCGAAAAGCAAGTTCGAGTGGCGGAAATCAAGGAAAGCCAACCCACCGTCCATTTTGTGTTCTCGGATGCGGATGCCGACCAGTGGTCCATCCTCATTCGACCCCCCTGGTCATTCTTGCGCACCGATTTTAGGTATTCCGGTCCCACAGAATTTTGATCGACTCAAAAGCTATTCGTCGATCATTTATGTCCGAGCTTTTGAAGATTGAACGTGGACGATAGCTATATCCGTCCTTGCACGATAAGATTCTCGGGTTTGGAGGAGGAAGGATAGTCCCGCTCGGAGAAGTTGATTTGCCCATCCAAATGGGACAAGGGTTGCATAAACGGACGGACCATGACAACATTCAAAATAATCAATGCCGATTCGAGTACAATGCTATCATTGGGAGGCCATTGCTTTATCATATAAAAGCATCGTTTCGATATATCATTTTTGTATAAAATTCCCAACATCCGATGGCGAGGCTATACATAAAGGGAATCAAAGGAGTCACGAGAATGCTCCTCAAACTCCGACCGGTAGAGATTAACGTGGCGGAACAAGGACAAACCAGTGGAACCACACAAGGCGATCCCATGACCAAGGAGGAGTCCAAGGAAAGTGGTGATCGTTCAGAGGATAACCCAGGTCGTCGACCGGAAGGAACCGATGATGGAAGGAGACGAGCCGACCATCGAAGATAAATTGCCCCTGCAGATCAAAGAGGGGCGAGCAAGAAAAGAAAACGGCGGAACCAAAGAAATGTTGATACAATCAACGTTGGAAGACCAAGCGAGGGACGCCAATTGCGTATTGGTCATGATCTCCCAGAACCGTATCGAACCGAGCTGATTGAGTTTTTGGAAAATAATCTTGACGTCTTTGCATGGACTCATGCGACATGCCCGAAATTGACCCTAAGTATGCATGCCACCGCCTCAATATTGATCTAACGTTCCGTCCGATTGTCGAGAAAAGCGTAAGCTTCGGCCCCCGACAGACAAGCGGCAGACTCGAGGCCGAGGTAAACAAGTTGATAGACAATCCATTCATCCGGAAGCCCTCTATCCCGATGGGTTGCCAATCTGTTTTGGTAAAGAAAAGCAATGGCGATGGCGCCTTCGTGGATTTTACCGACTGGTCATAAGGCATGCCCTAAGGACATTTATCCATTGCCAAATATTGATTATATGGTGGACGCCACGTGGCACGAATCGATGAGCTTCATGGATGCATACTCGGGTTACAATCAAATACGAATGCACCCGGAAGACGAAGAAAATACATCATTCTTCTCTACTGCGTGGAATTCTATCATTACAAGATGATGCCCTTCGGCTTGAAGAATCTTTGGTGCGACCTATCAAAGGTTAGTAAATAAGATGTTTGAAAAAATGATAGGTCAAACTATGGAAGTCTATGTAGATGACATGTTGGTAAAATCATTTGTACATATCCGATCATTCTTAATAAAATGTTCATTTGTT
Organism: Rehmannia glutinosa; assembly: GCA_016081115.2. NCBI lineage: Eukaryota > Viridiplantae > Streptophyta > Magnoliopsida > Lamiales > Orobanchaceae > Rehmannia > Rehmannia glutinosa. The sequence goes on along the minus strand of CM071924.1, from coordinate 75,913,191 downwards.
TTGAGAGAGTACAAGATGATGTTAAACCCGAGAAAGTGTACGTTTGGGGTCGGCTCGGGTAAATTTAAGGGGTATATGGTCAGCCAAAGGGGAATCAAGCCAACCCGACAAAATAAAAGCCATAATTGATTTATAACCCCGAACTCGTAAAAAGGGTACAAAGCCTAACAGCCGATTGGCGCTCTTAATCGATTTGTTTCACGATCCACGGACAAGTGCAAACCTTTCTTTGAAATTATAAAAAGAGTAAAAATTTGAGTGGATGAGCGAGCACAGACTGCCTTTGAATCCCTCAAACAACACCTTTCTTCAATTCCTATATTGCAAAAACCTACCCAAGGGGAGGACTTGTATTTGTACCTGGCGGTATCCGAATACGCTATAAGTTCGGTGTTAATCAGGTTAGATGGTCCTATTCAACATCCGGTCTATTACACCAGCCAAGCGTTACATGACGCCGAGCTCCGCTATCCACCAATGGAAAAATTGGCTTATTCGCTAGTCATTGCGGCGCGGAAACTCCGCCCATATTTTCTAGAGCACAAGGTTATAGTCTTGACGAACTACCCACTGAAGCAAGTACTACACCGACCCGATACTTCTGGTCGGATGATCAAATGGGTTGTCGAACTCGGTCGATTTGATATTATATACGAACCACGCATCGCAATAAAAGGATGTGGCCTTAGCCGACTTTGTGGCGAATTCACACCTTCCATACGATTGGAAGTTATGGAAGACCAAGAATGGAAGTTGTTCGTTGACGGCTCTTCCACCGCAGGTCGAGCAGGGGGCGGAATCGTGATAATCGATCCAAATGGAAAGTGCTACTGCTCGGCCGTACGATTTCAGTTCCCTGCAACGAACAACGAAGCCGAATACGAGGCACTTCTGGCAGGCTTAGAGATGGCAGCTTCCATGGGCCTAAAACAACTATTGGTACACAGTGATTCTCACCGGTCGTTCATCAAATCAACGGCGAGTACGAAGCAAAAGAGCAAAAAATTGCACAATATTTAGACTTGGTCAAGAAGAGATTATCACACTTTAAGACAAAAGTCTTACATGTGCCCCGAGCCGAGAACATGCAGGCAGATGCCTTAGCTCGGCTCGGTTCCAGCCCAGGGATGGATGCCATCGCGGATGTCACTGTCACACAACTGTCTGCCCCGTCACTCGGCGCAAAGAAGATATATACAACTGAAACCACCGAACAGACCTGGATGACCCCAATCGTTCAGTATTTAGAGAAGGGAGTTCAACCTGAAAACAAAGCCGAAGCCAGAACACTACGAACCCAAGCGGCTCGGTTTACACTAGTAGATGGCATCCTATACAAACGAGGATACTCCGTCCCACTCCTACGATGCCTTTCCGAGACAGATGCAGATTATGCACTTCGAGAGGTTCATGAGGGAATATGCGGGAACCACGCTGGGGGCCAGACGTTGGCCTATAAATTAATACGACAAGGATACTATTGGCCATCCCTAAGAAAGGACGCAACCGACCTCGTCAAAAGATGCGAGAGATGCCAAAGGTTTGCACCGCAGGTCAGATATCATCCTGAGCAACTTACCTCCGTATTTAGCCCATGGCCGTTTGCCAAATGGGGAATGGACCTCATCGGACCACTCCCCACTGGCAAAGGGGGCGTCAAATATGCCATTGTGGCGGTGGATTATTTCACAAAATGGGCCGAGGCGGAGTCTCTGGCAAAAATAGATGAGGAAAAGATTGTGAGCTTTGTATGGAAATCCATTATCTGTAGATTCGGGATACCACATTCAATTGTTACTGACAATGGGAAACAATTCGATAACCGAAGGTTTTAAATTTTGTGAAGGTTTCCGCATAAAAACCATTTCTCAACTCCATACCATCCCGGTCGAATGGACAAGTTGAGGCCGTTAATAAAATACTCAAGTATACCTTGAAGACGAGATTGGAGGAGTCTAAAGGTAATTGGCCGGAGGAACTACCCGGTGTACTATGGTCATATAGAACGACGCATCGAGCGGCCACTGGAGAAACACCTTTTTCTTTAGCTTATGGAGCCGAGGCGGTGATTCCTGTTGAGATTGGAGCCCTACCTTGAGTTGCAAATTTTTCTCAAGACGCAATGAGGCCGCTCGAGCCGAGCTAGACCTGCTCGAAGAAAGAAGGTGCAATGCCGAGATGAAAAACGCAGTGTATAAACAAAGGAGTGAAAGGTACTACAATTCGAAAGTAAAGGAAAGAAGATTTCAGGTCGGCGATCTTGTGTTGAAAAAGATAACGGGCGTTCACCCAGACCCATTAAAGCCAACCAGGAGGGCCCATTTCGGTCGGCCACGCCTTATCGGTGGGGCATACCAGCTAGAATATTTGAGTGGAGAAAAATTTATGCATCCATGGAATGTAGCATACCTGAAACGGTATTATCAATAAAGATCTCGGTTTATGATCCAGATAGGATTCCAAGGAATTATCCTTTCATCTGATATTTCGTGAGATCTCTAAAGGAAATGAAGTTTTTACTCACCTCGGTTATGCGCCGAGGAGGAAATAATCGCCTCGGCAAAGGGCGGCGAAACGTTATCTCGGTCGCCCTTTGCACGATGAAAAAAGGGCAACACGCAAGGCGGATCTATCCTTACAAATCAAAGACTTGGTTACGCACCAAGCACAAATCAAAGACTTGGTTACGCACCGAGCACAAATCAAAGACTTGGTTACGCACTAAGCACAAATCAAAGACTTGGTTACGCACCGAGCACATATCAAAGACTTAGTTACGCACCAAGCACAAATCAAAGACTTGGTTACGCACCGAGCACAAATCAAAGACTTGGTTACGCACCGAGCACAAATCAAAGACTTGTTACGCACCGAGCACAAATCAAAGACTTGGTTACGCACCGAGCACAAATCAAAGACTTGGTTACGCACCGAGCACAAATCAAAGACTTGGTTATGCACGAGCACAAATCAAAGACTTGGTTACGCACCGAGCACAAATCAAAGACTTGGTTATGCACCAAGCACAAATCAAAGACTTGGTTACACACCGAGCACAAATCAAAGACTTGGTTACGCACCGAGCACAAAATAAAGACTCGATGTACACACTGGGCACAAAATGCGGACTTGATTTATACACCGAGTACCAAAAACAAAATAAAGATCAGGTTCACATACCGAATACGAGAATCAATTAAAGCAAGTACAGCCCCTTATACGAAGCATTGGGAATCGGCCCCATACTTGGGAATATAAAAGGAAAAAAGAAGACAGCAACAATCTTACGAAAAGGAGAAGAGCCAAGCATATACAAAAAGCTTGAAATACATACACAGTGAGGAAAATAACGTTCATTTCTACTTCAAAAGTATTTACATAATGGAGGCGGAGCCATTACATCTTGAGGCACGAAGCCAAATTACCTACCTATGAGTACATATGAAAGCATGTATATAAAAAGAGACAAACGTCAAGACGAGCGAGCGGCGGAATTTTGACGGCACAGACTGGAGAGGCAACTTCTTCCACGTCCCAGGAGAAGGAGAGCCACGAGCATTAGGAGCCTCGGCAAAGTTCGGCCGAAGAGCATCGAGATCGGCCTCCCGGAAGGGCTAGATCTTCCAAGGCCGAGCAACAAGACGCCCGCCCTTAACCAAATCGAGAATTTCTCTCGAGGCTAGTCGCGTGGCCGCGAGGTTAACATATATGCATACTCCTCGAGTCCTTGTAAGCTTCAACGGCTTTGTGTGCGAGCCGCCTCAATTTGCCGATGAGTAGTCTCTTCGGCCTCTCTGCGCAAGACACGGCTAGACGCCTCTCCATTTCCTCGGCACTGGGCGCGGCAAGCGCCAACTCGGCAACCTTAGCCCTAAGCTCCTCTTCAACCTGCGGGCTTTGATCTCGCTCGCCTCGGCCCTCGCTGCAGTTTCTCTCTCGGTGTTGGCCCGAGCCGTAGCCTCATCATCGGCTTGGGTCTTTAACGATTCTTGTACCCCTTGAAGGGTAGCATAGGCCTCCCGCGAGTCCCCGTGCCGCCTTTCGGATCGGCATATCTTTTCTCTAGCTCGCGAGTACCCCAATTGCATGCCATAAAAGCCCAATCATCGCCGCCCAGACATTTCCATGGCGTCAATTTGTTCTTGGCCGGTCTCCGAGCGAGAATTGCTTGATGCCTTTTGTCCGGCACGAGTAGGACACTCATCGCGGCCCGACCGCCTCCGGTAAAACTCTCGATTGCTCCTCCGTCGGCGTGGCACATCAAACGAATTCCACAAACCATCGAGGGCGTAGTCCAATCATTCCCTCGCAATATTCATCCCTCACTTGACTTGGAGGGATGAAGTGACCTTCCCTGCCGAGGTCATCGGAGAAAGTTCGCGGACCTCCCTCTTCTGGGGCATTCGGGACGTTCCGACACCGTTTGACCAACCTCTTCACCGACCGGGCTCCTCTATCAAAATTCCTCCTCTTTTCCTTTGAAGAGAGGCTCCACCGCCTCCGGCACTCCATCGTGGGGCGTTTACCGGCACGGATATCGCCTCTCCGAGCCGCCTCGCATCTGAGGTGATCGACGGTCGCCCGAGTTCGCCGAGCGGCCGTGTTCCTCATCTTTGCGAAGGCATGCACGCAAATCAAGCCGCGCCCTACAAAAAACAACCATCGTTAATAGGTCAAAAGAAAACGAATAACATTTCAAAAGGAAGTATAAAAAATACAATGTTTACCTCGAGCAGCGGCCGCACTGGCGCTCGAGTCTGCGTTTGCCGACGAGTGCGGATGATCTGCCCACAGGACTAACCGTCGCAGAGACGCAGCGCGGCTCGCTCTCCTCACCGGGTTTGCTCCCCCGGAGAATGGGGTCGTATTCTTCATTACCGGGAGGGTTACTGCTTTGAGGCTCTCTCTCAACCTCCACCTCCCGCTCGGCCACCTCATCCCGAGCCGCCCCTCGGCCTCGGGGTCGGCGCGAGCGAGCCTCAAGCAGTGCGGCCAAGTTGGCCTCGGTAGCCAACCTCTCAATCCGCCTATCCATGATGCCCCGAGCCTGGATGTTTTCGACCTTCGAATAAAGGTAGCCGACAGAGGCCCTTTGATGCCCTAGTTCTCTATAAAGGTAAAAAGGCAAAAGTCAATCACAAAAGGAAACATAAACAACAAAAGCGAGAAAAAAAAAAAGATAAGACTTCATCAGAACCAAAAACAAAGTTCGAGGGGATGAAGAATGGTTTCCTTTTCTCCATCTCCCACGCGAGCTTGCCACTCGCCGCTCACCCGAGCCACTTATCCTTCCACTCCTTCAAAGATGAAGGGAGACCTTCCACCAAGCCGTCCGGATACCCCAGTTGGGTCTGTACATAATACCACCCGGACGGCTGGCCCCGAGATGAAGGAGTCGCTCGCCATATAAAGAGCTCGTTCATCTCCTTAAATTTGGGGCGAGGATATTTTCCGGTGAAACATCACCAGGAGGTCGATGATCCCCCCAAGAAATAGGGTGCACCTGGTTGGATGCATGCCCCACTTGCAAAACCACCGCGTAAGGAAAGCCGGCGGTGGAAATCTCAACCCGTATAGAAAGGCGGCGGCAAATACGGCCAAGCAACCCGCCGTGGGTACTGGGAACTTCATGTGCCCGTCCGGTACCCAAAAATTGATGCCACTTGGGATACGGTACCTCCGCCGAACTCTTCCACCTCCCGAATCATCGCATGCTCGGGATATTGTTTATATCACTCGGCGTCCACCGAGGCTCAACACGAAGACGAGGGCCTCCTCCTTGTCGGCCGCGCCATTACGGTGGCCTATGGGCCCTAGTGGCCTCTCGTGCCTCGAATCACCGGAGGGTTCATCTACCCGCTCCACGTTATCACGCTCCGGCTCCGATGGGTCCATATTTTCTTCTTCTTCTTTGATCGCCTAAAATCAACACTTGGCGATTCTTCACCGGAACTCTCTTGTGCGGTCCGGGCCGATACACCGGGCCGATACACGTTTTCTCTAAAAATGGTCACGGACGTCGGATCAAAGATAGTATGCGTCCGCTCCAAAGACGTTCCACCTCCTGAAGAATCTGGAGAAGATATTGTTAGATAAATGTTTTTATCATGATTTTGATGATTATGTTCGATTTTGTTCAAATATGTTTTTAAACCAAAATTATGTCCCTAAATGTTGTCTAAATACTTCCGATCAACTTAAAATGTTTTTACTATTTTTCGAGTATTTCTTAAAGTTTATTTTCAATAAAACATTGGACAACACATTTGTTTCAAAGCTCGACCGGTTGCCCTATAGGGCAACCCGTACTGAGTTGGTGAGAAACAGAAAATGGGACGTAAGAAAAACAAAAATGGCGAGCGACGGCCGACCAGGTGGGCGACCCGTGTGGTCGACCGATCGACCGGCGGGCGACTGCACTGCAAGTTGGATTTTGTTCCGCACTTCTGTTTCGTAAAATCGTCAAGGGCAACCGGTCCATGACTAAGGCGGCAGGTCGAACCCCCTTCGACCGGTCCCCCTGTGTAAAATTCGCAGAATTCAATTTCAATCTTATCTCTGTGCGACCGGTCGAACCCCATGTTTATCAAAGAAACTATCCATTGCGTTTTTGGACAACTTTTCCCTATTTTGTGGGATTGATTTCTAACACTATATTGATCATTTTAAATGGTTTCTTTTGCAGCAAATCACTCCCCAAGGAGGAGCCAATGTCTGGAAATCAAAGCCAAGACCTCTCCTATAAATAGAGGCTTCATTCAAGCAACAAGATACAACACTCTATACAAGCAAAGAGCAAACAAAGCAAACACTTTCATATATCTTGTTGTATTAGCCTTAGCACTTTCACTTGCACATATTTGAGGTCTAGGCTTTCAATTCTTGATTACACTTGCACTCATATTGTATCAATCATTATTGAGTTGTAATCTTGATTTTGGTCATCATTCAACACAAGACATCCTTGTGAGTATTCTTGTGGTAAGAATACACTTGGGTGATCTAGGTGATAGGTGTTTGAAGGTTGTGGTAATCTTCAAGGTGTTGTAAGAGGATTGTGGTAATCCTCAAGGTGGTGTAAGAGGGTTGTGGTAATCCTCAAGTTGAATTTGTATTAATTTTGGTAATTAATAAAATTCTTTTTTTTTTTTGAAATCCATCCCTGATATCTTGGGGTGGTAGAGATTAGGCCCTAGGTGGGTTGAACCTCTTTAAATCGACGAGTGTTGTTTAATTTCCGCATTTACATTCTCGTCTTTGTTTGATTATTTGAAAAAGAGGGCAAAATCTGAAAAACCGAGATAATCTATTCACCCCCTCTAGATTATCGTAGCCACTTGGACTAACAAGTGGTATCGAGCCAAACTCTTTGGCTAGCTCGTTCCGAGTAAAGAGGAAAGATCCATGGCTACGAATGACGCTTATCTCACCACCGCGCCTCCACCAACAAGCCACCATTGTTCGACGCCAACAACTACGCATTTTGGAAAGACCGTATGGAGTGCTTTCTACAAGTGCGGGTTTGACATATGGAATGTGGTTATTGAAGGAGTTGATCAACCAACGAAAAATTGGAGGATGGCACCTCGGCTCCTAAACCTTTCAAGGAGTTCGATGAAAATGATAAGAAGGCTTTCTCTCTAAACGGTAAGGCCTTAAATATTTTGCATTGCTCACTTACATACCACCGAGTACAATCGTATACGAGGCATAAGGTCGGCACATGAGGTTTGGGAAAAATTGGAGACTATATATGAAGGGACAAAGAAGGTCAAGCAAGCTAGAAAGACCATGCTTGTTAAAGAATTTGAAAACTTTAACATGTATGATGGTGAAAGCATTTCAAGATGGTGGAAAGGCTTGACAACATTGTCAATCCTCTTGTGGCCCTCGGTAAAGTCATCTCCGAAGAAGACAAAGTGACTAAGGTATTGAATGCTCTTCCCGGCTCATGGTCCGAAAAGGTGACGCGACAATCACGGAAGCACAAAATCTTGAGATACTCAAGTTTGACGAGCTCATCGGGAACCTCCTCATCTATGAAGTCTATCTCAAGGAGAGGAAAAATACCAAACCAACCATCAATCAATCGGGTATGCAAAATATTCCTAAAGGTCTTGCTTCCTCTTCTAATAATGCATACTATGATAATGATGATGATGATGAGGAGACGGCCGCACTTGTTCGAAAATTTGCAAAATTTGTGAATAAAAATAAAGCAAGAAAACCAAGAGATAATGCTTGCTTTAAGTCACGGAAAACCCGGGCACTTCATAGCCGATTGCCCAAAACTCAATGAGGAGGAACAAAAGAAAAAGAAGCCTTTTCCGAAAAAGAAGGCTCTAAATGCGGATGTCAAAACTTGGGATGAGCTACTCGAGACATCCGACGAGGAAGGTGAAACCGAACATGGTCTTATGGCTATAGACGATGAAAATAATGAGGTGCGCTCTAACTCCTCTACCTCCTCCTTAGTTGATGAATTGCAATGTGATTTTGATGAGTTGCAAAATGAATTTCAAAAATTGATTGTTAAATACAAGAGTTTAAAGAAGGAGCATAAAGAGCTTAAAATAGAAAAGGATAAATTATTTACATCTTATGAGACTCTTGATCATGTTCATGCTATTACCCTTACTCAAATTCAAACTCTTGAAACCGAGAAACAAATGCTCACTAATGATATTGATAATTTGAAAAAGGATGTGCATCGTTTTAATTTAAGCACGGATAAGGTTACTAAAATTTTAGATGCACAAAGAGGTGAGCATTCAAAACAAGGACTTGGTTACAAACCATTTCAAAAAGTCTTTAAGAAAAATGACCAAGGTCCGAATTTTTGTACGTGCTAAAAGTGCCCATAATATTATTTGCTTTTATTGTGGTAAAGTTGGTCACTATGTTAGCAATTGTAAATTGAAGAACAATTTTAGCTTTGTTTGGAGACCCAAAGGTCTCAAGGCTAACCCCATGGACCCCAAGACTATAGGGTACCTAAAAATGGTTCGTTTGTAGGTAATAGGCGCTACAACAACCATGGAGGATTCGAAATGGCTCGTGGACAGCGGATGTTCACGCCATATGACCGAAAGAGAGAACTTTTTACCAACATCAAGTTCCAAGAAGAGGGTATGGTCATGTTCGCAATGGCAAAGGAAGAATTCTTGGAAATGGAGAAATTGGTAACTCTTCTTTCTCTCTTAATAATGTTCTTTTAGTAGAAGGGCTTAAATTTAATTTGATAAGTGTTAGCCAACTTTGTGATTCAAATTATAATGTTGTTTTCAATAAAGAAAAATGCCTTATTCGTAAAAATGATGAAATTATTTGTGAAGCAAATAGAAAAGGCAATCTTTACAAAATTTCTACTAGTGATTTGGTTAGTCAAAATGTTTCTTGTCTTGTCGCCAACAATGATTTAACGAGTTTATGGCATAGGCGACTTGGACATGTTGGATATAAAAGTTTGAAAAATATTTACAAAAACCAACATGTAAAAGGACTACCCAAATTGAATTTTGAAAATCTTGGCTTATGTGACACTTGTCAAAAGAACAAATTAGTTAAGAGTAGTTTTAAGCCCAAAATGAAATTTCCACAACCAAGCCTCTACAACTTCTTCACCTAGATTTGTATGGGGATATTGGTGCGGCTAGTCTAAGTAGAAAACATTACACTTTTGTAATTGTTGATGATTTTTCTAGATACACTTGGGCTCTTTTTCTTGCAAATAAAAGCGATGCCGTTAATGAGTTTGTTAAGTTGTGTAGACGCATTGAGAATGAAAAGGAAGATACTATTAAAACTATTCGAAGTGATCGAGGCGGAGAATTTGACGGTGAGTTTAGAGTCTTTTGTGAAACCAAGGGATATACACACAATTTTTCGGCTCCAAGGACACCTCAACAAAATGGTGTAGCCGAAAGGAAGAATCGAACACTTCAAGAAATGAGTCGGTCCATGCTAAATGAATTTTCACTTCCAAAATATTTTTGGGCCGAAGCCGTAAGTACCGCTTGCTATGTCATTAATCGAGTTTATATTCGTCCTAAAATGAATAAAACTCCATATGAGCTTTGGAAAGGAAGAACTCCAAAATTAGTTATTTCAAAATATTTGGATGTAAGTGCTTTATTTTGAATACTAAGGATCAATTGGACAAACTTGATCCTAAGGCCGATGAAGGAATATTTATGGGGTATTCAACCAAGAGCAAAGCATATCGGGTTTACAATAAGACTAGCATGGTTGTTGAAGAATCTATTCATGTCAAATTTAATGAAGCCTTGGGTGTTGAAAGAATACCCAATGACGATAGTGATGAAGAGGATATTGTTGAACCTATTGTTCAAAGTGATGCTCATAATGATAAACCTTCTATTTCAAATGATCAACCTTCAAGTTCAAATGTTCCTCAAGAAGATAGGGGTGATATCAATCTTCCCGTAGCATTGAAATTTAAGGAGATCACCCAAAAGATCTTATTATTGGTGATCCCCTTGATAAAGTAATGACTCGAAGAAATTTTGCCGAGAAAGCTCTTATATCTCAAAAAGAGCCTAAAAATGCTAAGGAAGCTATTGAGGATGAAGATTGGTTTTTAGAAATGCAAGAGGAGTTGAATCAATTTGAAAGAAATGATGTATGGGAATTAGTACCTTGTCCTCCATCTCAAACAATTATTGGTACAAAATGGGTATTCCTGAACAAACTTGATGATCAAGGCAACATTGTTCGTAATAAGGCAAGGTTAGTAGCTCAAGGGTATTGTCAAGAAGAAGGTATTGATTATGATGAAACATTTGCACCGTAGCACGTTTAGAAGCTATTCGCATTTTACTTGCCTATTCTTGTTTTAAAAATTTCAAGCTTTACCAAATGGATGTTAAATCCGCTTTCTTAAATGGTTTTATTCAAGAAGAAGTCTATGTAAAACAACCTCCGGGTTTGAAAATTTTTCTAGGCCTAATGATGTTTTTAAACTTAAAAAGGCCTTGTATGGTTTGAAACAAGCACCTCGTGCATGGTATGATAGACTTAGCTCTTTTCTTTTGCAAAATGGTTTTACAAGAGGTAAAGTTGATACTACTCTCTTTGTTTTTGAAAAAGGGCAAGATTGTTTACTTGTGCAAATTTATGTTGATGATATTATCTTTGGTGCTACTAATGAATCTTTGTGCAAGAAATTTTCTAAGTTAATGCAAGGTGAATTTGAAATGAGCATGATGGGAGAGCTTAATTTCTTTCTCGGACTTCAAATCAAGCAATGCCAAGAAGGTATCTATATTTCACAATCAAAATATACAAAGGAACTTTTGAAAAAGTTCGGCATTGAAGAAGGAAGAACCGTCTCGACTCTATGGCAACCAATGTCAAAATTGACAAAGATGAAAAAGGCAAGACGGTTGATGAATCCAAGTATCGAGGTATGATTGGTAGTTTACTTTACTTAACCGCTAGTAGACCGGACATTCTTCATGCCGTATGCCTATGTGCTCGTTTTCAAAGCAATCCAAAAGAATCTCATATGAGTGCCGTTAAACGGATTTTTCGATATTTGAAAGGCACTATTAAATATGGTTTATTTTATCCAAAGAATGAAAATTTTTCTCTTAAAGGTTATAGTGATTCGACTATGCGGGTAATATTGATGATCGGAAAAGTACTTCCGATCATGTCAATTTTTAGCGATTGCCTAGTTTCATGGTTTTCAAAGAAGCAAAACTGTGTTTCTCTTTCAACGGCGAAGCGAATATATTTCCGCCGCATTTTGTTGTACTCAACTTCTTTGGATGAAACAAACCTTAGCGGATTACAAATGCTCTTTTGAAAACGTGCATCTATCTTTTGTGATAATATATCCGCTATAAATATTGCTCAAAACCCGGTTCATCATAACCGTACTAAACATATTGAGATTCGACATCATTTTCTAAGGGATTGTGTTTCAAAACGAAAAATTGAGATATCGTTTGTGCCATCTCAAGATCAATTAGCGGACATTTTTACAAAACCGCTAACTTCCTTTTTGCGTCAATACGAGCTCGGTTAGGCATAATGCATATTGAATGAGGTCTACGTTTGCATTTTGCATGTTTTTAAAACTTAGGGGCGAAAAATCGGATTTTTGGTTGAATATTCGGATTTTGAAAAATTTGACAAAACAAATGGGCTGAAGAGGTTGAGGGCAACCGGTCGCCCTCAATGTCGACCGTCGCCCTCAACCACGACCAGGTCGCCCTAGGCCAAATTTTGGTTTAAGTTCGTTCTGTCTTGACATTTGTTATTTTCACTTCTTTTGCCATTTTTCGTCCCCTTTGCCAAATGCACACAATTTTCACTCCAAATTGATTTTCATGCATTCTATTCATATCTTAGACCTTATATAGCATGTTTATCATCATCATTGCTCATCTTTTCCGATCAAATGGTAAGAATTTTCCTTACTTTGCTCAATTGGGTTGAACCCTTGAGTTTGTGGCTTTCTTGTATATTTCTTGATATTTTTTGCTTATGATCTTGATGAGCTTAGTTATTATGTTGTATTGTATGATGTTTGATGCGAATTGGTGATGAAATTTTTTGGCTTGGATCATTTACAAAGGTTATATACAACCTCTTTTATTTTTAACGCACGCAAGGTGTTCGATGATATGTCGCAATGAATATTTCAACTTATACATGATTCTCTTGCTTTCAAACGTTTCCTTACTTATTGAGATCATGTTTTGACAAACAAAAAAAGCGTATGAACTCTTCATATTACATTTCTCCCATTTTCCTTGAATTATTACGCTTAAATTGCTCAACGGTTGATAAACCGTCCCTTTGGCGCACTTTGATATTATTGTATGGTGTTTTCACCATTCTAACATTCTTTTTGATGATTCCAAAGGGGGAGAAACAGGAAGTTGGCTCGTTAGCTCAAGAAAAGCTAATAAAAGCTCGCAATAAGTATTGTGGACTCTAATACCTAGTCCATAGCTTGAATTTTGGACTCGGATGAAATTGATTATAAGCTTTGTGACAGGGGGAGCTTCTTAGCTCATGATGCAATCTATATAAGCTTGTTATAGCTTGTGCTTCTTACTAATAATAATCGTTTGTTGATATGCTCATAAATAGGGGGAGCTTTGTATGAAATACTTCTAACGGATAGTTTACTCGTAAAACCGAAAATTTTATTTGGTTTTAAAATCGTCCTCAAGAAAATTGTTTTGGATTGTAATCATCAAAAAGGGGGAGTTTGTTAGATAAATGTTTTTATCATGATTTTGATGATTATGTTCGATTTTGTTCAAATATGTTTTTAAACCAAAACTATGTCCCTAAATGTTGTCTAAATACTTCCGATCAACTTAAAATATTTTTACTATTTTTCGGAGTATTTCTTAAAGTTTATTTTCAATAAAACATTGGACAACACATTTGTTTCAGTCTCGACCGGTCGCCCTATAGGGCAACCCGTACTGAGTTGAGCCGAGAAACGAAAAATGGGACGTAAGAAAAACAGTAGCGGCGGCGACCCGGTCGACCAGGTGGGCGACGGTGGTCGACCGGCCGACCGGCGACGGCGACAACTGCAAGTTTTTTGTTCCGGACTTCTCTGTTTCAAAAATCGTCAAGGGCAACCGGTCACTAAGGGCGACCGGTCGAACCCCCTTCGATCGGTCCCCTGTGTAAAAATTCGCAGAATTCAATTTCAATCTTATCTCTGTCGCGACCGTCGAACCCCATGTTTATCAAAGAAACTATCCGCTTGCGTTTTGCACAACTTTTCCCTATTTTGTGGGATTGATTTCTAACAAACTATATTGATCATTTTAAATGGTTTCTTTTGCAGCAAATCACTCCCCAAGGAGGAGCCAATGTCTGGAAATCAAAGCCAAGACCTCTCCTATAAATAGAGGCTTCTTCAAGCAACAAGATACAACACTCTATACAAGCAAAGAAGCAAACAAAGCAAACACTTTCATATATCTTGTTGTATTAGCCTTAGCACTTTCACTTGCACATATTTGAGGTCTAGGCTTTCAATTCTTGATTACACTTGCACTCATATTGTATCAATCATTATTGAGTTGTAATCTTGATTTTGGTCATCATTCAACACAAGACATCCTTGTGAGTATTCTTGTGGTAAGAATACACTTGGGTGATCTAGGTGATAGGTGTTTGAAGGTTGTGGTAATCTTCAAAGGTGTTGTAAGAGGATTGTGGTAATCCTCAAGGTGGTGTAAGAGGGTTGTGGTAATCCTCAAGTTGAATTTGTATTAATTTTGGTAATTAATAAAATTCTTTTTTTTTTTTGAAATCCATCCCGGATATCTTTGGGGTGGTAGAGGATTAGGCCCTAGGTGGGTTGAACCTCTTTAAATCGACGAGTGTTGTTTAATTTCCGCATTTACATTCTCGTCTTTGTTTGATTATTCGAAAAAGAGGGCAAAATCTAAAACCGAGATAATCTATTCACCCCCTCTAGATTATCGTAGCCACTTGGACTAACAGATATCCGAATAATGCTCGGCCGTGTGAGACGGAGATCGCCGTCTTTGGTGAGAAATAAACAGAAGGTTCGGAGGAGGATCTTCAATTTCAACTTTTACACTATAACTACGACTCTACTATCCTCAAAAGAAGACATTTTATAGGTAAAGGAGAGTATTTTGAAAAAATACCTAAGTTCAAGTCTCTCGAACTTTGGAAGCCGACCAAATTTCTCGCTTCGGTTTGAGTTACTTTAGCTCAAAGGTTAATGTTTGCGAAAGTGGATAATGGAGGGAAACAGAGGTATTTATAAACGAAGTTCCCTCGATAAACGAAATGTTTATTCGAAAAAGACGCGCTTTTTAAACTCAAAAGCCGTCAAACATGTCGAAAACGCCACGCCCCCACGCCCGCGATAGAACGACGTGCCTTTTCGATTCTGCGCAAGGTGGTCCAACCACAAGATGCCACGTATTGTCATTATGGCAACCCAATTAATGCGCCGTTTAGGCATTAATCACTACGCGATAGATGTCGGAATGAACGAAACCTTTGAGAAATCCGTTTCCCATTATATGTTTATCATTAGCATTAAAGTTTAACTCCGACTTGAAAATTCTTCTCTCGGAATTAAACTTGGGGGCCTTTGATGACGCCTTGAGCCGAGCCGAAGAAATTAATCCATGTCATCATCCGGCCACGTGCGAGTAGGAGACTGCGAGTGACGTCGGCAAGAATCGTGTGCGTGGCGACACGTCACGCAATTAGGCTCGCCCACTACCGAGCCCAACCGCAACACGGCCGCCGAGCCCCGAGCCCAAATTTCGACGGAAACGCATGCGCGATGACCCATAAAAATAATCACACGCCCATGCTTAACGCTTTATTGGTATCAGAAACTGCCACATGTCAGAAAGTTATAAAGAGAAGTCGACAAGTGGCAAGTTTTGACCGACATGCACGATTAGAGAGGACATGTGTCTTTCTTTAATTATTTTACTAATTAATGAATAGTTAGTGCAAAGATGACTATTGTAAACCCACCGACTCAAGGGGTATAAAAGGTCGATAGAGTGAGATTGAAGGGGAAGAAAAAAAGAGAGAGAAAAAGAAAAAGAGTAAGATTGTAACAAAGACCGACCCCAATAATTCGGCTCGGCATTATGCAAAAAAGGCAGAATTAGCCAGAAATAAACACACGTTACGCACGTTTACATTTCCACGTGTTAAATCTTTTACATATTTTTGCTTGTTGACCAAAACGCACGTCAACAAGATATCTTTTTGGGATACTCAACAAAGCAAAGCCTATAGAGCATTGAACAAGAGGAATATGGTCCCGAAGAGCCTATCCATGTGGTTTTGGTGAACCCAATGTAAATGGAGAAGACATTGAAGAGTTAGCGAATAAGTGAATCAAAGAAACTATGAAGAAAAGTCCTTATGTTGAAGCAAAAGTCGGAGCAATTAATCAAGATGAAGATGAGACAATCGAATCTCAAAGACAGTGGAAAATCTCGAATCGAATGATGATGAAAGAGTCGCTCAAGACAACACAATTGCAAGATACCAACCCCGATTTGCTTCAACCTGGTGTGAGATGGCCGAGAGATCATCCACCAGAGCTAGTGATTGGAGATGTGAGAAATGGTGTAAGATCCAGATCCAGAGCTCAGCAAGAAGCAATGTTCACTTGCTTTATTTCCCAAATAGAACCAAAAGATGTGTCCTAAGCATTGGATGACACACATTGGATTCAAGCCATGCAAGAGGAGCTGAATCAGTTTGAAAGGAACAAAGTATGGGAATTGGTGCAAAGACCAACCCATCAGAATGTTATTAGCACAAAATGGGTTTTCAGAAACAAGATCAATGAGGAAGGATCTATGGTAAGGAACAAAGCAAGATTGGTAGCCAAAGGGTATTGCCAAGAAGAGGGAATAGATTTTTATGAAACCTTTGCTCCTGCTGCAAGATTAGAAGCAATAAGGATGTTTCTTGCCTATGTTGCACACAAGAACTTCATTGTATATCAAATGGATGTGAAAAGTGCATTTTTAAATGGATTGCTGGAAGAAGAAGTCTATGTTGAGCAACCTCCAGGCTTTGAGCAGAAGACCATTGGAGATAAGGTGTACAAGCTTAAGAAAGCTTTATATGGATTGAAACAAACACCTAGAGCATGGTATGACTTGTCCCAATTTCTAATCGACAATGGATTCACCAAAGGCAAAGTGGACGAAACACTCTTGAAATTCAAGATGGAAAGAGTATCTTGCTTGTTCAAATATATGTCGATGATATTATTTTTGGAACCACAAACAAAGAGCTGTGTGATAAGTTCTCAAACCTCATGCAAGGCAAATTTGAAATGAGCATGATGGGAGAGCTGACTTTCTTCCTAGGACTTCAAGTTAAACAGCTGAAGGATGGAACCTTCATAAGTCAAACAAAGTACACCAGGGATTTAATGAAGAAATTTGGTATCGAAGAAAAGTCTTATGTGAAAATACCAATGAATACATCAGTCAAGATGGACATGGATGCAGATGGTAAGGTTGTAGATCAAACAAGATACAGAGCACTTATTGGATCATTGCTCTACCTAACAACAAGCAGGCCAGACATCACCTTTGCAGTAGATGTATGTGCAAGATTTCAATCTGCACCAAAGGAGAGCCACATGACTGCAGCTAAGAGAATCCTAAGATATTTGAAAGGATGCCAGGAAGTCGTCTTATGGTATCCAAAGGAAGGTGGATTCAAGCTTATTGATTACTCAGACTCAGACTATGCTGGATGTAGAGTTGACAGGAAGAGTACTTCCAGGTACATGTCAATTGCTTGGAAACAGGTTGGTTTTCTGGTTTAGCAAGAAGCAAAACTCAATAGCCACATCCACAAATTAAAACAGCAGTACATAGTCTGCGGGCGGTTTGTTGTGCTCAAGTCTTATGGATGAAACAACAATGAGAGATTATGAAATTGAAGAAAAAGAGATTCCAATTATGTGTGATAATACAAGTGCTATTACAAATCACTCGAGAATCTGTGTTGCATTCAAGAACAAAGCACATTGATGTCAGATATAATTTTATAAGAGACCATGTTGAAAAGAAAGACATCATTTTGGAATATATCTCGACTGATAAACAGTTAGCTGACATATTCACCAAACCTCTATGTGAATCAAGGTTTGAAGAGCTTAAGCATGAGCTAGGGTTAATTGAGTGAGTTAACACTCGAAAGACTCAATGAAGAGATGGAAGATAGAAAGTGAGAAATGAACAAGTTGTTCACATCAACCAAATGAAACAACCATATCGGAAAGTCATTGTATCGATTTAGGATGTAAATTTGAGTCGCTTAATGAAAGGAGAGAAGGTGAGTTAAGTCACTTTTGACATGAGTTCATCATTTAATAGCTAAGTGACAAAAAACGCGATCGTTTTTAATGAGCGGAATGTTTTTAAGGATGACGTCGTGTAATAATGAGCGAATGCAGTCAAATTCTCGCACGATAAGCATATGATTGGATATAAATGTTGTTGCATTAAATGCGATTTGATCGTCTAAATCCGAGCCATTGATCTTGGCTCAATTTCAAAAATCAAAAACACGTCCTTTCATAACCCTTATATACCCATTTTTCGATTTTCTCTCTCTCACACAAGTTCATCTCTCTCGCAAAACCCTACCAGTCCTCAAGTAAATCTATCAAGTTTTAATCGGTAAAACTCTCTACAAATGGCACCAAAGCTCGATTTTGTAAAGTTATCGAAACAAATCTACTCGGATCAACTGTGGATTTGAAGGAATGATAAAGCGGGGTTAGATGAAACCCTAGTGAAGAAGATTGCTGATATGCGAGAAAAGTTCGGTCTCAGGCCTTTTCTCACTTTGGAGTACTCGCACACCTACCTTGAAGAGATGGCGCAGTTCTATGTAAATGCTGAAGTGCAGGACGAAGAAATCAACTCCGTCCACCGCAAGGACATCATGATCACTGCTAAGGACCTTGCGGAGCACTGTTTGCTACCGTCTGAGGGCATGCCTGAGATTTTCGAAGCTGATGTTAACTTGGCTGCTGCATGGAAAGAAGTAGCCAAACTGGAGTGTGCTGCGAAAGTAATCTACACAGCTGAAAAGAAGCTGCTGAAGGACGACTATCACAAGCTGATGGATGTCGTTGCAAAATATGTAGATATGAAGTTTGGCAGTTTCAATCAACTGTGAAAGACTAAGCTGATCGTCATGGCTGCGATCATGCGGGCAAGAAAGTCAACTGGGCTGAGTTCGTGTATAGCAGACTCTGCCAGAATGTTGCGAACAAATCATACAAGGAGGACGTATCCTTTGGAGGATCACTTGGCTATGGCATGGTAATTGGCCATCTGATGGAAGTGAAGGTCATTCCCCTTCAACATGGAAAGTCTTTCCATGTAAACAAGAAGATGTTCAGGGCTAATCTTTTAGGAGCCCAGAAGAGAGCCCATGCCAAGAGGGCGGATACAAGTGAGGGGGAATCAGCTGACCCCGAGGACACAACTGTTACCTACCCTCCTAAGAAGAAAGCTGCACAGAAGAAGGCTGCCCCTGCAGCAAAGAAACAGGATGCACCTGCCCCTGCAGCCGAGTCACCTGCCCGAGCAGCCGCGTCTCCCGCCCCTGCAGCCGAGGTTGAGAATGAAGTCCAAATACCTTCTCCAGCCATAAGGAAGAAGAGGACTGCCAAGCCTAGGAAGGCAGCTCCGTCCAAGAAAGATGCCCCGGCCCCCACCGCCGGAGAATCAGAAGAAGAAAAAGAACCAGAAATTCCTCTGGTTAAAACCAAAAGAAAAAGAATTTTCAAGATTTCAGAGCTTGAAAAGACAGCTGAATCTGCAACTCAGCTGGAAAAAGGATCCAAGACTGCAGACACTCAGGAAGTGCAGTCTCCTGAAGTGATAGATGAAACAACCAAGTCTGCTGAGGGTGATCAGCAGAGGCCCCAAGAAGACCAGTGTGTGGAGAGGATAGGCCGAGAAAAAGAAGCGGTGAGACAACCGAATTTTCAATCGAAAAGGTTGTCTCTCCACCGCCACAGAATCTTCTTTGGCGAAGAAGCGAAGAGCATGCTACCTTCCATCCCGAAAAGGAAGGACAGGAAGAGGAGGATAAGGGCGATGACATCATCATGTACTCACCGTATATCCGGACATCCAGTAGCTCTCACGTGAATGGAGGGCAAGGAAACTAAGTCTCTCAAGGGTGCATTTGAACGCATACGAGTTCATAGAAGAAGAGGAGGAATTGTTCGAATTTCTCGGCATCACCAAGGTGATTCGAGGCCCTTGATGAAGACAAGCTGCTTGAACATATTACAAATCTTCAAGGAGAAGGATCAAGCCAAAGCGGCCGAGGAAGCGAAGCTCGTGAGAAAGCCGATGTATGTCCTCTTCATCGAACTAGCGACCATACCCACTCTCACCTAGATGTTCTCGAGAAAGTGATGAAGACATGGATCCGTTGCTACGCAAAAAGCATCGGAGATGCGGCAAGCATTAAGGAAATCCAGGATGATGCACGAGCAATGCATGATTGAAAGACCGGGAGAGTCCTCAAAATTTTTCCCCGAAATTGACCCATTGGGAGTAGTGCGATGAGTGCCACAACCATGGTTGCGGCTACGTCCCCGTTGTTTCGGAAGATGGGCCCAATGGACTTGGCGATGAGACCCAGGAATTTGGGCACCCAAGTTGAGCCAACCCCTCATCAAGGTGTTCTACCACCTACCCCTACGACGAGCACTCAACGGAAGCAATCGGGAGTCTAGAGAAGAGTGACCCCATCATCGGTCACTCACCGTGTGCCAACCGAGAGGAAACTCCCTCCACTACAAGCGGGTCGGAGGATCTGCAGATGACTCCACATTATAGAAAGGAGGTGAAGTGAAAAAGGAAAGCGAGAATCACAAAGAGATCGACATTGTGGCTTCGGACGATTGAGTCTGTCCCAGTGAAATGTCAATCGCTGCAGGTGAGACATTGTTATGGCGATCGAGGCACGGGATGGAAATGCCGCGGGAGTTAACACTGGGGCACCGAAAGTGCAATCGAGGGGTTGAGACTCCTTCGGATGCCACGATCTAAGACCCTAAGAGCAATGCGCTGTCGAAGGGATTGTAAAAGACTTCACTGCGAGTTGAGACCGCTGGAGGTGTTGAAGGCCCAAGGAGGTTGAGACTTCCCTGGGTAAAGTTCAAGAAGTTCAGAGCATCCCTCCTGTTCTAAATGTTGAATCTGAAAAGGAGATCAGTGCTCTTCATGATTCCCAGGACAACCCTGACATATCATTTTTGGGATCTGAAGACGAAGCTGAGTCCACTCATATTGCTCCTCAAAAGGACTCAGCAGAGGATGTTCTTCCACAGACGAGTCAGGCAACTTTTAAAGCTTCTCGTCAAAAGTTCAACTTTGATGATGAACCAAGCCCCTAGGCTTCATCATCCTCCGATGACGCTGATGATGCAGCCGAGGACCAGGTAATTCACTCAGAAAAATCTACTGAGGCCGAAGAAGCTGTTAAGACAGCTGAGGCTCAGTAAGCTGGCTAACCCACTCAACAAAGCCCAGCTGAGACCGAAATCATCTGCGCGGCTCCCAAAGTCAGTAGCGATGCCAACTCAACACGAGGCGAGTCGATGCCGCATGGCCGCCAACCGAATCCGAAGTGACAGTTGAGATTCGTGACGTCTTCAAGAAAATCTGTGGAGAGATTGAGAAGATCAAACGGCACCAGGCCTCATTAGATATGCATCTGGACAATAGGGATGCCACCCTCACAGTGAGACTTACAAGGAATTGTGGTACGAATCGGGGAGTGGTGTCGATGGCAGTACAATGTGATATGAACAAGTTCGATATTTTAAAGCATAGTACAACAAGATCTTTGGTTTGGAGTGCTTAAAATGCGATATGAAGCGATGCATGCCAATATTGATAGAATGCATGCCTCTCACACAACCCGAAATGGAGGCTGCTGCGTAAATTTCACCGAAAAGAAATTCTGCGTGTTGAGGAGAATATGAATGCGAAGTTCAGACTTCTCATGGCTGAAATGAAACTGGTGGCAGCTGAATTGAAAGCCACTCGCTCAAAATTTCGAACAAAGACATGCCGCATGATTCAAAAGAGAACTCGGCTCTCGGTGACCGGATTTCATGCTCATTGGAATGTTTCAGGGTTCCTCTCTCCTTCGATGATGCCAAAAAGGGGCGAGAGGAATACCCGAGGAAGTTGAAGGAAGAGGCAGTGTTGAGAAGAAGAAGGAGAAGGGAAAAGGCTGTTGAGGGGAAAGGTCAAAGGACTTGACCTTAATGCTCACCAAACCCCTCGGTAAGGTCATGTCACGGCCTCGATAATCGCAAACTTCCAGACTCTCGCCAATCCAACACTTTGTTGTGCCCATGTCTAAGAAGAGAAAAAAATTGTGGAAGCGGGGATGAAGGAGGTTGAGTGAAAGACTCGATGCCCGTGTTCTAGAAGTTACGAAAACTTACAGTGGCATTCCGGCGAGGAAGGACACGATTCCATTCCGGATGACGGAGACGAGCTAAGATCGGTTGAAGAATTTAAAATGCTCGAATCAAGGTTACTTGAAGAAAATGTCTATAGCCCAAGCACAGGATTTGTCTTGGGAGAAAGGTCTTTAGTTGTGCGATGAAGGCGATGGGTAGCGACTACCGACCATTCAAATTTGTAAGAAGAAGACTCCGTCAATATACACCCAGGAGGAGGAAGAAGTGGTGGAGAAAGAGGCTTTCAACCTAGACTTATACCCAAAAACATTGAATATGTAGATCCAGGCAAGAAGGGAAGGATCTACTGGGCTGGGTATGATGAAGTAGCTAATCGGGAAGTAGAAAGCAAGAATGCTGAATACATGAAGGGAATCGAGGAGGAAATAAAAGACAAGATCAGTTGTGGCAAGAAAGGCGGAAAGGAAACGAAAGACGATCTTTGCGAAGAGAGCGTATGAAAAGAAGAAAGCAGTTGAAGATGAAAAGAAAAGAAAGAGAGCTGATGATGACAGAGCTGAAGAGGAAAGAAGGAGGCAGCGAAGGAGATGAAGTGTTGCTGCTAACCCCTTCGTGTATTTTACTTTTGTAAATACATTGTGTGTAAGTCATCTGTGTATTTTCTCTCTATTGTTGTATCTTAGCATAGATGCTTGAAGTTTGCTTGGATATGATTATGCTCTGATACACCTTGTAAACAACTGTGTAAAGGACAAGAATGCTATGATCAATAAAATGATTGATTCTACACATACATTCTTTGTTACTGCATTGTCTGTATGTATCTGTGCCGTTTACATTTTGTTTAATGTTTTTAAGTTTTGGAATCATCAAAAAGGGGGAAATTGTTAGGAAATTTATTGTTTAGATTTTGATGAATGCCATGTAAAACTTAGATTAGAATATTGGCACCCCATTTTCCTTGTAATTCTCATTGTTATAAATAGGGCTAAATGAACTGAATCAAGTCAGTTATGCCTGGAAATACAAGAAGTCAACTGAAGAAGTGAAGTGAAGACTCCACTGAGGAACAGCTGAGTATGGCCAAGATAGAAGAGCAAGGACTCGATGAAGATGTAATAGCAATGAGAGGCAGTGTGTGAAGAGTCGATTAAGTCAACCCGGAAGCCAAGTCAGTCACAAGTTGAGGTGACGATGAGTCCTTCAATCATTGGAGCGGATTCAAGTCACCTGGGGAAAAGGCAGCTGCAAAGAGGAGTTAACTGAAAAGAATCCATTGCACAGAAGTCAAAAACATTACTTAAATTAGTAATAGTTCCATGTTGCCATGTCTTAAAGTGCTTAGTCCCAGAAGCGTGCAAACGGAATAAACCAATGGGAAACACTCGCACCTCGTGTCGAACCGAAAAAGTCAACATTCATTTAATACGAGGAAAGGTCTACATCTCAAGATCAAGACCAAGAAAAGACAAGCCAACGAACACAAGTGAATTTTGAAAATTAGCCTATCTCTTCAACGGGGCGATTTTTGAAAGTTCACTATAAAAGATCGAGGAATTTCATTGAGAAAAGGTTACCTTGACTACGAACCACGAACGAACAAGCATTACTCAAACTCGTAACTTGCAAAATATTCTCTAGATATTCAAGCAAAATCCTCAAGCCTAAATCTCGAAGGAAATCGATCCAACACAAAGTCATGAAGGAAAGACAACTTCAAATGTTGAAGAGGAAATTTTTGAAGAATCAAAAGGGGTCTACTTTCCAAGGAGGATTGTCGAAAGGTTCAAGGTCGAACCAGTCTCAAGATATTGGAGGGCTTCTTGATCAAATCCAAGAAGCTTGAGAAAGTGAGTAAAATGTAGCAAGCGAGCGCACTTACCTGTGAAGAAGTTTGAGTCGGACGAGAAGCCAATCAGTATGACCAAGGCATCTCCGGAGGCGAGTCCAAGGAGCAAGTCAGCTGTGTGATCAAAACTTGTCTCTAGACTGATAACCACTTTGTGAACTGATCATTACTTAGTGGATTCCTCCAGGAGTTGGAGAATAGAGGAGTAGAAGAATTACCCCATCTTCGAACCTCTATAAAAATTACCTGTGTCATTTACATTTCAGCATATTTACGTTTATGCACAATCATTTTATATCTGCTGATAATTTGCCAATCCAACTGATAAATAACTAAGTGCTAAAATCAAGTGTTAAAACAAAGTTAAATCAAATTCAAGGGTGTTAAGTCTTCCGCTGAAAAACTCATCACAGCCAAGTTAAGGTTTAGACTAAATAGCTGAGTTATTCTATCAACAGCTCTATCGAGTCTGTTGAGTGATTAACTCTGCTGATTAACTAACTTAGATGTCCTCAAGGACATAGCTGTGTAATTAACTCTGTAATATTTTAAAAGGACTAAATTCAAAAAATTGGTAAGGTTTATTCAACCCCCTCTTCTAAACCTTACTCACACCCTTTGGGACCTACAGGGGGCAAATTGAGAATGCAAGACAGATTGATGTGTTGTCCGAGTGTATGGAAATGGAGATGATGGTATCGAATTGGATTTTTGAAAATGGGGCAAGTGATAGGTAAGTTTAGTTTTTTTTTTACTTCTTTTTTTATGCTGAGTTTTGATATTTGATTTTTTTTGGAAGCATAATTAATAGTATTTTTTGATGAATCTATTCGTTTGAACACGCAGGGAAGAAGTCATCTTCAAGAGTGGTGATTTTGTGATCATGAGGCAAGATATGGAGATGTTGAAAGGTGGGCAGTACAACAGTGTGGTTGTTGTAGATATGTGGTCGCTTATTTTGAACCGGAAAGAATTGTTGAGGAGCGATAGTTCGCCGCATAGATTTTTTGCCACGACATATCCCAGTGTATGTTTTTTTTTTCCTAATTTTTGTAGCTTATTTTGATATATGATGTTGTTGGGATATATTGCTTTGTATTTTTAGTATTTATGATTATGCTTATGATCGATCTTTATATTGCTTGTCAATGGATGAAATAGTGCTTATTTGATACATTAGGTTGTTGGGATATATTTGTTTTGTAGGACTGCCATGTTTTTTCTAAGTCTGGGAGATTTGCTTGATGAGGTTTCAACTGCTTAATGTTGTTGATAATTATGCTTATGTATGGTTTGTATTATGCTTATGTATGTTTTATATTATGCTCCCAAACAGGGGGTAATTAGTATTGCCATGTTTTTTCTAAGTGTGGGGATTGCTTATTGATGTTTTTCAATTGCTTATTGTTGTTGATAATTATGCTTATGTATGGTTTACATTATGTTTATGCATATTTTATATTATCTTTGTCACAAATAGGGGTAATTAGTATTGCCATGTTTTTTCTAAGTGTGGGGGATTGCTCATTAGACTGCTTTATTAATGGGGAAATAGTGCTTGCATTGCTATGGCTAATGCTTATTACAGGTATAAATGTTGCTTGTACATGGTATAATTTTTGCTTATGTTTGTGTTACTTTGCGGACCTTCATAATTGTAATGCCCAGCAAAGCATCGGATCGAGTGACATTCTTAAGAGATTCAATGAGAGCTTCGGCGTTGAATATAGTGATTGTTGTGCAAGCAAAATTAAGGAGATCCGAGTTGGTATGTGTATTATGGTCAAGCTTATGTTTTTATTACGACTCTTACGTTTTGTTTTTTATTTTTTCCCAGGTGTAGTTCTTCTTCCCGGTCTTCAAGAGCGAGAACGTTTTTGTTGTATGCTTTGACGTTACAAGGAAGGTTTTCCATATCTTAGATAATTCATCAGTTGGTGCCAATAAAACTCTCAAGTATGATGGTATTTCAGAAATATTGGTAAGTATATGTTCAATGGATGATGACATATATATATTCAATGTTTATTATCAAAAATGCACATAGTTATGTTTTTTTTTAAGCGCGGCAAGTTTTTTGCAATATCTAATGGCGGGGGTTTTAAGCCATTGCTAGTGTGATTGAGTAATTAAATCGTCGACTTCCCGTCTGTGAATGCCTTGGAAGGACAAGGATAATAAAATTGATTGCGTTATTTTATTTTGCGCCACATGGAGACGTATATGGGAGGTGGAATCAAAAATTGGGATAGCAGGCTTGGAAAAAACGACGAGGCACAATTGTTAATGATGCGAGGGGAATATACAGATGCAATATATTTGGATGTAATAAATGAGCAGAGGAGTTGGTTTTGGGACAAAGGCGAGAAGGAGAGTGCTAAAACGAGTTAGGATCACAACGAAACGTTGTTGTTTCAAAATTTTGATCAAAATGTTGATTATTGTAGTATTTTATAGCCATTTTAAATCTGGTTGGTTTTGACATACATGTGTAGTTGATATAAGAACGTTTTCTAGTTAGTGTCGTATTTATTTTCATGGTTTTTAGATATTGTAAGCAGAATTTAATTGCTTTGTAAGCAATTTTTTGGTATAAATATGATGTGGCATAGACGGGTACATGAGTATCTTCATACTTTTTATTTGTTTTTTCCCATGAAAATTTTGATCAAAAAGCACCATAACATCCTTTCACAAGTAATACTTTACACACAAATAAGCAATTGAACATATGGGGCTGCAGTAACCAAATTTTGCCCGAATGTTGAATTATTTGCTCGAAAAGCATTATAGCAGTCACAAATAAGCAGTACATAGTATGTCATTAAGCAGTAAAAATTTTGGACAAAAATAATCATTTTGTTTTGGTTGCTAAACAATTGGCTAAAAAAGCAATATAATAAGCATGCATAGACAATTTGTAATATGTGAATAAGCAGCACACCATATTCTCGAACACATGCTTTGTTTTTTTTAAATTAAGAATCATTTTTAAAATGGTATCAAACAAATAAATACAAAGATTTAAATAATCATAAATATTAAGCGGTAATATAAGCATAAATAAGCAGTATCAAATACATCAATAAGCATCAACACATATTTAAAAATACTGTCAGTAAGCATAAAGATTGTTTGAAGTCGAATAAACTAGAGGTAAGATAGAAAAAACTCAATTCTCTTTGTCGCATGTTATTGCTATTGTGCGAACCTATTTCTCCACATTTCCCACAACGTCTCTTCAATTTATGGCCTACTTTGATTGCTTTCTCTTTCTGACTCTGAAGTTGGCTCTTGACTCAATTGTCGCTTCCCTTATTTTTGGCATGTGTTGGTGGAAGCGCTACAATGCCTAGCTTTCCCAAATGAAGCCTTCGATCAAGGATTGCTTGTTGACCGAATGGAATCGATGTTGATCCATCAACAATATTTCTTTATGGTCTTTTATGATCTTTGACAGTCTTCAATATTGGACTTGTTGTCTTTTGCTAGAACAATACAACATTGAAGGTCAAACTAAAATCATTGCAATATTGTATCACACTACATCCTTGGTTCGAAGTTGTTCAATGAATCGTTGTTTTGATATGGTAGCATGGATGCTCTTTTGGTCCATCTTTTGTGAGTATATTTGGCTGGAATTTTGTCGACTTCCTTTAGTAGTGAGAAGATATGACGACAAAGTTGTGTGATACGTTGAAACATTTTGCAAATGCGATCCATCACATTGTCTTTTTATATAAAACCACCTAAAATACTCCTATTTCCATGTCTTTGATTTTGTAAGTGCATGTGTTAACCTCGTTGTTGATTTCTATTGTGACACACTTGTAACAAGATGATTCGATCCGGAGTTCACATTAGAAAACATTGTTCTTGTGTACACAATTGACGCGTGTTTCTTACTTTTCAACCGTGTTTTGCATTCGGATAAACCGGATTCGAACTCGTTGTTCAATTTGTCTACCGCATGTCTCGAGCTTCTTTAGTGCTTTCGTAGTACATAAAAACTCAAGTAGACTAACCTGTGGGTTGGTGAAACTTCCGAACCAACTGTTAGCACTTTCTCGATCGTGATGTGGTTACGAGTAATCCGCTCAATTGCACACTTTTAAAATAAGCGGAATCCGGATTTTCATATTTCAAACATATGTGTGAACCATGAATGCGATGTCGATCGGTGAATAATGTATTCGAAAACCCTTTTTATCGCGTTTTTCATTGTGGGATCCTGGTCTGTAACAATGTATGTTGGCTCATGGCCCATCGATTTTAAGAAATTTTGGTATAGCCACACATACGATTCTTCATCCTCCTTGAGAAGTAGCCCCAGACGCGAACGTAACACATCTTCTATGGTTGTCTACGCGCTGAATGGTGTGAACACCATTTTGTACCTATGGTTGATATGATAAATTAGTCTTCTTTTTTTAAATAAGAAATATTTAAGTTCAATCGTATGCAATGTTCTTATATTGCATAAACAACTCAATGTTATCATACAAGCAACATATATTATTATTGTGCTCACGTGTGTTAAATTATTTTTTTATATATGCAATATTTAACTCACATATAAGTAGTTTATGTTTAATTCACATGCATATTCACACATGAATTAATGCTGAAAGAAAAGATATAAATGAGTACCAATGGGGCGGGTAATTTTTCTTATAAAATTATATATTCTCACATGCATCATGTAAATCAAACATAAATAGTTTATGTTCATTTGACATGCATATTTATGCACGAATAGAAAAATAATAAGGGGAGGGGGTACGAAATTTGATGGGGTGTACATACATGTTAGTGTTGTATGTTACATCAAAAGATATTACATCCCCGAACATCGTGTAGTTTTGCTTGCACATTGTATCAACCCAAAATAGCCGTGTAAGTTGGTCATTTTCATCAACATCGTAGTTCAATGCGGTATTTGAACACACCTCAATTTTCTTTAAAACTTGTCAAAAATAAGTTGTGCATCAGCTCTACATATGTATGCTTTCAACTCTCTCTTGAAATTCTTAAAATCAGTTGGCAGTGCGCCTACGTTCGAGTACCCTCTAACCATTATACATGCGATAAGTTTTCACTGGCCCAATGTTTGCTTTGATATAGTTTAGGATGAATTTTTGGTGAGCCAAATTTAAATTCCTATTGGCTTTTAGAAAGTGTCTCTACACCCCGGGCATCAAGGAATGCGTGTGCCTGATTTCAAAAATTTTAAATGTGTAAGCACCATATGCAATGTATTGGAACATGCACCGTGCCTTGCATCCCACCCTTGTCGGTTTTCTGTGTCTCACTTGGGCACTTTTGTCATCATTTAGCATTGTTTCTTCATCCAATGTAGTTGAGCTCTTAACCTTTTTGTATCCTTCGCAGTTGCACACTACATATTATCTGCATATTATACCACCGCGGAAGCATTTGGTTGTACTGATTCTCACATCCAATCCATTGGCACGACCATAATATTTATAGAATTGTATTTCGTTGTCGACATTATTAAAATTCATTCCTTCCTTTGGAGTCATATTTTCGTCACATTCCGGTATCCAGTTTGGAGTTGAACCCGATGTTATTTCAATCCGTAGCTGCGGCACATGAGCAATCCCACCTGATTCAAACAAAATAAATATTTAAGCAACATTTAGAATATACATGTAAGCGAAATTATAGTCATAACTAAGCAAAGTACTAGGTTAGAAAAATGGGAACATAATCAAAATTTTGAATATGTACAAGCAAGTATTCGTGCATATCTATGCAACATTTTAGTCTCACCTAAGCAAATTCCTAGGTTGAAAAAACCGTCAATGATTGAATGAATGGGAGTCCATATAAGTATAAGTTTTTATTTTTGCATAACATGATAGTTCTTATCCAACAAACTATTTTTAATGTTAGAGTTTAAAATACAAAAAAACTTAGCAACATTTTGTATACGTGTGAACAAGTATTTAAGCACATATAAGTAACATCCTGTCCATACCAAGAAAATTTTTTAAAAAAAAAAAAAAAAAAGGAATGACGAAATGAATATCTCGCAAAACATGATAGTTTCTGCATATTCACAAGTTTTTGCATACTTACAAGCAAGTAGATATGCACAAATAAGTAACATGCTAATCATTCGTAAGCAAATTTAAGGTTAAAAAATTGGAATGATGAAACGAATGCTTGGTTTAAAAACTCCGCAAATCAAACTTTAAATGGATATAATAAAAATGGACATGACTAAACAATCAAACACGAGAAAATGGTTACCTTGTTGTTCATGAGTGTTGAAGCATTCTTCGTAGGTGTCATCCATTTTTTTCTTGTTCTTTGGTATTTTCAAACTATCGACTTGTATTTTTGGGAAATGGTTTTCTATGCAACAACTTTGGTGGATAAGAAGAGTAGAAGACTGATACGGTATGTTTTATGTTGAGATTGTGATTAAAATGTTGAAGAAAGGATGCCACCAATTGTGGGCAACTCATCTTATTTTCATGGGATTTACTAGATTTAGCCACCCCCTATTTTTTATGTGGACTAATTTGCCCCCATTTTGATTTTATCATATATTTTATAAACATTAATCAGATTTAATAATAGCCATTGAAATAGGTAGATCTATGGTCTGTATTTGGTCCTATGTACTCATATAATGATTGGATTCTATATAACCCTCCTTATGTATGTATATATGTATGTATGTATGTATGCATGTATATCAAGGTCTAGCTTAAGACCCCACTTGTTTCACAAAAAGTGGTGCACTAAAATTGATTATACTGTTATAAATATTGATATTTATTAGTGGATGTTCATTAACTCAACTCATTCTTTAAATGCCACAACATCCAATGGCATAGTAAATGAAGACTTGTAACTTATGAGTTGTTATTACTCGTTTAATTTATTGATGTACATGATGAGCCTATAAATAGAGGCTTTGTATTGTAGGAGAAATACATACGAGAAGTAAAAAGTTTCCCCCATTCTCTTGTTTGTTTATTGTTTATAGATATACATTTATTTTATAATACGTTATCATCACAACTCTAACCATTCTATAAATGTATTTTGTAGAGGTAATGTATAGAATAGTACATAAAAGTTTTAAATGTTTTAAGTAGTTATAATGTAAAAACCTTAATTAAGAATATTTTTATTCATGCATGTTACATAAAATGTTATTTTTATTATCTACAACACCACTTTGAATTTTATTGATTTATGAAATTTATATTTGTTTAGACCTTAAAATTATTTTATATTATTGACATTTATTCTCATATCGAGAGCTAGGTTTTAAGAAGTACTCTAAATTAATATCATGTCTTCTTGTTGCTAAACAAAATAATGAATTATTGACAAAAAATGATCATTCCCGCCAAATCGACTGCACTATTCCCTGAAGTGAATCATACAATTACTAATGATTATGGGCGTGGTGGATATCAAGGACATGGCGGTGGTCGTGGCTAATATAGTCAAAATTCTTTAAATTTCAAGAACATCAGTAACCCACCACCGTAGTGGCATAATAATGAGGAAAAAATGAAAATAGTGTGCGAATAAAACTCCTAATATTGAAGAAAGTATTTGTCATAGATGTGGCATGAAAGGACATTGGAGGCGTACTTATCGTACAACTAAGCATCTTCTTGATATATACCAATCTTCACCGAAAGAGAAAGAAAAAATGTGTTGATACAAATCTTATTGAGCAATATAATCCCACTCACTTTACACAACCGGATGTTGCCGATTTCGTTGAGAATACAAATGAGAACTTTGGAAATTTGAACGGTGACGGAAACACCAATGTTTTGAGGATGTGACTGCAAAAAAAACTATTTTAAAATTTGTTAGTTTAATGTGTTTTTATTTTAGCGTGTTTCTTTCATAATAAATAGTGTAATTCTTGTGTGTCTTGGAATTTCTCATATTTTAATAAAATTTAAAGATTTATATTTGGTATTATTCTCAATACTCATTTATTTGTATATAATTGTGTTTACGGAGTATGGATCATGCGCTTGGAGTTAAAACCTATGATGAGGCTCTATGCATTGCGAGATAGTGCAACAACACATACTATTCTCAAAGATAAAAAAATATTGTACCAATCTCATATCGGCTAAAGGCTAAAGTTAATGTCATCATAATATCCGGTGTGGCAAGCCTAATTGAAGGATATGGAAGAGAAAATATTTTATTACCTGGTGGCACGAAATTTACAATTGACGATGCTATATTTTTCATTAGATCGAAACAAAATCTACTGAGTTTTAAAGATATGCATCGCAATAGTTATCATATTGAGACAATAAATGTAGATGACGTTGATTATTTATATATATGTCCATTGTCTCGGAAAGAAACACATATCGTAAAAGCTATCGTACTCTTCTTCCGAAAGTTATATTATATTTTTATAAAGTCAATTGAATTATATATATTGATGAATGAAATGTCAATGGATTTTATCATTTGGCATGACCACTTGGGTCATCCAGGTTCGATAATGATGCGAAGAATTATAGAGAATTCATTTGGACATTCTTTAAAGAATCAAAATATTCTTTTGTCTAAAGATTTTTCATGTACTGCTTGTTCCCAAGTCAAATTGATTACAAGGCTATCCCAAATAAAAGTTGCATGTGAATCTCCAGGAAGGCCTTGACAGAAAGATTGCTTCGTGTCTGGCTTTTAGAATGAATACAAGGAGATATACGTGGGCCTATTACTCCATCATGTGGACCATTTCGATATTTTAAGGTACTTATAGATGCATCAACACGATGGTCAAATGTTAGTTTATTACCTACTCGCAATATTGCATTTGCTAGGTTCCTTGATCAAATAATTCGGTTACGTACACAATTTCCGGATTATACAATTAAGAAAATTCGTATGGACAATGCTAGAAAATTTACTTGAAGCATTTGATAATTATTGTACGTCGATTAGGGAGAGAAACGATAGGTGGAGAAACAACAAATTTTGTAGAATGCATCATCTTTGTCTCAATTTGATCCTCGTACAAATCAATGTGAAATGGAGGTTCAGAAAATTATCCATTTACAAAATATTGCTAATCAGTTACCAGATGCATTCAATGATATTAAGAATGTGACAACATCACATATACCAGTTGTCAATGCTCCTGCTCGCATCGATGTCCCATAGGACAAAATTCTAATACAAGCAAATGAGTCTAACGCTTCTAGACCTATCAGTTCCAAAAATAAATATCCAAGAAAGAAAAAGGAGCAAAATAAGCAAGTTAGCACTTACAAAATTAATGATACTAATTCAAAGAATATGTTCCGAGAAAAGATTGACATGACTAAAGAAACAACCTCGAAAGAGGTTCAATTTTGAAAATAATAATAATGAAGAGATCTCGATGAGTTATGTCACTTGAGAAAAAGATGGAACCAAAATAAAATTGTTGTCGACAATATATTTGCATTTGTAGTAGCTCTTGAAGTTACAAAAGGAAATGAGGATTATGAACCAAAGTCTGATGAATGTAGAAGAAGAAATGATTGGCCAAAATGGAAAGATGCAATCGAGGCAGAGCTATGTTCACTTGAAAAAGATCATGTTTTTGGATGTATTGTCCAAACACCAGAAGGTGTAAAACCTGTTGGCTACAAATGGGTGTTTGTGCGAAAACGTAATGAGAAAAATGAAGTTGTTAAATATAAAGCACGACTTGTAGCTCAAGGTTTCTCAGAGAGACCTGGTGTTGACTATGAAGAGACATATTCTCCTGTGATGGATGCATAACATTTAGATTTTTACTTAACATGGCATTATCGGAAGGACTTCATATGTGTCTAATGGATGTTGTGACAACTTATTTGTATAGATCACTTGGATGTGATATTTACATGAAAATTCATGTAGGATTAAAAATCCCTAAAGAATACAATTCAAAACCCCAGGAAATGTATTTGATTAAGTTACAAAGATCTTTTTATGGGATAAAGCAATCTTTATGGATGTGGTATAATCGTCTCATTGAATATCTTGTGCACAAAGGATTTATCAACAATCCTGTTTGTCCATGTGCTTTTACTAAAAAAATCAAATTATGGATTTGCTATCATTGTTGTTTACGTTGATGATTTGAACATCATTGGGATCATTGAAGATCTTATACAAATGATAACATTGTTGAAAGATTAATTTGAAATGAAAGATTGAGGAAAAATAAAAATTTTCCTTGGCCTACAGATCGATCATTTAACTGGAGAGATTTTAGTTCATCAGTCTGCTTATATTGAGAAGGTATTAAAACATTTTCATATGGATAAATCTCATCCAATGAGTTCTCCCATGGTTGTTCGGTCACTTGATGTGTGAAAAGATCCTTTTCATCCTCGAGACGATGGTGAAGAAATTCTTGGTCCTAAACTACAATATCTTAGTGCCATTGGGGCACTAATGTATCTGGCTAATTGCACAAGGCCTGACATATCATTCTCCGTTAATTTACTAGCAAGATATAATTCTTCTCCAACTCGAAGACACTGTAATAGTGTCAAACAAGTTCTTTGATATCTTAAGGGAACATCAGATATGGGTTTACTTTACTCACAAGATTCATAATCAAAAGTAATTGGATATGCTGATGTTGGATATTTGTTTGACCCACATACAACACGATCACAAATATGTTATGTATTTACATATGGTGATAATGTTATTTCTTGGCATTCCACAAAGCAGACTCTCACAGCCACATCTCCAAATCATGCTGAAATCTTAGCAATGCATGAACTAAGTCGAGAGTGTGTATGGTTAAAATCGCTCGTTCATCATATTCGAGAAAATTGCGGTCTTTCGTTTAACAAGAAAAATCCCACAATATTGTATGCGAGAATAATGCAACATGTATAGCTCAACTTAAAGGAGACTACATCAAAGGAGACAGAACTAAGCATATTTCACCAAAGTTTTTTTTCACGCATGAATTGCAAAAGAAAGGATATACAGATGTCCGTCAAATTCTTTCCAGTGAAAACTTGGCAGATTTGTTTACAAAGGCACTCCCAACTACAATTTTTGAGAAATTTGTTAACAAGATTGGTATGCGAAGACTCGGAGATATCTGTTGAATATTTCAAATAAGACTTGATTTCATTAGGAGAGTAAATACGCGTTGTACTCTTTTTTCCTTGTCTTAGGTTTTAACCTACTGGGTTTTCCTAAACAAGGTTTTTAATGAGGCAGCATCATCTTACGTATTATACGAGAATAATGTACTCTTTTTCCTTCACTAGGGATTTTCCCACAGGGTTTTTCCTAGTAAGGTTTTAACGAGGCATATTCTTAATAAATGGACATCCAATGGGAGTGTTATAAATATTGATATTTATTAGTGGATGTCCATTAACTCAACCCATTATTTAAATTCCATAAAATCCAATGGCATAGTAAATGAAAACTTGTAATTTATGAGTTGTTGTTATTACTCGTGTAATTTATTGATATACATGATGAGCCAATAAATAGAGGCTTTATATTGTAGGAGAAATACATACGAGAAATAAAAAAAAATTCCTCATTCTCTTGTTGTTTATTGTTAATAGATACGCATTTGTTTTATAATATATACTAGTGGACCAAAACAAATGAAGGAAAAAAGCACCTTGAATATGTCGGGACTATGTTGCTTTGTGATAAGAGATAGATCATCCAAATGCAATTTTATGACATTCAAACTAATAATTTGATAATTAGATACGATAACTTAAATTTGATTCCATCGTACTAAAACTAATCACATATTAAGTATATTTACGCTTGTTATTCATGGAGTGGCCTATTGGAGGAAGGATGGGTTATTGAGGTATGAGGTCTCAAGTTCAAATAATCATCATATTTGCACCACTTGGTGTCTTGGTCGAGCCTGTCGTATAGAGTTTGCCTAGAGCATGTGCGGTTTAATCGCTAACCTGTTTTCACTAAGAAAATGCGATCAACAACACCCAAAATACAACGATTTTTTGTAATTTCTATTGTCTTTTACCAGATAATAACAATTTTTACGAAAACTATTGTCTTTTCGGTAGTTTTTTCGCTCATAGACAACGGTAAATCCATAATTAACAACGTTTTTCCATATTGTGGTCTATTACCATATTTTACGCTAATAGACAACGATCTAACAACATTTCTTGAATCTTTATATATTATTGGAAAACATTCGCTAATCAACAACAATTTTTACAACGGTTTAATCAATTGTGGTCTATCAAATAAAAATACGCTAATGGACAACAATTCCGAGAACGATTTCAAAACCCGTTGTCTATTAGCAAAAGTTAATAATCACGGAAACGATTCCAACAATGGTAGAATGATTGTTGTATGTTAGCACATTTTAAAAAAAATATATAATATAAGTAGGTATTATATTTAAATAATTTGATAGTTGTATGATATAGTACTTAATGTTAAAACTTTACACAATCTTTTTAGTTAAATAAAAATATATATTTATTAATATAATATAAGTATAAGTTGGTATTATATTTATATAATTTGAAATATAAAATACTACATAACGTTAGAAACTCATATAATTTTTTTAGTTAAATAAAAATTTATATTTATAATAGATTTTACAAATGAAATTTTATATTTAATTGGATATTTTAAATTTACATAAATGTTTGTAGATAAATAAAGAAAGTCTTAAATATAGAGTTTTACATATAAAAAGACAAAGAATTCCATAACTTATCAAAAACTTTCATAATTATCTTCCCAATATGAAGCTAATAAGGTGAATCCTTTATATAACTAAATTAAAAAGAATACAAATAAACCCTCGTTCTCAAAACGTTTCTCCTCTCACCCAGACTCCTAAAGAAAGTCCACACACATTCTCCTCCTCCATTCTAATTACTCTTCTCATCAGTCTGAAACGAGAAGAAAGTGAGAAAACTCCCCATTCCACCACCACCATCACCACCACCGATCGTGTGCATGTCTCTACTATCCAGTCCACCACCACCACCACCACCGACCGTGTGCGCATCTCTATTGTCT
This sequence comes from Rehmannia glutinosa, assembly GCA_016081115.2. Taxonomy (NCBI): domain Eukaryota; kingdom Viridiplantae; phylum Streptophyta; class Magnoliopsida; order Lamiales; family Orobanchaceae; genus Rehmannia; species Rehmannia glutinosa. The sequence goes on along the minus strand of CM071924.1, from coordinate 75,876,265 downwards.
GTTAGTCCAAGTGGCTACGAAAATCTAGAGGGGATGCATAGGTTTTTCCGATTTACGCCCTCTTTTCCGAATATGAAGATGGTGAAGAAATATAAGTGCAGAAAATAAATCAACACACAAAGATTTAAAGTGGTTCAACTCACCTAGAGCCTAATCCACTACCACCTAGTATCTCCGAAAGGATTTTGAAAAGGAAAAAGTTTATTAATAGATACCAAACTATTACAGCCTTTACCTTGAAGAGTACCACACTCTTCTTACAACACTACCTATGAAGAGCACCAAACGTTTCTTACAATATTGAAGAGCACCAAACTCTTCAACACCTAAATAATCAACCAAGTGTGCTCTTACCACAAGAACACTTAACAAGTGTCTTGTTTTGGATAATTTAAACCAATCAAGATTACAACTCAAATGATGTATACAACTTTGTAGGTGCAAGTGTAATCAAGGAATGAAAGCCTAATAATCAAGATGTGCAAGTGCAAAACTTAGGCTAATACGACAAGAATGTTGAAAGAGAAAGCTTTGAGAATTTCGAGATTTTTCTTATTGTGTTGTATGCTTGTGTGTTGTATTTTGATCCTTCAAGCCTTCATGTAATTATAGGAGAGCTCCAAGATATAGTCCCCAACATAGGCTCCTGCTAATGGAGTATTTTTACTCGCAAAAGAAAGATCAAACAAAACCAAGAAATTGTTAAATATAAAGCCTTAAAATCATGAGAAGTGTTTTCTCAATGGATAGTTCTTCTTTGTCAAAACAATAGGGTGACCCGCCATGTAGAAAGTTTTGACATGGGTTGCGGTCAAGGGGACCGGTCATCACATGCAGGGCGACCGGTTGCTCTTGGATAGTGACCGTTTGCTCTCAAAATAGAGAAAAAATAACCAAACATTTTGATCTCCAAGCACCGGTCACCCTACCCCCTCTCGGCTCTTTTTTGTTCTCATTTTCAAATTTTCAAGTACGGGTCTCCCTATAGGCGACCAGTCAACCTCAATATAGAGAGGTGATCCGATTTTTGTCAAAAATAAAATTTAAGAAGTACTTCAAAAACTTAGTAAAGATCATTGAAAATATTTTGAAGTATTTGGATAACATTTGGGGACATTGTTTTGGTATAAAACTCATTGTAGGTCCCAAGGGGTGTAAGTGTAAGGTTTAGAAGGGGGTTGAATAAACCTTACCAAATTTTTGATTTAGTCCTTTTAAAAATTCGAGTTGATATTACGCTGCAATTGTGTCCTCGGTGGACTGACCAATTTAGTTAATCAAGAGTTAGTCTCTCAACACTCAACTGCCGTTGATGGAATAACTCAACTTAAAATCTAAATTAACTCAACCGTGGTTTGTTTTATTGGAAGACTTAACACCCTTAAGTTTAGTTAAGTAGAGATTTAGAGCTTGATTTAGTACTTAGAGATTATCTAATGGATAGCAAATATGTCGTGAGAATTAAAAAGATATGATGCGAGAATTAAAGTGCTAAAATGTAAATGACACAATGAGATTTTTATAGAGGTTCAAGATGGGGTAATTCTTCTACTCCTCTCTTATCCAACTCCCCCCGGAGGAATCCACTAGGTATTGATCAAGATACAAAGTGGTAACAGATCCGGATACAAGTCTTGATCACACAAACCTGATTTGATCCTTTGGGACTCGATCACCGAGACGCCTTGATCACTCACCGGCTTCTCGTGCGACTCGGCTTCTTCACAGGGCGGTGCCTTGCTACTACAGACCCACTTGCTCAAGCTCTTTGGATTTGATCACGAAGCCCTCCAAAAGCTCAAGACTTGGTTCGACCTTGAACCTTCCTACAATCCTTCGTGGAATGTAGACCCCTTGATTCTTCAATAATTTCCTCTTCAACTGATTGAAGTTATCTTTCCTTCACGGTGAGTGTTGGATTGATGTTCTTCGTAGTGTAGGCTTGAGGATTGAGCGTTTAATAACTTGAGAATATTTCAGGTTACTGATTCGATAATTGCTTGAATGTTTGTGGTTCTCGTCACCTCTTCTCGAGTCATTCCTCGGCCTTTTATAGTGATCTTTCAAAAATCGCCCGTTGAAGAGATAGGCTTATTTTTTTTAAAGTCACTTGTGGTCGTTGGCTTGTCTTGTTGCGATCCTTGGAATTGCCATTTCCTCGTATGAATTGTTCTTCACCTTTTCGTAGTTCGACACGGTGTAGTGCTTCCCATTGGTTTATTCCTTTTGCACGCTTCGACCGAGCACTTCGAGAAAAGTAGCATGGAGATATTACTTGTTTAGGTAATTCTCTTGATTTACGTACAACGGATCTTTTTCATTATCTCGACTTGATTGCATTTCCTTGCTTTCCCAGGTGACTTAGAGTCGCTTCCAATCATTGGATGACTCTTCTCACTTCAACTTGAGACTTGGCTTTTCTTGAGTTGACTTGACCGATACTCCACTCGATTGCATCTCACCGCTCCTTCAAAGAGTTCCCGTCTTCTCTTCTTTGCCATACTCACTGTCTTGCAAATGAGTCTTCCTTCTAGTCTCCGAGTTGTCTTCTTGCATGTTTGGGCATAGTGACTTAACTCACTTGACCAGCCCTATTTATTACAATGCGCTTTACAACAAAATTGGGGTGCCAACTTCCTATTCTAAGGTTTACATGGCATTCAAGAAAATCTAAACAATAAATTTCCTAACAATTTTCCCCTTTTTGATGATGCCAAAACTTAAACCATTCAAAAATGTAAATAGCAAAGATACATACAGATAGTGTATTCACATAGAGTGTATGCGTAGAATCAATCCTTTTATTGATCATAACATTCTTGTTCTTTTACACAACTGTTTACAAGGTGTATCGAGCAAACATTTATCTACACAAAAAAAAAAAAAGAATTTATAGCTTTATTGCGGAAAGACTTACATAGTATGTATTTACATAATAAAATACATGAAAGGGTGGACAAAGAAACACTTCATCTCCTTCGTTGTATCCTTCTTTCATCTTGTTCAAGATCTTCTCGCTCTTCTCTTTTTTTTCTCATCGTCACCGCCTTCTTCTTCTTTTCATATGCCTTCCTGGCGACTTCATCTCTTCTTAATCTCTCTTGTCTTTCCTCCCATAGCCGAGTTTGTCTCTTATTTTCTTCTTCTATTCTTTTCGCATACTCGGATTACTTTTAGCCACTTGCAAATTGGCTACTTGGTCAAGACCAGCCCGGTAGATCCCTCCTTTCTTGCCTGGATCTACGTGCTCAATGTTTTTAGGGCGGAGGCCTGGTATGAAACCTCTTCCTCCACCACTCGCTTCTTCCTCTACCTTTGGCGTGTATTGTCTTGGGGTCTTCTTCTTTCCAAATTGAGTGACCAGCAGAGTGATCGCCGTAGTCTGTCTGTCGCCTTCTTCACATAACGTGAGACCCTTTTCCCGATCAAGTCCCAAGCTTGAGCCATAGACATTTTTGCAAAGTATCCTTCGGATGCGAGCATTTTAAATTCATCAACGATCGTGGCTTTGGTTCCGACATCCGAGATGGCATAAGTGTCTCTGTCTCTCTTGGAATGCCTCCGGGTTGTTTCAAGATGTTCATAACTCGGGCATCCATTCTTCCTTCCACTTCCTCCATCCCCGCTTCAATTGTCTTTCTCTTTTTCGGCCATAGATATAGCGAGTGTTGGAGTGGCAAAGTCACTGGGAATTTCTTTGCGATAATATCAGTGTGACAAGACCTTGTTGGGGGTTTGTGTAATCATTAAGGTCACATCTTTCGATCCTTCCCCCTCAATGACTTTCCTTTCTTTTGTTTTGACACTTCCTCGCCTATCTTTCCCTTTATGTTACAATGCTTCCTCCTTTTCACCGACTTTCATCTCTTTAGCGCTTTAAAGTATTCCTCTTCCCCCTTTTTGGCATCATCAAAGGAGAGAGGAACACTGAAACATACTTGCAAAGCGGAAGTCGAGCCTGCGATAGCCGAGTTACGCCTCGAGTCTGGCTGCGGTGTATGCGGCACGAAATTCGAACGAGTAGCGTTGGACTCTGTTGAAATTAGCTTCATCTCAGCCATGAGAAGGCTGAATTTTCTATCCATGTTTTCTTCCATACGCTGGAGATCACTCTTATTTTTCTCACGCAGCAGCCTTTATCTCGGCAGTGTGAGCTTCATGCATGTGCTCATTGTGTTCTCTCAATTTTGTTTTTGCATCGGCATTCTCCGCTCTCTATACCCACTTGTTGAACAATGTCCTGAAGTATCTAACTTGTTCCACACGCATTGTTTGCTTGATGTTGCCACCATTCCCGATCCTCGATTGTTATGCCTCTCAAGTCGGCAGTAAGGTTGCCATCTCTGTTGTCCGATCCGCATGTCCATAGAGGCCTGGTTCCTCTCCATCCGTTCAATTTCAGCAAAATAATGCCTTGAACACCTCCCGAACATCACTTGTTTCTTCCGGTTACCGATGGCCATGCAACGTCAAAGTCATAGTCACTGAACGATGGTACTGACGGAATGACAGAGTTGGTCTCGCGGGAAGCGTGCGAGCTCGTTCTTCGACTCTTCATGGAGGTCGGGTACCTCCGGGAGAAAGGAAATGATTCTACAAAGGAATCATCACGGCCAACCGGATTTGTTCAATAATAAGAGGTGCGCGTGAAGTTCCTTTTGGAGTCGAACTCGCTGCGACTTGAGGAGCCCGTGCGGTGGACTCTGTTTCACCGGGCTCTTTTGTGAAGTGGACCCGACTTGCCGAGCCTCATTGTCTCGAGCTTCGTTGGTCTCACCGGTTTCTCCAATTGAGTGGACTGTCCTCGGCCGTATCGAGCGTCATCGGACGATGATGAGATTCCCATTGGTGGCTCATCATCAAAATTGAAAGTTTGACGAGTAGTCTTGAGATCGACTTGCTCGTCTTTGGGAACATCCGCAATGAGTCTTTTGGATCTGTTACGGGGGATGACTCGGCTTCTCGTCGCTTTTCGATCCCGGAAAGGTTACATCATGATTATCCTGGGAATCATGAAGAACGCTTTATCTCCTTTTCGGATGGATCAATGATAGCGGAGGGATGTTCTCTACTACAGACTTCTTTACCCCGGAGGTCTCAACCTCCCGTGGCCTTCATTACCCCTGCAGTCTCAATGCAATGAGGCCTGACCTCCCTTTTCGACAATGTCGTCACTGTCTTAGGGTCTTCTGTGGTGGCATCCATTGGAGTCTCACTCTATGGATTTCACTTTCATCGCCAGTGTTAACTCCCGGGGTTGTTCCTTCTTGTGCCTCGATGCATCGCGCGTCATTAGCCTTCAGAGCGGTTGGCACCTCGGTCACCGAGAGATCTCAATCGCCTGAGCTTCGTTGATGGCAACTTGCTGTTCGTTTTGTGTTTGTACTTTCTCCACTTCGCCTCCTAGATTCGTTGTGAGTCATCTCGAGATTCTCCGACCTTGCCGCAAAGGGAGGGAGTTTCCCCCTCGGTGGCACCACCGAGTGACTTGAATGGGGTCACTCGTCTCCAAACTCCGGGATGTATCTCCGAGTGTTCAGGCCGTTGGGGGTGGTAAGACACCTTTATTAGGGGTTGGCTCAATCGGGTCCCCACTAACCCGGTTTCATCGCCATCGTTCCTTTAATTCCTTCTTCCGAGTGAGTGGAGAAGTGGTGGCGGAACAACGGTGGCGATTTGTTTGAACCACTCCCATTGGATCGATTTCTAGTGTGTTTTGGAGGACTCTCCTGGTCCTTCCATCATACTTTTCTCATGAAGAATTCGGGATTCACGCATTGCTTGCTGCATTTGCAACTCTTACGTGGCGGCGGCGGGTCCCGATCCTCATCACTTTCGATAGAATGTCGAGTGAGGATGTGTATGTTCTGTGGTGCCGGTGAGAGGGCGATGATCTTTGGCCTTCTCTCTTGCCTCGGCTTCCTCTGCCCGATCTCTCCTTCTCCTTATCCTTGAAGATTTGCGGGATATCCGTGCGATTCTCTTCATCCATCTTGAGATCACGAGAGGTTAGTCCAAGGAAGTTGATAGTTCCTCTTCTTCTTCGATAAACTCGGCCGTTGGAACTGTTCCCTTGATCGACTCAATTTCCATTTCCTCCACTCACGTGACGATTTTGGATGTCCGGGTAAGGTGGGGATAGGATCATCACGTCACTATCATCTCTATCGCCTTCTTCTTGTGTCTCAAATTTGTGCGAACTACGATTGTGTCTTGATTTGCCTCGATGATCGCCTTCCGGAGACTTAGTTTATTTCATCTATAGTATCTGAGACTCTACTTCTCCAGCGAGCTCCCAGATGTCTGCTCCAAATGTGAGTGGTGACTCGGCCGGTTTCTCAAGCTCGGAGTGCTTGATGATTCTTCTTCGTCTCCTAGTTTGTACCGGAGGTTTCTTCTTCCAAGCAAAGGCCAGGTTTACATCAAACCGTTGACTTGATGCTCCTTCCGTTGGTAGTGAGCGGTGTTCACCAAATCCTTGGCAGGAGATGGTGAACTTCTTTCCGTGAATGTATGATTTTATCCCTTCATCGTGAATCTCGGCGTTCACGTAGAATCGCGCGACCTCCTCAACATAGGTCATCGGATATTCCAACGCCGAAACGATTTCACCCAGGCGTTTCCAATTTCTTAGCAATTTTCTTCACTAAGGTGTCGTGGACCCTGTTTCACCATGCCGTTGAAATCCACAAAGGACCGGTGTGGATTTGCTTTCCTAACTTGACAAAATCATAGGTTGGTGCCATTTTTCAGATTTCACCAAGAAAACTTAGAGGTTGATTTGAAGATAGATAGGGTTTTGAGAGAGTTTTGCCTTTGCTTCAAAGAAATGAACAGTTTTGGTAATATGAGAGAGAAGAAGGAAAGTTTAAGTATGGTTTATGAAAGGACGTGCGGGTGGTTTTTCAACTGTGATCGAAATCGACGGCTTAGATTTTGCACGCCGATGTAGCATTTAATGTCTCGTATTTAATGCGGCACATTTATATCCAATCATAAGCTTGGTGTGCGGCTTTTGCCTGTACACGCGTCATAATTATCTTTGACGTAATTCTTAAAAACATTCCCGCTTAGTCAAAACAATCTGCGTTTTTGTCACTTTGTTCATAAATGACTCACTTTTACCCTTAGTTGTTTTAACTCTTCTTCTCACGTTCTCTTTGTGACTCAAATTTGTCACCGACTTGGTATACTTGTCTTTCCAATACGGTGATTTTCTTAGGCGATTTGTGAGTTCACTCTTTTTCCTGTTTGTGTTCCATTTCTTTTCTTTGATTCTTCCGAGTGTCACTCACTCAATTAACCCTAACTTATGCTTGAGTTCTTCAAATCTTGACTCACATAATGATTTTGTGAAGATGTCGGCCAATTGTTTATCGATTGAGATATATTCCAAGATGATGTCCTTCTTTTCAACATGATCTCTTATGAAGTGATATCGACATCGATATGCTTTGTTCTTGAGTGCAACACAGATTTTGAGTGATTGCAATTGCACTTGTGTTATCACACATGATTGGAATTTCTTTTTCCTCAACTTCATAGTCTCTCACCTTTGTCTCATCCATAGGATTTGGGCACAACAACACGCCGTAGCTATGTATTCTCGTTGGTGTAGAGGTGGCTATTGAATTTTGCTTCTTGCTAAACCAGAAATCACTGTTTCCTAGCATTTGACATGTGCCTCGAGGTGCTCTTCCTGTCAACTCTACATCCAAAGATAGTCGTAGTCTGAATAGCCAATTAGCTTGAATCCACCTTCCTTTGGATACCATAAGCCAACTTCTTGGCTTCCTTTCAAGTATCTCAATATTCTCTTAGTCATTTGTCATATGGCTCTCTTTTGAGCCGATTGAAATCTTGCACATACACCTACAAAGAAAGGTGATGTCCGCCTCGCTTGGCTTTGTGAGATAGAGCAATGATCCAATAAGTGCTCAGTATCTTGTTTGATCTACTGGGGTTGCCATCCGCATCCATGTCCATTTTGATCGATGTATTCATTGGTATTTTCACGAGAAGACTTCTCCTCCATACCAAATTTCTTCATTAAATCTCCTGGTGTATTTTGTTTGACTTATGAAGGTTCCATCCTTCAGGTTGTTTCACTTGGAGTCCAAGGAAGAATGTCGACTCTCCCATCATGCTCATTTCAAATTTACTTTGCATGAGGTTTGAAAATTTTTCACACGACTCTTTGTTTGTGGATCCAAAAATGATGTCATCCACATATATTTGAACAAGCGATGCTCTTTTTTGTCTTGAATTCTAAAAGTGTTCTATCTACTTTTCCTTTTGTGAATCCATTCTCGGTTAGGAATTGTGACAAGGTATCATACCATGCTCTGGGTGCTGTTTCAATCCATACAAAGCTTTCTTGAGTTTGTATACCTTATCTCCAAGAGTCTTACGCTCAAATCCTGGAGGTTGTTCAACATACACTTCTTCTTCCAATAAACCATTTAGGAATGAACTTTTTACATCCATCGATATACAATAAAATTCTTGTGAGTCATAGGCAAGAAACATCCTTATAGCTTCCAATCTTGCTACAGGAGCAAATGTTTCATCAAAATCTATTCTTTCTTCTTGGCAATAGCCTTTGGCTACTAGTCTTGCTTTGTTTCTTACTACGTAACCTTCCTCGTTCATCTTGGTTACGAACACCCATTTAGTACCAATAACGTTTTGATGTGTGGGTCTTTGAACTAATTCCCATACTTTATTTCTTTCAAACTGATTGACTCTTCTTGCATAGCTTGAATCCAATGTGTGTCATCCAATGCTTGTGACTATTCTTTGGGCTCTATTTGCGAGATAAAGCATGTGAACATAGCTTCTTGTTGAGTTCGATCTTGTTTTGACACCTTCTCTTATATCTCCAATGACAAGTTCTCGTGGATGGTCTCTCGGCCATCTTACATCGGGTTGGAGTAAGTTGGCCGGATTCGGTCGTCTAGCACTGTGTGTTGCTTTGATCGACTCTCTCATAGTCACTTAGTTTGCAAATTTTCCAAATTGCTTTTGAGATTCAAATCTATCTCATCTTCTTCGAGTTTATATTTCCGGCTTCTTTCAAAGATAGGGACTCTTCGTATGGTTGGATGATTGACTTATCGGTTGACTCTTCAATGTCTTCTCCATTTACATTTGGCTCATCGAATACCACATGAATGGATTCTTCTACAACCATAGTCCTTTTGTTGAGTACTCAGAGGCTTTGCTTTGCTTTGAGTATCCCAAGAAGATACCTTCATCAGCTTTAGCATCGAAGGCCTTTAGATTGTCTTTGCCATTGTTGTGGATGAAGCATTTACATCCAAATATTCTAAAATATGCAACATTTGGTTTTCTTCCATCCAAATCTCATAGGAGTCTTTGTCACCGTTTGTCTTTTATCATACATCTGCTTTTGAGTGTAGCAAGTCGTGTTGATTGCTTGACCAAAATCTTTTTGGTAACCCCTTGACTAACATGGTCCTTGCTTTGCTTCTTTGAGAGTTCTATTCCTTCTTTCTGCAACTCCATTCTCACGTGGACTTCTTTTGTCAGAGATAGTTCATGACCAATACCATTTTCAATACAATACTTGAGTTATTATTCCATTGACAAACTCGGTTCCTCCATCCGATCTTATTTTGATAATGGTTTGGCTCTTCTCGTTTTGAATCCTCTTCATCACCGTGGTAGTTTCAGAGAGTTTCTTTATTCTTACACATGAATATTGTCCATGTATATCTTGAGTAGTCATCTACTACCACCAAGGTGTATTTCTTTCCACTTATGCTAGTTGGTTCCACTTTGGGCCAAATAGATCCATATGTAGCAGATGCAATATTCTTGTTGAAGATGGGCATGTCTTTTCTTTGAATGATGATTTGATTTGTTTTCCCTTGACATGCGTCACATATACTCTCCTTTCTCGTATCTTCGAGTCCTGAAGTCCTTCCACAAGACTACTTACGCAAGCTTGTTAATCGTTTTGAAATTCGGGTGACTCGGCTTTTTGTGCCCACGTACCAACTTGATTCAATTTGTGCTTTTTGCTAGTAGACAGTCTTTGGGTGTAGCGGTTGACCAATCTACTACATACATGTTCTTTTGTCCGCATCCTTGCAACACAACTTCATTCGATTCACCTCCTTGATTTGGCATATACCCATGTTAAATCCAACATTATAGCCCTTGTCACGAGTTGATCGATGCTTAGCAAGTTGAAGTTGAGTCCTTCAACATATGCAACATCTGTGATTTCTAATCCATTCCTCTTGGTGGATCCAATGCCTCTTATTTCACCTGAGCTTCATTTCCTCCAAATATGACTTTTGCTCCTTTAACTTCCTTGAATTTTGACAGTTTTCTTATTTCTTGTCATATGTCCGGAATGACCACTATCCATATACCAGGTTCCTTGGCACTTCACATGCTCCTTGAACCCGCAATCAAGGAAATTAAGTTTTAGGTACCCATACTTGTCCTGGGTCCCGAGGGGTTAGAATTGTAAGATGATCCAACCAACTTATAGCCAAATGATTTGACTCTAAGGGGTTGCCATCTATCATGCCATAATCATAATTAATCTTGGCAAATTGCTTGGGATTCTAGGTTCATACAAATTGTCTCTTTTGTCCTCAGATGCATGTATATGTGTTTTGGCAATCGCCTTCTTTGGGTAATTGTGGTGTTTCTAAGTGTAGTGCCTAGGTGCATATGTGTCTGATAAAAGCTCTTATACTTTTGGAATGGCCTTTCTTTGAGTTCTAGGCCTTTGCCATTTGGGCTTATATTCCATAAGTCTATCTTTGATAGTTCACATCATTCCAATCAGCTTGGCTTGGATATTTTCTACCATTCCCATCATATGTATTTCTTTTATAGATTTTCTGGTTTTTGGTAGCTCTGTTTCTTCTTTACGAGTATTTTCTATTTGGAGTTTGCTTTGAGGAACTCGATCAATCTCTTCTCACTGGTATTCTTTCCCGTAAGCACTCAATCAAGTTGTTTTCCTTTTTCTTTATAACCAAGGCCAGTTTGCTTGTAATTGTGCTTTGGAGTGAATGTGTGTGCACCCTTTGGAGTTTTGGATTTTTAGACTCTTCATTGCTTGAAGATCCTTTTTCCAAAATTACTTTTGAGTTTGACATAGCAGGAGTTAAATCCTAGCCTGTCTTGTCTCCACATTCTCTTTGACTCATAATAAGATCATCCAATGATTTAGATGCCTTAGTGAATGAGGCAATAACATTTTTGAGGTCATTCTCCTCTTTTCTATGGCGGCAATTTCGCTATTAGCTTGGCTTTTTCGGCCTTTTTTAAACGCTTCATTCTCATCGGCTATTTGACTTAGAGTACTCGGCTCCTTAGTCACCGTGAGTTTTGGCTCTTGAGTGGGTTGTTTTCCTCATTTAGTAGTGTGTGTGAGGATTTAATGTGTTCAAAATCTTTCATCATTTTGCCTAATGAATCATAAAGATCAGTGGGTGATGAAGTGTGTGTCACAAATCACTATCACTAGAATCGAGTTTGATGAGTTAGAGTGTACCTCATCTTCTTGGTCGGGTTGATCTTGTTCCTTGGCCATCAAACAGATCAGGGCTTCTTCTTTAGAGTCACTTGAGTAGTCGCTTCATCGCTCTCTGAATCACCTGTGTCTCTTGACTCAAGATTTTCTGCACTAACATTGCCTTTTTCTTTTCTTGTCTTCTTTCTCTGAAGACCTTTCTTTCTTCTTCATTCCTGTATTTGTTGACTACATGATATGGGCAGTCAATGGCATAGTGACCTGGTTGCCTACAGTTCCAGCATAGATATTCAACCTTTTGATCAGCTCTTTCCATTCTTGGATTGTCAGCCCTTTGATATTCAGCTTTTTGATGATCTGTTCTCTTGGTTGGCCTATCTTCCCTTGATTTGGAGGGAGCTGAGTGTCTTCTGGAGGATTCGCCCTTGCCTCTCTTGTAGTTCTTATTGAAAAACTTGTTGAACCTTTTTACTAGTAGGGCTATTTCTTCTGGGTCAATGACTTCTTTGACCTCAGCTCTCTTCCCATCTTTAACAATTAGAGCAGTTGTTTTGGGTACAGCTGTCTCTTCCTGGTCTTTTCTTCTCAGCTCAAACTCGTAGGCTTTGAGGTCTGAGAATAGTTCATGGTTGGATGTCTTTGATAGGTCCATGGAATGTCTTAGTGCCATGACTTTCATTTCCCATTCAGCTGGAAGACTTTTTAGGATCTTCATACACATTTCCTTCTGTGTATATTCCTTTCCAAGTGCGGATAGCTCGTTGGTGATTTATGTGAACCGAGCATCCAGTTGATCCAGGTTTTCTCCTGAGATCATTTTGAAGTTCTCAAATTTCTGACAACCACCGATAATTTGTTTTCATTGATTTGCTCTGAGCCTTCACAAATCAATGTTAGCTTGTCCCGATTTCTTTAGCCGTTTTGCATGATTTGACTTTATTGAACATGGCTTTGTCCAAGGTTTTGTAAAGGATGTCCTTGGCTACATTGTCCAGGTTGTATCTTTTTCTTGTCATCATTTGTCCATTCAGTTCTTGGTTTTTCAACCATGGTCAGTCCGGGAGCAACATCCTCTTCACCTTCACCTTCAGCTCTTCTTCTTACATTGTGTTCACCTTTAAGATTTGCAGTGGCCCATCCTCTATCACTATCCACATCTCATCATGTAATGCTTTGATAGATGAGCCTCGCATACGAATTTTCCAATCATCAAATTCTTCAATTGTGAACATAGGGATGCGTGTCAAATTTGCTTCCATGATAATAAATTTTAATGATAAAAAGAGTTTTGAAAGTTTAAGTACTAAAGTAGACTTTGAAAAGTTTGGAGATCTAGTTCAAGAACCATGCGGAAGGCTCAATGAACCAACCGCTCTGATACCACTTGTAGGTCCCAAGGGGTGTAAGTGTAAGGTTTAGAAGGGGGGGTTGAATAAACCTTACCAAATTTTTGATTTAGTCTTTTTAAAAATTCAGAGTTGATACTACACAGCTGTGTCCTCGGTGGACACCAATTTAGTTAATCAAGAGAGTTAGTCTCTCAACAAACTCAACTCGAGCTATTGATGGAATAACTCAATTTTTAAAGTCTAAATTAACTCAACTGTGGTTTGTTTTCAGCTAAGACTTAACACCCTTAAGTTTAGTTAAGTAGAGATTTAGAGCTTTATTTAGTACTTAGAGATTATCTAATAGATAGCAAATATCTCAAAGTTAGAATTAAAATGGATATGATGCAAGAATTAAAGTCTTTGAAATGTAAATGACACAATGAGATTTTTATAGAGGTTCAAGATGGGGTAATTCTTCTACTCCTCTCTTCTCCAACTCCTGGAGGAATCCACTAGGTATTGATCGAAGATACAAAGTGGTAATAGTCCGCAGATACAAGTCTTGATCACACAAATGACTTGATCCTTTGGGACTCGATCTGAGACGCCTTGATCACTCACCGCTTCTCGTGCGACTCGCCTTTCTTCACAGGCGGTGCTTTGCTACTACAGCCCACTTGCTCAAGCTCTTTGGATTTGATCACGAAGCCCTCCAAAAGCTCAAGACTTGGTTCGACCTTAAACCTTCCTACAATCCTTCGTGGAATGTAGACCCCTTGATTCTTCAATAATTTCCTCTTCAACCGATTGAAGTTATCTTTCCTTCACAGTGAGTGTTGGATTGATGTTCTTCGTAGTGTAGGCTTGAGGATTGAGCGTTTAATAACTTGAGAATATTTCAAAGTTACGATTCGATAATTGCTTGAATGTTTGTGGTTCCGTCACCTCTTCTCGTAGTCATTCCTTAGCCTTTTATAGTGATCTTTCAAAAATCTGCCCGTTGAAGAGATAGGCTTATTTTTGAAAGTCACTTGTGGTCGCTGGCTTGTCTTGTTGCGATCCTTGGAATTGCCATTTCCTCGTATGAATTGTTCTTCACCTTTTCGAGTTCGACACGGTGTAGTGCTTCCCATTGGTTTATTCCTTTTGCACGCTTCGGGATCGAGCACTTGAGAAAAGTAGCATGGAGATATTACTTGTTTAGGCAATTCTCTTGATTTCGTGAAACGGATCTTTTTCGATTATCTCGACTTGACCGCATTTCCTTGCTTTCCCAGGTGACTTAGAGTCGACTTCCAATCATTGGATGACTCTTCTCGTCACTTCAACTTGAGACTTGGCTTTTCTTGAGTTGACTTGACCGATACTCCACTCGGCTACATCTCACCGCTCCTTGAGAGTTCCCGTCTTCTCTTCTTTGCCATACTCAAATTGTCTTGCAATGTGAGTCTTCCTTCTAGTCTCCGAGTTGTCTTCTTGCATGTTTGGGCATAGCTGATTTAACTCAAATTTTTGACCACCTTTATTTATTACAATGCGATTTACAACAAAATTGGGCAACTTCCTATTCTAAGTTTTACATGGCATTCATCAAAATCTAAACAATAAATTTCCTAACAATTTCCCCCTTTTTGATGATGCCAAAACTTAAACCATTCAAAAATGTAAATAGCAAAGATACATACAGATAGTGTATTCACATAGAGTGTATGCGTAGAATCAATCCTTTTATTGATCATAACATTCTTGTTCTTTTACACAATCACATGTTTACAAGGTGTATCGAGCAAACATTTATCTACACAAAAAAAAAAAAGAATTTATAGCTTTATTGCGAAGACTTACATAGTATGTATTTACGTAATAAAATACATGAAAGGGTGGACAAACAACTTCATCTCCTTCGTTGTATCCTTCTTTCATCTTGTTCGGATCTTCTCTTTCTTCTTCTCTTTTTCTCATCGTCAACCGCCTTCTTCTTCTTTTCATATGCCTTCCTGGCGGCTTCATCTCTTTCTTAATCTCTCTTGTCTTTCCTCCCATAGCCGAGTTTGTCTCTTATTTTCTTCTTCTATTCTTTTCGTGATACTCGATTACTTTTAGCCACTTGCAAATTGGCTACTTGGTCAAGACCCGACCCAGATCCCTCCTTTCTTGCCTGGATCTACGTACTCAATGTTTTTGGGCGGGCCTGGGTATGAAACCTCTTCCTCCACCACGCTTCTTCCTCTACCAGGGCGTGTATTGTACTTGGGTCTTCTTCTTTCCAGTGAGTGACCCGGCGGAGTGACCAGCAGAGTGACAGGTAGTCTGCTTGTCTGTCGCCTTCTTCACATAACGTGAGACCCTTTTCCCAAGATAAGTCCCAAGCTTGAGCCATAGACATTTTTGCAAAGTATCCTTCGGATGCGGCGTTTTAAATTCATCAATTGATCGTGGCTCGGTTCGACATCCGAGATGGCATAAGTGTCTCTGTCTCTTGGAATGCCTCCGTGTTGTTTCAAGATTTTCATAACTCGGGCATCCATTCTTCCTTCCACTTCATCCATCCCTGCTTCAATTGTCTTTCTCTTTTCACCATAGATATAGCAGAGTGTTGGAGTGGCAAAGTCATCTGGAGTTTGTTCTGCTGATAATATCACCAGTGATGAAGACCTTGTTGGGGGTTTGTGTAATCATTAAGGTCACATCTTTCGATCCTTCCCCCTCAACGGACTTTCCTTTGTTTTGTTTTGACACTTCCTCAAATTTGTCTTTCCTTTACAGATTGTTTCCTCCTTTTCACCTTCGATCTCTTTAGCGCTTTAAAGTATTCCTCTTCCCCCTTTTTGGCATCATCAAAGGAGAGAGGAACACTGAAACATACTTGCAAGCGAGAAGTCGAGCCTGGCGATAGCCGAGTTCTCAGAGTCCGTTGCGGTGTATGCGGCATGAAATTCAGAATGAGTAGCGTTGGACTCTCTTGAAATTAGCTTCATCTCGGCCATGAGAAGGTGAATTTTCTATCCATGTTTTCTTCCATACGTTGGAGATCACTCTTATTTTGCTCACGCGCAGCTTTATCTCGGCGTGAGCTTCATGCATGTGCTCATTGTGTTCTCTCAATTTCGTTTTTGCATCGGCATTCTCCACTCTCCATACCAGCGACTTGTTGAACAATGTCCTGAAGTATCTAACTTGTTCCACACGCATTGTTTCTTTGATGTTGCCACCATTCCCCGATCTCGATCTGTTATGCCTCTCAAGTCGCGATGCAGGTTGGCATCTCTGTTGTCCAACGCATGTCCATAGAGGCCCTGGTGCCTCTCCATCCGCTCAATTTCAGCAAATAATGCCTTGAACACCTCCCAAACATCGGTTGTTTCTTCCGCGCGGTGATGGCCATGCGGCGTCAAAGTCAATGGGAAGCACTACACCGTGTCGAACTCGAAAAGGTGAAAGAACAATTCATACGAGGAAACGGCAATTCCAAGAACTGCAAGCCAACGATCGCAAAGTGACTTTCAAAAATAAGCCTATCTCTTCAACGGGCAAATTTTTGAAAGTTCACTATAAATGGCCGAGGAGTTTGTTTGAGATAAAGGGGATGACACACACGTGAGATATACAAGCACATTAGAAAAATCAAACATTCTCTATCCTCAAGCCTACATTACGAAGTACATCAATCCAACACTCACCGTGAAGGAAAGAGAACTTCAATCGGTTGAAGAGGAAACTTTTGAAAACAAGGGGTCTACTTTCCAGGAAGGATTGTAGAAAGGTTCAAGGTGAACCAAGTCTTAAGCTTTTGGAGGGCTTCGTGATCAAATCCAAAGAGCTTGAGCAAGTGAGTCAGAGTAACAAGGCGGCTGCCCTGTGAAAGAAGCCGAGTCGTACGAGAAGCCACCGAGTGATCAAGGCGTCTCCAGATCGAGTCCCTAAGGATCAAGTCGGCTGTTTGTGATCAAGACTTGTATCGGGCATTGTTACCACTTTGTAAACCGATCATTACCTAGTGGATTCCTCCAGGAGTTGGAGAAGAGAGGAGTAGAAGAATTACCCCATCTTCGAACCTCTATAAAAACTTCATTGTGTCATTTACATTTGAGCATTTAAATTCTGCACTTTTAATCATTAATATCTGGCGATAAATTTGCTATCCATTTGATAATTTATAAGTACTAAATCAAGCTCTAAAATCTTGCTTAATCAAACTTAAGGGTGTTAAGTCTTCCAATAAAAAAATAAAACCACAAATTGAGTTAAATTGTAGCCAACAATTGAGTTACTCCATCAATAGCTCAAATTTGAGTCTCATGAGAGATTAACTCTCTTGAGTGACTAATTCGATCGTCCATCAAGGACACAAATGTGTAGAATTAACTCAGAGATTTAAAAGGACTAAATCGAAAATTTGGTAAGGTTTATTCAACCCCCTTTCTAAACCTTACACTTACACCCTTGGGACCTACATTCTCTACTTGACTTCTTTACCCCGGAAGTCTCAACCTCCCGTGGGCCTTCATTACCCCCTGCCCAGTCTCAAGCGCGGCGGGCCTGACCTCCCTTTCGATAGTGTCACTGTCTTAGGGTCTTCTCAGGTGGCATCCATTGAGTCTCGGCTCCATGGATTTCACTTTCATCGCCAGTGTTAACTCCCGTGGTTGTTCCTTCTTGTGCCTCGATCGCATCGGCGCGTCATTAGTTTTTCGAGCGCTTGTTGCCACCTCGGTGAGACGAGTCTCAATCGTCTCGAGCTTCGTTGATGGCAACTTGTCGCTTCGTTTTGTGTTTGTACTTTCTCCACTTCGCCTCCTAGATTCGTTGTGGAGTCATCTGCAGATTTCTCGACCTTGCTGCGGTGGAGGAGTTTCCCCCTCACCGGGCGCACCACCGGTGAGTGACTTGAATGGGGTCACTCGTCTCCAAACTCCCGGATGTATCTCTTGAGTGTTCACCGTTGGGGCGGTGGTAAGACACCTTCATTAGGGGTTGCTCAACCGGGGTCCCCACTAACCCGATTTCATCGCCATTCCTTTAATTCCTTCTTCCGAGTGAGCCGGAGAAGTGGTGGCAACAACGGTGGCGATTTGTTGAACCACTCCCATTGGATCAATTTCTAGGCGAGTTTTGGAGGACTCTCCTGGTCCTTCCATCATACTTTTCTCATGAAGAATTCGGGATTCACGCATTGCTTGATGCATTTGCAACTCTTCTCGTGGCGTGAGCGGTCCCGATCCTCATCACTTTCTCGATAGAATGTCGAAGTGAGGATGTGTATGTTCTGTGGTGCCGGTGAGAGGCGATCTTTGGCCTTCTCTCTTGCCTCGGCTTCCTCTTCCAGTCTCTCTTCTCCTTATCATTGAAGATTTGCGAGGATATATGTGCGCTTCTCTTCATCCAGTCTTTGAGATCACGAGAGGTTAGTCCAAGGAAGTTCGAGTGGTTCCTCTTCTTCTTCGATAAACTCAGGCCGTTGGAACTGTTCCCTTGATCGACTCAATTTCCATTTCCTCCACTCACGCAGACGATTTTGGATGTCCGGGTAAAGTGGGGATAGGATCATCACGTCACTATCATCTCTATCGCCTTCTTCATGTGTCTCGCTTGTTATGCGAACTACAGTTGTGTCTTGATTTGCCTCTGCTGATCGCCTTCAAAGAGACTTAGTTGTTTCATCTATAGTATCCGGAGACTCTACTTCTCCCGTGCGAGCCTCCCAGATCTACTCCCGGTGAGTGGGCGACTCGGCCGGTTTCTCAAGCTCGGAGTGCTTGATGATTCTTCTTCGTCTCTAGTTTGTACCAGAGGAATTTCTGTTCGGAGAGAGTTTCTTCCAGTCTTGGCGGCGGGGGCCGTCTTGGTGCTTTCTTCGAGGAGGTGGCCGTCTTGGCTTGTCGAGATCTCCTCTTTTGACGATCGGAGAAGGTAGTTGAGAGTCCTTCTCGATTCTTTGTTGGGGCGGGAGACACTAGGCTGGGCGGGGGACTCGTGACTTCGGCAAAAAGCGGAAGCGAGGTTTGTTTTTTTTCTTTGCTGCGGGAGAGCGTGATCTTCTTAGCAAATGCAGAGGCAGACTTTCTTCTTTGGTGGAGAGGAAATAATTGTATCTTCGGGGTCAATCGATTCCCCTCACTCGTGTCGCCTCTCTTGGCGTAGGCTCTCTTAAATGCGCGCTGAGACGTTTGATCTCAACATCCTCTTGTTTACATGGAACACCTTTCCATGTCTAAGAGGGACTCCTTTCACCTCCATCACCGCCAATCACCAGGCCATATCCTAGGATCCTCCAAATGTACCATCTTCCTTGAAGGATTTGTTCCCTACATTACGGCATAGTCTGCGTAGACAAACTCAGCCATTTATTTTCCTTTCTTCAATGATCGCGGCCATTACGATCAACTTGCTTTTGATGATTGGTCAAAGTCCGCCAAATTTGATGTCTATGCATTTGGCAACTATGTCCAACACTTGTCATAATCCTCCTTCAAAGACCTCTTGTTTCTTTGTGTAAACTATTTTATCAAAGATAGTCGGGCTTGGCTACTTCCTTCCAACCAAGAAACCAGATTTACATCGGCGTTGATTTACGATGCTCCTTCCGTCGATAGTGAGGCGGTGTTCACCAAATCCTTGGCAGAGATGGTGAACTTCTTTCCGTGACCAGATGATTTTATCCCTTCATCGTGAATCTCAGCGTTCACGTAGAATCGTGCGACCTCCTCCACATAGGTCATCGGATATTCCAACGCCAAAACGATTTCAGCCCCAGGCGTTTCCAATTTCTCGGCAATTTTCTTCACTAAGGTGTCGTCGGACCCCGTTTCACCATGCCGTCAAAATCCACAGAGACCGTGTGGATTTGCTTTCCTAACTTGACAAAATCATAGGTTGGTGCCATTTTTCGAGATTTCACCAAGAAAACTTAGAGGTTGATTTGAAGATAGATAGGGTTTTGAGAGAGTTTTGCCTTTGCTTCAAAGAAATGAATGCAGTTTTGGTAATATGAGAGAGAGAGAAGAAGGAAAGCTTAAGTATGGTTTATGAAAGGGGCGTGCGGGTGGTTTTTTGAAATGTGATCGAAATCGATGGCTTAGATTTTGCACGCCCGATGTAGCGATTAATGTCTCGTATTTAATGCGGCATTTATATCCAATCATAAGCTTGGTGTGCGACTTTTTGCCTGTACACGTCATAATTATCTTGACGTAATTCTTAAAAACATTCCCGATTAGTCAAAACAATCGCGTTTTTGTCACTTTGTTCATAAATGACTCGACTTTTACCCTTAGTTGGTTTAACTCTTCTTCTCATGATTCTCTTTGTGACTCTTGTCGGTGACTTGGTATAATTGTCTTTTTCGATCTGGTGATTTTCTTAGGCGATTTGTGAGTTCACTCTTTTTCCTGTTTATGTTCCATTTCTTTTCTTTGATTCTTCCAGTGTCACTCAACTCAATTAACCCTAACTCATGCTTGAGTTCTTCAAATCTTGACTCACATAATGGTTTTGTGAAGATGTCGGTAATTATTTATCGGTTGAGATATATTCCAAGATGATGTCCTTCTTTTCAACATGATCTCTTATGAAGTGATATCGACATCGATATGCTTTGTTCTTGAGTGCAACACGATTTTGAGTGATTGCAATTGCACTTGTGTTATCACACATGATTGGAATTTCTTTTTCCTCAACTTCATAGTCTCTCACCGTCTCATCCATAGGATTTGGGCTGTTTTGCCCGCAGACCTATGTATTCCTTCAAATAGAGGTGGCTATTGAATTTTGCTTCTTGCTAAACCAGGAAATCACCTGTTTCCTAGCATTTGACATGTGCCTCGAGGTGCTCTTCTTGTCAACTCTACATCCAAAGATAGTCAGTCCGAATAGCCAATTAGCTTGAATCCACCTTCCTTTGGATACCATAAGCCAACTTCTTGGCTTCCTTTCAAGTATCTCAATATTCTCTTAGTTTCTTTGTCATATGGCTCTCTTTTGGAGCCGATTGAAATCTTGCACATACACTACGGCAAAGGTGATGTCGGCTGCTTGTTGTGAGATAGAGCAATGATCCAATAAGTGCTCAGTATCTTGTTTGATCTACGAGCTTGCCATCTACATCCATGTCCATTTTGAGTGATGTATTCAATGGTATTTTCACAAAAGACTTCTCCTCCATACCAAATTTCTTCATTAAATCTCACAGTGTATTTTGTTTGACTTATAAAGGTTCCATCCTTCATTGTTTCACTTGGAGTCCAAGGAAGAATGTCGACTCTCCCATCATGCTCATTTCAAATTTACTTTGCATGAGGTTTGAAAATTTTTCACACGACTCTTTGTTTGTGGATCCAAAAATGATGTCATCCACATATATTTGAACAAGCAAGTATACTCTTTTTGTCTTGAATTACTGAAAAGTGTTCTATCTACTTTTCCTTTTGTGAATCCATTCTCGGTTAGGAATTGTGACAAGGTATCATACCATGCTCACGGGTGCCTGTTTCAATCCATACAAAGCTTTCTTGAGTTTGTATACCTTATCTCCAAGAGTCTTCCGCTCAAATCCTGGAGGTTGTTCAACATACACTTCTTCTTCCAATAAACCATTTAGGAATGCACTTTTTACATCCATCGATATACAATAAAATTCTTGTGAGTGCATAGGCAAGAAACATCCTTATAGCTTCCAATCTTGCTACGAGAGCAAATGTTTCATCAAAATCTATTCCTTCTTCTTGGCAATATCCTTTGGCTACTAGTCTTTGCTTTGTTTCTTACTACAGAACCTTCCTCGTTCATCTTGTTTCGAACACCCATTTAGTACCAATAACGTTTTGATGTGTGGGTCTTTGAACTAATTCCCATACTTTATTTCTTTCAAACTGATTCACTCTTCTTGCATAGCTTGAATCCAATGTGTGTCATCCAATGCTTGTGACTATTCTTTGGGCTCTATTTGCGAGATAAAGCATGTGAACATAGCTTCTTGTTGAGTTCTGGATCTTGTTTTGACACCTTCTCTTATATCTCCAATGACAAGTTACGTGGATGGTCTCTCGGCCATCTTACATCAGGTTGGAGTAAGTTGGGTGATTCGATCGTCTAGCAGCCGTGTGTTGCTTTGATCGCTCTCTCGTAGTCACTTAGCCGCAAATTTTTCAAATTTTTTGAGATTCACTATCTCATCTTCTTCTCCTCGAGTTTATAATTCCGCTTGACTTGACATAGGGACTCTTACAGATGGTTGGATGATTCAAATTATCACCGACTCTTCAATGTCTTCTCCATTTACATTTGGCTCATCGAATACCACATGAATGGATTCTTCCGCAACCCACATCCTTTTGTTGAGTACTCAGTAGGCTTTGCTTTCAAATTGAGTATCCCAAGAAGATACCTTCATCGGCTTTAGCATCGAAGGCCTTTAGATTGTCTTTGCCATTGTTGTGGATGAAGCATTTACATCCAAATATTCTAAAATATGCAACATTTGGTTTTCTTCCACCCAAATCTCATAGGAGTCTTTGTCACCGTCTGTTTATCATACATCTGTTTTGAGTGTAGCAAGTGTGTTGATTGCTTGACCCAAAATCTTTTTGGTAACCTGCTTGACTAACATGGTCCTTCTTGCTTTGCTTCTTTGAGAGTTCTATTCCTTCTTTCTCGCAACTCCATTCTCACGTGGAGTTCTTGCTGATAGTTCATGACCAATACCATTTTCAATACAATATCGAGTTATTATTCCATTGACAAACTCGGTTCCTAATCGATCTTATTTTGATAATGGTTTGGCTCTTCTCGTTTTGAATCCTCTTCATCACCGGTGTGGTAGTTTTGTAGAGAGTTTCTTTATTCTTACACATGAATATTGTCCATGTATATCTTGAGTAGTCATCTACTACCACCAAGGTGTATTTCTTTCCACTTATGCTAGCCGGTTCCACTTGGCCAAATAGATCCATATGTAGCGGATGCAATATTCTTGTTGAAGATGGGCATGTCTTTTCTTTGAATGATGATTTGATTTGTTTTCCCTTCGACATCGTCACATATACTCTCCTTTCTCGTATCTTCGAGTCCGGAAGTCCTTCCACAAGACTACTACGGCAAGCTTGTTAATCGTTTTGAAATTCAGGTGACTCGGCTTTTTGTGCCACGCGACTGACTTGATTCAATGTGTGCTTTTGCTAGTAGAGCAATTGATGGGTGTAGCGGTTGACCAATCTACTACATACATGTTCTTTTGTCCGCATCCTTGCAACACAACTTCATTCGATTGACCTCCTTGATTTGGCATATACCCATGTTAAATCCAACATTATAGCCCTTGTCACGAGTTGGTGATGCTTAGCAAGTTGAAGTTGAGTCCTTCAACATATGCAACATCTGTGATTTCTAATCCATTCCTCTTGGTGGATCCAATGCCTCTTATTTCACCTGGAGCTTCATTTCCTCCAAATATGACTTTTGCTCCTTTAACTTCCTTGAATTTTGACAGTTTTTCTTATTTCTTGTCATATGTCCGGAAATGCCACTATCCATATACCAGGTTCCTTGGCACTCACTTTTCCTTGAACCCGCAATCAAGGAAATTAAGTTTTAGGTACCCATACTTGTCTGGGTCCCGAGGGGTTAGAATTGTAAGATGATCCAACCAACTTATAGCCAAATGATTTGACTCTAAGGGGTTGCCATCTATCGGTGCCATAATCATAATTAATCTTGGCAAATTGCTTGGGGATTCTAGGTTCATACAAATGTCTCTTTTGTCAGTATGCTGTATATGTGTTTTGGCAATCGCCTTCTTTGGGTAATTGTGGTGTTTCTAAGTGTAGTGCCTAGTGCATATGTGTCTTGATAAAATCTCTTATACTTTTGGAATGGCCTTTCTTTGAGTTCTAGGCCTTTGCCATTTGGGCTTATATTCCATAAGTCTATGCGATAGTTCACATCATTCCAATCGGCTTGGCTTGGATATTTTCTACCATTCCCATCATATGTATTTCTTTTATAGATTTTAAGGGTTTTGGTAGCTCTGTTTCTTCTTTACAGAGTATTTTCTGTTTGGAGTTTCTTTGAGAACTCGACTAAATCTCTTCTCACTTTGTCCTTTCAGGCGCACTCAACCAAGTTGTTTTCCTTTTCTTTATAACCAAGGCCAGTTTGCTTGTAATTGTGCTTTGGAGTGAATGTGTGTGCACCCTTTGGAGTTTTGGATTTTTAGACTCTTCATTGCTTGAAGATCCTTTTTCCAAAATTACTTTTGGAGTTTGACATAGCACGAGGAGTTAAATCTAGGCCTGTCTTGTCTCCACATTCTCTTTGACTCATAATAAGATCATCCAATGATTTAGATGCCTTAGTGAATGAGGCAATAACATTTTGAGGTCATTCTCCCTCTTTTCTATGGCGGCAATTTACGCTATTAGCTTGGCTTTTTCAAATTTTTTAAACGTTCATTCTCATCACTATTTGACTTAGAGTACTCGGCTCCTTAGTCACCGTGAGTTTTAGCTCTTGAGTAGGTTGTTTTCCTCATTTAGTAGTGTGTGTGAGGATTTAATGTGTTCAAAATCTTTCATCATTTTGCCTAATGAATCATAAAGATCGGTGGGTGATGAAGTGTGTGTGTCACAGTCACTATCACTAGAATGCGAGTTTGATGAGTTAGAGTGTACCTCATCTTCTTGGTCGGGTTGATCTTGTTCCTTGGCCATCAAACGATCGGGGCTTCTTCTTCGAGTCACTTGAGTAGTCGCTTCTTGCTCTCTAATCAATCGATTGTGTCTCTTGACTCGGCATTTTCTCGCAGCTAACATTGCCTTTTTCTTTTCTTGTCTTCTTTTTCTCACAAGACCTTTCTTTCTTCTTCATTCCCGTATTTGTTGACTACGAGGATATGGGCGATCAATGGCATAGTGACCTGGTTGCCTACGATTCCAAAGATAGATATTCAACCTTTTGATCGGCTCTTTCCATTCTTGGATTGTCGGCCCTTTGATATTGACTTTTTGATGATCTGTTCTCTTGGTTGGCCTATCTTCCCTTGATTTGGAGGGAGGAGTGTGTCTTCGGAAGATTCGCCCTTGCCTCTCTTGTAGTTCTTATTGAAAAACTTGTTGAACCTTTTTACTAGTAGGGCTATTTCTTACCGGGTCAATGACTTTTTGACCTCGGCTCTCTTCCCATCTTTAACAATTAGAGGAGATTTTTTTGGGTACATTGTCTCTTCCTCAGTCTTTTCTTCTCGGCTCAAACTCGTAGGCTTTGAGGTCCGAGAATAGTTCATGGTTGGATGTCTTTGATAGGTCCATGAATGTCTTAGTGCCATGACTTTCATTTCCCATTCAATTTGGAAGACTTTTTTAGGATCTTCATACACATTTCCTTCTATGTATATTCCTTTCCAAGTGCGGATAGCTCGTTGGTGATTTACGTGAACCGAGCATCCAGTTGATCCAGGTTTTCTCCTGAGATCATTTTGAAGTTCTCAAATTTACGTGCAGCCACGATAATTTGTTTTCATTGATTTGCTCACGAGCCTTCACAAATCAATGTTAGCTTGTCCCAGATTTCTTTAGCCGTTTTGCATGATTTGACTTTATTGAACATGGCTTTGTCCAAGGTTTTGTAAAGGATGTCCTTGGCTACATTGTCCAGGTTGTATCTTTTTCTCATCATTTGTCCATTCGGTTCTTGGTTTTTCAACCATGGCTGGTGCAGGGAGCAACATCCTCTTCACCTTCACCGCAGCTCTTCTTCTTACAAATGTGTTCACCTTTAAGATTTGCGGTGGCCCATCCTCTATCACTATCCACATCTCATCATGTAATCTTTGATAGATGAGCACTATCTGAATTTTCCAATCATCAAATTCTTCAATTGTGAACATAGGGATGCGTGTCAAATTTGCTTCCATGATAATAAATTTTAATAATAAAAAGAGTTTTGAAAGTTTAAGTACTAAAGTAGACTTTGAAAAGTTTGGAGATCTAGTTCATGGAAGGCTCAATGAACCAACCGCTGATACCACTTGTAGGTCCCAAGGGGTGTAAGTGTAAGGTTTAGAAGGGGGGGTTGAATAAACCTTACCAAATTTTTGATTTAGTCCTTTTAAAAATTCGAGTTGATACTACACAGTTGTGTCCTCGGTGACATGACCAATTTAGTTAATCAAGTAGAGTTAGTCTCTCAACGGACTCAACGAGTGTTGATGGAATAACTCAAATTTAAGTCTAAATTAACTCAACTCAAGCGTGGTTTGTTTTGTTGGAAGACTTAACACCCTTAAGTTTAGTTAAGTAGAGATTTAGAGCTTTATTTAGTACTTAGAGATTATCTAATAGATAGCAAATATCTCAAATGAGAATTAAACATGATATGATGCAAGAATTAAAGTCTTTGAAATGTAAATGACACAATGAGATTTTTATAGAGTTTGAAGATGGGGTAATTCTTCTACTCCTCTCTTCTCCAACTCCTGGAGGAATCCACTAGGTATTGATCGATATACAAAGTGGTAACAGTCCGGATACAAGTCTTGATCACACAAACGTGACTTGATCCTTTGGGACTCGATCACGAGACGCCTTGATCACTCACCACCGTGCGACTCGACTTCTTCACAGGCGGTGCCTTGCTACTACAGACCCACTTGCTCAAGCTCTTTGGATTTGATCACGAAGCCCTCCAAAAGCTCAAGACTTGGTTCGACCTTGAACCTTCCTACAATCCTTCGTGGAATGTAGACCCCTTGATTCTTCAACAATTTCCTCTTCAACGATTGAAGTTATCTTTCCTTCACAGGAGTGTTGGATTGATGTTGTTCGTAGTGTAGGCTTGAGGATTGAGCGTTTAATAACTTGAGAATATTTCAGGTTACATTCGATAATTGCTTGAATGTTTGTGGTTCTCGTCACCTCTTCTCGAGTCATTCCTCGGCCTTTTATAGTGATCTTTCAAAAATCGCCCGTTGAAGAGATAGGCTTATTTTTGAAAGTCACTTGTGGTCGTTGGCTTGTCTTGTTGCGATCCTTGGAATTGCCATTTCCTCGTATGAATTGTTCTTCACCTTTTGAGTTCGACACGGTGTAGTGCTTCCCATTGGTTTATTCCTTTTGCATGCTTCGACCGAGCACTTGAGAAAAGTAGCATGGAGATATTACTTGTTTAGGTAATTCTCTTGATTTACGTACAACGGATCTTTTTGATTATCTCGACTTGACCGCATTTCCTTGCTTTCCCAGGTGACTTAGAGTCATCTTCCAATCATTGGATGACTCTTCCATCACTTCAACTTGAGACTTGGCTTTTCTTGAGTTGACTTGACTGATACTCCACTTAGCCGCATCTCACCGCTCCTTGATAGAGTTCCCGTCTTCTCTTCTTTGCCATACTCAAATTGTCTTGCAATGAGTCTTCCTTCTAGTCTCCATTGTCTTCTTGCATGTTTGGGCATAGGCGACTTAACTCACTTGACCAGCCCTATTTATTACAATGCGCTTTACAACAAAAATTGGGGTGCCAACTTCCTATTCTAAGTTTTACATGGCATTCATCAAAATCTAAACAATAAATTTCCTAACACTCATTTATATGAAATCCTCAAAATCAAAATAAAAACATTGATCTAACAAACTCCTCTTTTTTATGATTACAAACCAAAACAATTTTAAGAGATCGATTTTAAATCAAAACGAGATTTTCCTGGCCAACATCAACTATCTATTTTAAGCAACACTTCTCAAGACGAAAATCAAAAGGATAGGAGCAATGGTTTTTCAAAACAAGTTTTAAAAGCTCCTCCTATCAACAAGCTAGGCAATGGATCAAACAACTTAAAAGCTAAAAGCTTAGCTTTTGCAAAAAAAAATGACTTAAAAGCTCAAGGGCTTAAAAGCCCCCCCTCAAAAAAATAAGTTATTAGTCATAAAGCTCAATAAATACAAGAGCAACCATTCACAGCTTATAGCTTTTTCTATGAGCTTTTTCTGGTGAGTTTTTTTGAGATTTTTCTATGAGCTTTGCGAGCTCATTTGATCTTACCATAAGCTTTTGAGCTCATTTCATTTTTCTCCCCCTTTGGGATCATGGAAAAGACTCTTATCACAATAAAAACATCATCAAAGTGCGCATGAGGATAAAAAAAAAAAAAGGAGCAAATACCATGAAAATATCATGCTTTGAGTGCAAGAACTCACAATACCATTTGAAGAACATGGGAGAGAGAGAGAATCATGATCAATTTGAGGATTGCAATGAATTATGACCAAGAAGAACATACAAGAGATAGAATCATCATTGAAGCATTTTATCAAACACTTGGCATGTATAGATAGAAAACAAAGATGTATATATCATTTGTATATTGAATCACGCCAAAAATATCAATACCAATCCTAATTCTACAAAGTAAAAATCCAACGATATACATAATCCCCATCACATTAATACAAGAATTACAAAAATACATCAAGTTCCAAGAAGTACTCAAGGTTCAACCCACACTACAAGAATTTCGTTAATACACAATGGATATAATTTGTTGTGTATTACAATAATCAGCCATTGTCATAGATGATGTTGTGAAAAAGTCCGCTCAATCACAATGGTTTAAAGCCGTTGTCATTAATAATAAGACAACGGTTAGAATCCATTGTCGTTAGATGCTAAAAGACAATGGTTGGGACAACGATTGGTAACTATTTTTGAATTATAAAATACAACAAATGATTTTCACGCTTAATATCCATTGTGGTTTTGAAGTATCACAACAGTTCTACAAGGCTTTAAAACCGTTGTACTTTGTAAATCTTGTTTCAACAACAAATCAAATTCATTGTGGTTTTGAAGTATTATAACAATTTTACAATCCATAAAACCGTTGTAATTTTGGACCGCGACTAATGCATTTTCTATTTGGTGTCTATTATTTTTTTCACTGTGGTAATATAAATTTTGATTTCATATATGCAAAAAAGCAAAACACAATACAAGAAAACAAAGATATAACTAATTAAAACAAAACATGACATTCAAGTGATTATATCTAGTACATGTTAACAAATGTTTAACAAAACAATATCAAGTATTTAACAAAACGTATCTAACAAGTGTTTAACAAAATGTCTAATAAGTGTTTAACAAAAAGTATAACAAATGTTCTAAAAGCTACACCAATTTTTTCATTGAGGGCAAACCAAAGCACTCCAATATCATGTTCACATAATTGAAGTTCATGCCTGCAAATAAGAAGTATATGCATCAATTTACATTAAAATCAGATTCACTCAATTACAGAATGTTCAGTCTTTATAACTATGGAAATTTGCATAACTATGAACAAAATACCTATTCACTCATGTATATGGCCTTGGACGCAATCCCCCTCCGATCGCACTTCATTAATTTAAACTTGAGAATACTCAACATTTGAGAACTCGTGAGAAAACATATGTTGGATGTGGAGCCAATATTATAGAGGGAAATTAATCTTACCAATGATTAGGTAAGGAAGATACAAGAGATGAAATATGCATTATGGAAGCCAATATAATAACAATTATAAGAAAATATTATTTTGAGTGATATTTGTCGATAGGAATCAAGATAAATCTAGAAATTAGTTTGATATTGAAAAGGTTAGATGTGGAGCTTGCATTAGTTTTGGGCATTATGCCAATGAGTGTATGAATCGAGTGTTACATTGAGTGATAATGAGTCCGAGGAGAACTCATGTCGAAAAGGATAATATTGCCCCCATGACGATCATCAAAGAGAAAAAGTCGCTGCAGATTAATCCATTGAGTGTCTCTCGGGTGTTGCTTGAGATGTTCCAACACCTTACAGTACACTTTCTCTAACACTTGGATATATTTTGCTTAACATCTCCTCTTTAGTCGAAACCGATAATCGTGGTTCTTTGGGGACTCCGATGGTGAAGAGCAAAACATTGTAGAGGCCTACTAAGAGTTGTACGACGATTGGCGCAAATGTGTTCAACAAATTGGATGTCTCTCAAAGGAAAATGAAAGACTCACCAAGGAGATTGAGGAGCAAAGGAATTCTTTAACTTTTTTGCAGAAGTACCACTCACTAGAAGGGATGATGAGCTAGAAAAGGTAAGATCCGAACTTGATAAATCTCTTGAAACCTTGAAAAGGCGAAATCTTTGTCCAAGAAAATAAAATTTGATGGCAAAAACTTAGGAAAATTCCACCATATACGCTATTTTTTTGGAAAAATTCTCATTGTTTATGCTCCATTCCTTTTTTACTCTCCATGTTGAATATTTTGACTTTTTAGGCTCATACATTATTTTTTGTTATTTTTTTATTTTTTTCTATTTTAATTTGTTCATGTATTATTTTTTATATTATTTTTGTTGCTTCGATATTGTTACTATTTGTTTCTTGGTTGTTTCTATGTTGTTTCGATGTTTTAATACAACTTTTACTTATTTTTAACGCTATTGTTTTGTTCATGCGTTGTTTTATATATTGTTTTTAAGGGTTGTTTTATATACCATTTTTAATGTTGTTATGATGTTTCTTTGTTTTTTCCATTTGTTTTCATTATTTTAATGCATTTTTTTACCTATTTTTAAACTATTTTTATTGATGTGATGTTTTCTATATTGTTTCCGTTGTTTCCGGTTATTTCTATCTTGTTTTTAAGGTTGTTATGATGTTTCTTTATTGTTTTCATGTTGCATACGATGTTTCAATCTATTTTTACCTATTTTTAAGTATTTTTTGTTTCTATGTTGTTTTTTATATTGTTTCGGGATTGTTTCTATATAGTTTTTAACGTTGTTCGTTGTTTCTTGATTGTTTCTATGTGTTTTTCGACGTTTTCAATGGATTGGATCAAAAATTGAATTGTGTTTTTTATATTATTTTTAATGTGTTTTTGTTTTAATATGTGTTGTTTTATGTGTATATCTTGATTGTTTATAGTATTTTGAGTATGAAATTAATTATTTAATGGCGGCAAAAATTATTTTTTCACTGAAATTTTACTAAATGAAAACATGTTAGAAACAACCTTGAAACAACAACGTAAAAAATCCGAAAAATTGGCGGGAGCATAAAAATGTTCGGAAAAAGAGGCAGGAGCGTACAAATGTCCAGAAAAAGGACCGAGGGCGTAAAGATGTTCTTTTTCTAGAATGCTGGATATTTTTGTCCTTATCCCAAAAACTTATATAGGAACATTTTATGTGTGATTTGTTTTCCAGACGGGCCACGCCTGACCCAACCCAAAAGGGTGATGACAATTTTTGTACTTATTTGGCTAACATGTGTGATTGATTATAATTAAAAAATATCGGTTTTTTCGAAAAATATTACTTTTACTCCGAAAAGCATTTATTTAGGCAGTGATATTTATCTATTATTTAGGGTCGGTAGCGTGGTATCTCCAAGGCCGATGGCATTTTTGTAATATAATTAGCCAGTGACATATATAGTATCACTTTAGACTCAAAAAGTATCACTTAATATTAAAAAAAATAACAGTTCTACTCTAAAAAGTTTACGTTTTCAAAATAACAAAATTGATATTATTTATGCGAAAAGTATTACAATTATGAGTGAAAAGTATTACATTTTGAACTTAAAAGTATTACAATTTTAAGTGAAGTATTACACATTAACGTGGAAAAGTATTACACATTAGAATGAAAAGTGTTACACGTTAAACTGAAAAATTTTACACGTTGAAATAAAAAAGTACTATTTATTTGCATAAAAGTATATCGATTCTAGAGTGCACACTGGGAGTGCAACGATGTATTACGACGTCGTGCGCCACCAATGACTATTTTCATCCATTTTTCTTTCCTTCATCTTTCTTTCTCGTTTTGATTCATTTCCTTTATCATTTTCCTTCAGATGAGAGAAGAAATTTCAAATCTGGAATTTAGAAACCTCCACTATAATTAATGGAGTTCTAATTTCTTTTTATTCCAAATACCATGGATGTGCTACTTAAACTTGAGTAATAATTCCACAAAGATGAAAAATAATATGATTTTCCTTCTCCATCCCCCAAAATCGACCCACCATTTATTTGGGTAAAGTGGAAATTAAGTCCTTGAATTTTTGGAGTAATGTTTCTTCATGTTGTAAGTACTTTGGAGACATTGCAGTGATTATATTTATATTGCGGTGCCATCGTCTATCTTCTCAATACGTCTTTCTGGGAGTTTTGTATGCATCTGCAGGGAAAGAGGGTGAGAGATAGAAAGAGACCAAGAGAAATTGGACTTTACAATATTTCCGGTTTTCTTCTTTTTTCTCCTAGTTAGCTATAAATATGGGTTTAGGTCGAGTTGATCTGTCTCACAGTTTTAGATTCGCAAAACGGTCTTACTAGAGATCTACTCAAATTTGATACTAACAATATGCATGTGTATATTTATGTGTGTAATATTCTTGCTGGACCAATAACCACTAAATCAAAGATTAATTTCCACTTCAGAATAGAGGATCTTCTGAATACTGGCATGGTTCTCGGGATATTAGTTTAACAAACATTCTATAGTCCATCTAGATAAAGAGGTGCCTCACAAGGAATCTTCTCGATGTCGAGAGCTGGTTAGGGTTAACCTCGGTGTATTTACGAATTTCATTAGCAGCTTTAGCCTTCTTTTTCTAACCCCACCTCTTTCTCCAATCGAAGTCAGACTTGCACCAGCTCATTCCCTTCCCCATGTGGATTCTAAACCTGGACTTACCCAGGAAATCAATGCTTTTCGGACATTAACTATGTCACTTCCGGTAAGAAAGAGCCTCATTCTCGAACGCAGGGGATTCAATAGCGACTAAGAGGGTATTCTAGTTCTTGCTACGAGCTTCTGCCCATCTAGAAAAGGTTTCGGTAGCTGCCAAGATGAATCGATGTCCTCTTATAGTAACTACAGTAGCACCTCTCCAATTAGCAGGGCAAAACATCCCATTTCGGTCCGTAAAAAAGCCCAAGGAAATGGTTCTGGAATATTAGTAATTAAATTATAATGAGGAAATTAAACTAAACCCTCTGTACTATTTGCGTTTTTACACTTTACTACATGAACTATTTTTCATTACACTTTACCATATGAACTATGTAAATTTTTGCATTTTGCCCTATATGGACATTTTTACCCCTAAAATTTTAATTTTCTTAAAATAATAAAAATAGTTCATTACGATCATATCTAACCCATCATGCTTCCATATAAAAAGTCAATAATCTCTTAAATTTTATCATTTTAAGAAAAATAAATTTTCGGGATAAAAATGTTCATATAGGGCAAAGTGCAAAAATTTACATTGTTCATATCATAAAGTTGAGGAATTCTTGGACAAAAATAATTCATCACTAAAAGTTGACCCTACAAAGACCATCTTACCTATGTCATCTTTGATCCAACCTCTTGTATCGAGAATGAAACGGCCGAGCATATAGCACCACTCTCTATCGAAATGATGGTTCTAGTCTTACAACTTGGGAATCAACAACACCCCCAATATGATTCAGTTCACACCAGGCCTTCTCAAAGAATTTCCACCCTCCTTGACAGCCTTATTTTTGCCAATCCTTAAATGCCCGATCTACAATATCATCTTCTTTCCAACTCTCTTTTTGAAAAATCCAGATATTCCTGGTTTTCCAAAGCCACCAAAGAATGTAAATTGAGAGTTCAATACTGACTTTCGAGATAAAACTTCTATCCAAAAAACCAACATTATACCACACTATTTCCACGAAAAATGTAGCTGCATGAGTACCACTCCAGGAGACCGGGGCAAATTTCCAAACGGTTTGGGCTCTTTCACATTGGAAGAAATATGAGAGAGTGTTTCCAAATGAAGCCCACAAACATGACAGTCGGTCGTACAATGAACTCATCTTGAATTAGTAAATCATTTGTGGGAAGAATATTGTGAACGCATCGCCATAGAAAGTGCTTCATTTTCCTTTAACCTCCAGACCTCCAAAGATCTCTTCCACATAATTTCTTTCAATTTAGTGTTGGAACTGGTTTCTAGATTGTCAATGAGTTCCATTTCCTTTGCAAAAGCTGCTTATAAGTTGATTTAACTGAGTATCTCCCATGCTTTCCATGATGACAAACCAGTCTTTCTTTCACACTAGCATTAATGGGAATCGCAAAAATAGCGTAAGCATCTTCCACACAAAACAAATCGAAACCAAATTAACATTCCACCCCGAACCATCGAGTTGAACAAATCACTCACCTAAAAAGGATTTGGATCACGAGAGCAATTAAGACAAGGAGAGAAATGGCTTTTTTTTTTAAATCCAAGGGGATTTGAGACAAATCGACCAGGCGTCATTTCTAGCATCGTTGTCGTTAAACCGTGTCGTTTGAAGTTTTTGAGCCCTTATATTTTGTACTATTCATCGGGACGAATGACATTGCACTGTTCTCTGGATTAAGTTCGATGATCGCTTAGGAATTTTCCTTTTGATGTTTGCCTCCCACCTGCAGATGCGATTTGGGCTACTTGTGTTTTCAAAGATTTTAGTCTCGCATTTCAACAAAGATAATGTTAGAACCAAAGCAATAAAACTCACTCCAAGGGGTGAGAAGTCCATGAGTGGCGGCGAAATGGAAAGCCCAAAGGGAAAGGTTAAGGAAAAGGCCCGTTTAGGATAGCCACCGATCGTTACAAAAAAAAGCGCCTTTTTTGTAACGACATTTGGGCTATCCCAAACGAACAAAATCAAAAATAATAAAAATTATTTTAAAAATAAAAAATTTATAAAAATTTTGCTTCAATTAAGATTAAACTACTTATTACTATATCTAAGTTGAATCTTCCAATCCCTAGCAACGGCGCCAAAACTTGATTGCGAAAATCTTTTCACTATACTACAAGTATACAACGTCGTTTATAGAATAATGACAAGCAAGGTCGTATTCCTCGGGATTGAATACGAAACACTTAAGCTATAAGAACATCGTATTCCAATTTTATTGAAGTGACCGAAAATCAAGAATTTATTATCTAATCTAAACAAGTAAAAATAAAATATTAAAATTTGTAAAAACCCGAACTCCACAAGTCTTTTCAACAAATACGAAAGCAGCCCTAGGCACATAATCTCGACATGCTTCTTCAATATTAAATCCAATTAATGTTTATCAAAACCAATTTATATGTTTCTATGGGTTCAATTCCTATATTTATTTATCCCCTCCCGAAGCAAATAAACAGGTTGATTAATACGAATTGCTAGCATCCCTACTCAACAATTAATATTAATTCGCAAAAGATCTTTGAATTGAAGTACTCCCCACAAACAGTTATAAGCCTCCCGACTCTATACCTCTTTATGTCTGAATTTGATTTTCGTTTGTTAGAACTCACCTCTCGGATTATGGACTAATAAGTATGATATGCAAATTATTGATCAGATAATCTATAAGAAAAAATCATTCAAATTCATATAATAGAACACATAAATCAATGAAGAAAACAATCAATAAAAATTTAACATGAATGCACAGTTTTGATTATGGCCTAGGATCATAAAGGTTGGCCCAATATGTTTGATAACAAATTCATAGAAAAAGTTCAAATCAAATAGTTTGACATTGTTTAAGTACAAACAAGATATCTAAACTAAGAAAGAAAAACACTTCTTGTCAGGATGGATCCTCCTTCCAAGCCTTTGAAACTCTTGTGCTTCCGTAGATGCGAATGGCCTTGTGGTGCTCTTCGTAGATTAGCCCTCCTCTCTCAGAAGACTGTTGATTTGTGTAATCCTAGTGTATTTGATGTGTTATGACTTCATAAATTCGTTAAAACCTCGGTCCCCTTTATATAGGTGCTTTGAGAGATCACTTATAGAGTTCTAACAGGAAAAGGAAACAAAATCAGCCGTATGATGAACCGCACGGCCGTGTGCAATTCACACGGTCAGGTTGTGTGCCCTTTACACAGTCCGTCGTGCAATGTGTCTCTGAAATTCTACCCTCGAACAAGTAGCACGAACATGTAAAAACACACTGGGACATTTCATACGATCGTGTGAGATTCACATGGTCTAACCGTGTGAGTGGTTCTTCTCCACTTTCTTCGTGTATTCAATCTTCTCTTCGCATTCTTCAATCTTGTCCGGGCCTTCCAACTGACATCTTTTCATTTAAGCTTTGTTTCCTGTAAAAAGTTACTTGAATACGCAGTATCGTGCCCTTATAAGGAAACCAAGTAAAATACACTAAATATGCATTTAAATGCATCAAATATATCATTTTAATCCCTTAAATGCATGTATATTTTACACGTATCAATCCCTGACAGTATTTTTGGAGGATTTCTTGCACTAGGTAAGCATGGAAGAGGTCAGCTTTACAAAAGATGATAGAATCATCTGCAAAAAAGAGATGAGTAATAACGGGGAATGAGAACTTATTTTTAGACCAAGAAAATTGTTGACCAGGACAGGCTTGATTAATTAAATTGGACAAAGCTTATGAGAGTAAAATAAACAAATAAGGGGATAAAGGATCCCCTTGTGTAATCCCCCGTAGAAGGGATCACAAAACCAGTTTGCCCATTAACATTAAAGAGAAGACATGGGAGCATATACATGACCTAATCTAGACAACAAATTTGTTTGAAAAGCCCATTTTGACAAGCACAAAAGTGAGAAAATACCACTCCATCCTATCATATACTTTGGCCATGTCTAATTTAAGAGCCATAAATTTTGATTTTCCACTTCTAAGCCCATTAAGAAAGTTGACACATTCATTATCAATGATAACATTATTAATTATTTACCGATCATAAAAAAACATTATTAATTATTTGCCACCCAGGGATGAAAGTTGATTGATTCTTGCTAATATAGTGTTATATACAATGTTTAAATCTATTTGCAATGGTTGTGGAAATTACTTTATAAGAAACATATCATAAACTGATTAATCTATAGTGAGCAATAAAGGTAGGATTCTAAATTTTAGGAATCAAGGTAATAAGAGTATGACCGGTATTTAAAGGGAGTTTTTCAACGAAAAAGAAATTTTATACATCACGCACAAATTTATCTTTAATTATATGCCGATGAGATTAAAAGAACAAGGGAGTCATACCATCCATTCCAGGAACTTTAGAGAAGTTCTAAGTGTCGAAGGAATGTGTCCGTGAAGGGGTAAATTTGGGGAAATCCTCTCAAAAAATATTAATTTAGGAAAATTAATTTATTTTTATTTTAAAGTGATAAATATTGAGTAATAACATCTAATTTAAACAAATGATGTTAATAGTGGTGTTATAAACCATTAAAGGGTGGACAAAGACATCTTTGGAATAACCAATTTTAAAATTGATGTTATAAAGCAAGAAAGGGTGACCAAAGACATCATCTCTTAAAAACAATGTTAATAGCGAAAAAATCTATTATAGACATTGCTTCACTTAAAACATGATGTTGTATAGTATAAGACGTCATCAAATTCGTGAAACATGTGTCTTTTAAGCGATGTCTCCGAGCGTTTTTCTTGTAGTGTGTTTTGAAGTATTTGGACAACATTTAGAAACATTGTTTTGGTATAAAACTCATTTATATGAAATTATCAAAATCAAAATAAAAACATTGATCTAACATATATTTGATGAACATTATACCAAGTATATGGTTGTTTCAATGTTAAATAAGTATCTAACTTCATATTTTTAATTTATTGACGATGAACTCATAACCGCTACCAATGATCGCTTATTCCACTCTCGTGGCACTAAGTAGCTATTTTTATATTGATGTACTTGTTCGTCATACAAAGTATATTATATCGAGTGTAGTATTAATATTTTAGTTCGCCAAAGCAAAAACTATCTATTTTTACAACTTCACAATTATTTTAAAATGGTGAAATAGAGAATCAATAGTATCATATTACTATTTCGATTGATGTGAAAATTCTAAAATAAATATTTTAAATGAAGATACTGTAATTGAGAATTAACAGTTTTTCATGACTTTCTACCAGTGCTAGAAACTTGTGATTATTTGTATGCATCAAGTTAGTCGCTTTGAATAAATAGTTTTAAATTATATCCAAACTTACTATATTGAGTAAAGTCGAAAACAAATTCAAGAATAAAGAATCCAACTTTTATTGGTAAGTCAAATTCCAGTTCAAGTGATCTTTGAGTAGAGTTGTCAATTTTGGGTTGACCCAGTAAAAGGACTAGACTTGGCTCTATATTTAGAGGTTTGAAATGAATTGGGTTTTTTTAGCACTGGTCGACCACTTTTTAGTGTATTTGTGGGTTGGATCAAATTGATTCCAAATTCAATGGCTCGTCCTTGTTTGGTCCGACTTGATTTTTACTTTTGACCCATCACCCCAGCACCTTGGTTGGGTCGGCCCAGGTTTTGACACCTCTATCTTTCGGTGATCGATTTCTCTTGGGGGACTTTAGCTATCAACACTACTAAAATTTGTCTTAAATCAATCCAAGTTTAGGTGATTCATATTGGGTTGGGCATTGAATTTACGGGCTTGTAAATAAAATTTAGGTTGTATGAACAAAAACACATATGGACTTGGGCTCACTTGAGCCTGATCTCTGTAAAAATAAACACGTCTTCAATCGATTATTCAAAGATGTAGTGAATCTCAAAAAAAGTAGTTAGGGGATATTTGAATGGGGAAATCGGATATTAGAAAAGTAATATTAGAATTGGAGAAAGTCCTTGTAAAATCGTCTTATGGATCCCCAATATGATCCATAAGACGGGACCTAAAACCCAAATTCAAAACCCATTACATTATTAAAAAAAAAAAAACACGAATTGTACTCTCTCTCTCTCTCTCTCTCTCTCTCTCTCTCTCTCTCTCTCTCTCTCTCTCTCTCTCTCTCTCTCCATGCGTGGACATAACTCTCTCATTTTCTCCCTATATTTTCATTGCATATGTATCTCTATTTCTCTTCTTCTTGTGATCTCCACGACAACCCACACATCTCTCTTCCCCGTTCAATCTCCATCGGTGCGCTACCACACAACCTAGGCATTTGTCGAATGTCATATAGGCATGAGAATCGGCAATTTTTCTTCCATTTTTCCTTTTATATATACTTGTAGATCTTAAATTTTATTAGATTGGTTGGAATGAATTTGGTTGTGGTATTTCGGGAGATTGACATTAGGTGAGTATGGTTAGAGGATTTTATGCTTAGTGATTGATTAAAGGAACACAAATCGAAAAAACATTGCGAACATAATTATAATAATATTTTTCTTAGAAAAATACTAATACGTTTATAGGAAACTATTATTACCAGTTTTGTTACTTTGAATATATATTTTTATAGTTAAGTGATACTTTTTCTAATAAAAAATCATATTTTTTCTAACAAAAATCAATACTTTTAAACAAGGTTGTATGTAATTTTTTAAGTAAATAAATAGATATGTTAATTTTAAAACATATACTTTTCATAATAAATGTGATGTTAAGTATTAATGCAATCTTGTTGCTTTGAAAGTATATACCTTTTAGAGTAAACATGAATATTTTTATAGTAAAAATTGATAATATTAAACAAGGTTGTATATACATTTGAAAGTAAATAATCAAGTTTGTTATTTTGAAAGCGTATACTTTTCAAAGAAAAAGTAATATTTTTAGATAAAAGGTGATACATTTTGAGTATAAAGTGGTACTATGCACCATAATATAATACAAAATTGCCACTGCAAAAAAATTATTTTGAAAATGTTTATTTTTTAGAGTAAAAATGATATTTTTTGCATTCTAATATAACCAAGCAAAATCATAAAGCGATTGATATGACATAATACTTTGGGTTGCAAGGGATGGACATACCGAGACGGATTGTATTTTCAATGATTTAATAATAATATTATATAGAGTTATTTATTGCATAATTGTGTAACTAACATTGTATTAGTCGGAGGATTAAGCAAATACCTTATCAATGTAATTACTTTTGCCCAATGATATGTCTTCTCTTTATTAAGGAACAAACACATAATCGGGAAAAAAAAAAAAGAACATTGGTCGGGTATATGGCTATAGAATAATGTGGCCATTGGATCTAAACAAATAACGGTCCGATTTTTCCTCTTACTTTTAGTAGGCACCGGATGTTTAGGGAGGATTAAGGGTAATTTGGTATTTTTGAAATTAATATCCTTAACAATTATTGGTATAAAAATCTTATCATATATCTCTCTCTCTCTCGCGATATTTAAGGTATCAGTTACATTTTCAAAACACATGTCTATTCATTTTTCTTTCTCAATCTATTTCAGCTCTCTATTCAGTTCTAAGTATGCATAATAACAAAACTATATATGCAATATACCTATTCTAAATAAGCACACTATTAAAATTTAATATAATACATTTTGTTCATACTAAATATGCAAATTTGAAACATTATATATGCAGAACATAAATATGCAGTATGCAGGGTATAAATTATAAGGACCAATGCCTAATGTATTTTAATATTTTACTTGTTTTGTTCTAAGTATACACAATAACAAAACTATATATACAGTATTCCTATTATAAATAAGCACAATATTAAAATCTTAATGTAAATATACTTTGTTCATACTAAATATACAAATTTGGAACACTATATATGTAGAACATAAATATGCGAAAGATGCAGGTATAAATCATAAGGATCAATGCCTAATGTATTTCAATATTTTCTTGTTTTGTTCTAAGTATACACAATAGCAAAGCTATATATGCAATATTCCTATTCTAAATAAGCACACTATTAAAAAGTTTATGTAATACACTTTGTTCAAACTAAATATGCAAATTTGGAACACTATATATGCGGAACATAAATATACATATGCATGGTATAAATTATGCAGTATGTTGATTTTTGGCGAGTTTGAATCAATGGAAGAATTTGCAAAATCGGAGCAGGATGATTTTTGGTCGCGATGGAGAGTGTTGTTGTGAAGAAGAAAAGCGGAGGGTTGATTGCGTGATTGAGGGAACATGATCAATAACAGCACGTCCCTAATTTGTAGGAGACGGTAATTTTGGGATTTTCATCTATCCCTATTTCACCCCTGCAAGTGTAAATTTTCCTTCCAATAGCCGCATATATTTGGTGTATCTTGGCCATCGATTTTTTTTATAGTATAGATATGTCCCTACAGTCTAACCTAAGAGGGTGGTCTCACAGGATCTCCTCCATATATATATATATATATATATATATATATATATATAGATAGATCAAGTGAGACCATGGCTCTAGGTGAGACACAATGTACTAATATCAACCATCCCCCACTATTAATCAATAGGTGTGCTTTAATGGATAAAAAATATATTAAAATATTTAATTTAATCAACATAAGGGTAATAGGGTAAATTAACATAACAAGGTAGTTGCAAAAATGGAAGGAGATTAGAATCAAATCCCTTTCTCTTTCCTACATTCTCAAATTCACGTGTTCCTCCCTCTCTCATTCCCCTCCTCTCTCTCACTTCTTCCATTAACGCAACACAACAAATTTATCTTACTACACACCATTAACGTTTACGCATCTTTTACAAAGAAAAAAACTATGAAGAAACATTGCATAAATTACTATAAGATATTGCATATTTGAAACCATGCAACAAACAACAACTAACTATACATTATCTAGAAGGTATTTATACAAAGATTAAAAATTAAAAATATAGTGCACATACCCAACTATGCAATGTGCCATAAATTATAAAGCAAAATCAACTAACTATGCATTATATAGAAACTATCTATGCGGTGTGGAATAACTAAATATGCGACATTATGTAACATCCCATTTTCATAATTTCCAAAAGCAACATCTCATTTTCATAACTAACTATGCATTATATAGAAATTATTTATGCAGTGTAGAATAACTAAATATGCAGTACATTATATTCAACTGTCTTACTGTCGTAAAACAGTGCAACAAAACACTAAATATGCATTATTTAATAGCTAATTAAGCAGCAGAAGAACCCTAACTATACTGTAAAATAAAATAAAAAATTGGAAAGAAAATTGCTTCCTTAATTAACGCCATTAAATCCGGCAGTTACAATCTTACCCCATAAAAATGGTTACAAAAAGTCAACATACCAGAAACACCGCTGGGATAATTGATTTGAATTACAAAATTACAAATGAGCGAAAATAAGGGGAAAAAATGAATTAATCACATCCCTTTATTTTTTAAAATCAATGGGTAAGATGAGTCCACACTTTCTCTCTAGGAGGGTGGTCTCATTTGAACTAAATCATATATATATATATATATATATATATATATATATAGATTGTTCAAATGAGACCAACCCCTTTAGGTTAGTCCATAAAAACATCTATAGACCCTTGATTTAAATTTTTAATGGTGTAGATCTCTTTAGTTATTTTTTGGGTTATAAGGGTATGATTTTATTTTCACATATTTTCAATATTTATGTAATTCACGTTAATTGCTATTTTTTTAGGAAAACAAAATCCTTCCTTTTTCGATTTCCGATTTTTAGGGAGAAAAAAATCATAGATTTCAATCGTGTCTTTTCAAAACTGGTTCTTTTTGTTTCCCTCTTCTTGGACGGTTTTTTTCATTCAAAAGAAATCCTATTAGTTTTATTCTTTTCTCCCCCGAAAAATACAGTCGGTTCCAAGTTATTGTCTGTTCGTCTTCTCCGGCGCCCAAAAATTATTGTCTGTTCGTCTTCTCCGGTGCCCCAGACAATCGAACTCATTATTTCCGTTGGTTATCGTCATTTCCAAGTTATTTTTGGTGGTCGAAGGTTTGGATTTTGTGAAGAAGGGAGCAGAGTTAAGTTTTTGCCCCGAGTTTTGTTTTGTAAAGGTGTGTTCTTTTTCTCAGTTATTGGCCCAAACCTTCAAAATTTCAGTATGTTCTTGTCTTTACCAAGTAATTTTTGGTGGTTGTAGGAGTTCGATTTTGTGGAGACGATTTGAGGAGGGGGAACCGACGTCTGAGTTCGTGCATTGAAGGTATTTTTCCTTTTTTTCTTCTTTTGCATTTTTCATATTCTTGTTTGATA
Organism: Rehmannia glutinosa; assembly: GCA_016081115.2. Classification (NCBI taxonomy): domain Eukaryota; kingdom Viridiplantae; phylum Streptophyta; class Magnoliopsida; order Lamiales; family Orobanchaceae; genus Rehmannia; species Rehmannia glutinosa. The sequence goes on along the minus strand of CM071924.1, from coordinate 75,833,340 downwards.
TTGAAGTCTTCTTTTCGCAATTTGTCGATTAGTTCGTATTTGTTACTTGGGTTTTATTTAAGTAGCAAATAGGGTAAATATTTCCTTTATTCATTATGGTCTTGTAGAATTTTGCAATTTGAACTCAAAAACCCAAGTAACAAACCCCTAACAAGTATGCAGATGTTTTATACTAAGTATACAGATATATTATTGTTAAATATACAACATTAAGTAGAATATAAATAGAATGTTGTATTAAGTTTTGATATATGAATTGGATGTTTTTTTACTTAGGGGTTGTGGTGTATTCAAACTATTCGGATATGTTATATTAAATATACTGACATTAAGTTGAATATAAACAAATCATTGTATACTGATTTGGTATATGAATTATGTGGCTTTTTTATGTAGGGGTTGTGGTGTATACTAAGTATAAATTTATGGTATGTTAAATATACAACAAGGTATTTTTTTGCTTTTGTTTATCTTCTGCACATTTTTTCTTTTTTTGCTAGATTTTGACTATTTTTTACGCATTTGATATGATTATTTCGTATTTGTTCCTTTGGTTTTAATTCAGTAGTAAATAAGGGTATATTTCTACTCTTTACAGTTATGGTCCTGTAGAATTTTGTCATTTGCACTCAAGGAAATGAATTTGTTGTTTATAAAAATACAAGGTGTTGATACTTGAAACCCCATTGCCCCTGACAAGTATGCAGATGTTTTATACTAAGTATACAAGTATGTCATGTTAAATATACAACATTAAGTGGAATATAAACAAATGATGTTTAAAGTTTTTGATATCTGGATTTGTATTTTTTATGTAGGTGTTGTGGCTAGTAAAATGTCAAGCGAAGAACAGGAAATAGAGGTCAGTAGTGGTGCAGAGGAGAGTTCGGAGACGAGCACCCAAAAAGAGGCGAAGGATTGATCAATCATAACCCGGCACGCAAGTTAGGGCGAAACCCAAGGTTTTGGTTGATGCTCTTGCTTCTCTAAAACCTACACAGAAGACTGCAGTACTTGAGATGGGTTTTGGCAGTTTGCTTTCCCTGAAAATTGAGGATTTCAATAAAAAGCTCACGTATTGGTTAGTTGGAAACTTCAATGCATTAAGTAGTGAACTTGTATTTGATGATGGTAGGCGTATTCATATTGAGAGGGAAGATGTTGGTAGGCTTCTGGGTTTCCCTAATGGTGATGTGGCTATTGAAAAAAAGAAAAACAATCTGGGAAATGTGCGATGTATGACCAGTGGTGCACAATGTTTCCGAATTTCTCCAGAGTGACTGGTGGTGATTTAGCTGTGAGAATGATGGAGTGCGTAGATGGCGGGGACTAGTTCCGAAGGCATTTTGAGACGGTTGTCGACAACGTTCTTATTGGAAATTTACAGTGTGGATACATCAATCCACTTATTCTGAATTGCCTCGACGATGTGTCCAGAATCATGGAGTTTAATTGGTGGAATTTCACATTGAACACCCTTATATCTAAAAGAGTTAAGTGGGATGAGACGAACAAGATTGAGTTCAACGGCCCGTCTTTGTTGTTAACGGTAATTTGCTATTGTATTGCCTTTTTCTAAGTTTTTATTTTAATGTGTTTGTCACTTATACAATATTCTTCGTACATGTAGGTGTTTTATTTGGATAGAGTTTGTGTGTTGGGGAGGGATGTGCCGAGGACTTTCTAGGCTTTTGCTTCATGGACCATGGATAAGTTCAAGGAAAGAGTTTATAAAGAGTTCAAACATGGTGGATTTGGGCGGGATATGTGGATGGACCATATGTTGGGGGGCTTCATTGCAACCTCGGTTGGAGAGATTGGTGGTTGGTCAAGAGAAAGCGTCATCTCATCCCGGCCTTCGTCGTGACGGCATTGAAGCGGTATACAAAATGGTATATGTTGTATACTTAGTTGATTTTTGTTGTATACGTTAATTCTGGATGTTGTATACTTGGTATTATACACATAGTTTATATTAAAAATGGTATAGGTTGTATACTTAGTTGATTTGTGTTGTGTACTTAAGTTACAATTGTTGTATACTTGGTATATTATATACATAGTTTATATTTTTGTATAATTAGTTGACATATGTGGTATCTTTAGTTTATTTGTAGTATGTATATGTCGCTCAACCTTGATGTATACATAGTGTACTTTTGTTGTATAGTTAGTTATGATACATAATTAGTTTTATGTGTAGCATTGTTATCATACATAGTACAGTTTTTTGTATAATTAGTTTACATATATTGTATACTTAGTTTACCAATATTGTATATTTGGTCTTATGCATACATAGTTTAGTTGTAGTATTTGTTTCATACTTAGTTTTATATATACTTAGTTCACAAATGTAGTATTACTGCATACATAGTTCAGTTTTTATGCGTTAAATTTGTTTTCTTTATTTTTTATGTGCTTTTATTTAATCTTGTATATTTTCAGCAAAATTGATTAGTTAGACTTGACTATTGGCAGGATTATATTGGAAAAATTAAGTCAAGGATTGCGTGTCTTGCTTCTGATGTGGTGGAAATTGTTTCGTTGATTCGGGATGCACCTTCTGATGTTGTGGAGGTCCCTGAATTTTCTGAAATTGGGGTGGTTGCTAAGAATCTGATATGCCACAAGACTGTTCAAGTTGAGGGCACACGGGTTGGAGAGGATTTAGTTGGAAGTGAGAGTCAGCAGGCTGAAGCATTCTGGAGCAATCCTGAAAACATACCATTGCTTGAGAAGATGGAAGTTGCCGTTTGCAAGCGGGATGAGTTTGATAAATGGAACGTTGACAAGCCTGGTTTTAGTCTTGGTTTAACCCAAGAACAAAACACTGGTAAATGGGATGATGTGGTTGAGACATCACGTTTGTATGCGCAGGTTGAGCAGGAAAATGAAGATGATGAGCAGGAAAAGGAAGATGATGGGGTAATTTGCATTATTTTTTTTTTGCCTAATTTTTATTATTTTGCCTGAATTATGTTCTTATATTTATTTTATTTTGATTCGTAGGAAGAGACTAATACGATTGTTGATGGTGGGAAGGGTGCGGCTGTGTCTAGGAATGAGGGAGTGAAGAAGAATAGTGAGAAGCTGAGTGTTTATCGCCAAAATGAACCTCGCCAGAAAAAGAAGTCTTAGATATTGACGTCCCCGTTTGTTGAGAGACGGGTCGATGTGATCTCTAAATTAAACGAGCAACAGAATATGATTGTTAAGTGGTTGTTTGAGAATCCAGAAGCTAATAAGTAATTTAATTTTTTTATGGTCAAATATACTATAAATTTTTTATAATTACTGGAATTTTCAATATATATTTTACGTATTTCTTTTTTTGCGGGACGAGGCGATTTTTAAGGCTGGTGACATGACTATAACAAGGGAAGACTTTGTGACTATGCGGCTAGAAGTTATTTGAGTGTCTCCCGATCGATGTGTGGACGAAGATTACGAACGCAAAAGAATCGATCGGGAGCAAGGTTCGCCTTTTCGATTTTTTTACGACATATTCTACGGTACTCTCTTTTTTTCATTACATTTAATGTCTGTATTCAGAAAATAATTGTAAGTGCATGTTTGCGATACATAGTTAGGCATTCATTGTATTCAAGTGATGTATGTTTGTATATTTATTCTAGCGAAAATGTATACTTAGTTATGTGAATTAGTTTATTTAGTTCAATGGATATAACCAGCCATACACTTAGTTCAAAGTGAACTTGTTTATTTCATTGAATGGATTTTGTATACTTAAGAATGTGTATATGTATAGTTAGTTCAATCTATTGTATATTTATTGTGAAATGATTATGTATACTAAGTAATGTTTTAGTGAATTTGTAAAATTAGGAATGTTTACTCATTGAACCGTTGGTTTATACTTGTAATGTTTTAATGTTATTTAGATCGGTTTAATTGAAGGCGTTGTCAAATATTTCGTATATTTAGTAATATTTAATTGTATAGTTAGTTAGATGTACATGTATACCTTTAATAATTGGCTAGTCATATTAGTAGTTAATTGGATTTGTTTACGTAGTTCAGAGGATATGTATAGTTAGTCAGAGTAATTGTACATTCTGTCAAGTGACTCTTTATACGTGGAATGATTTTTTTTTTTTTTTGCATAGGCAGTCAATTGTTTGTTGTATATTTAGTAATGTTCAAAGGTTTAGTTAGTTTTTGTATAATGTGTACTTGCCAAATGATTCTGTATACTTAGCATTTTTTTATTGTATAATTAGTTTAGTGTTTTTGTATATTTTCATTAATTGCTGACTGTTTATATTTTTGGCACATTTCATGTAGTCTGTTTTCCATTGTTACACCAAGTGAGGCAGATGATGATAATAGAAATTTGGTGTTCTTTTCTCAAAGCATTGATGCCGAGTTTGGTGATGTTAATCCAACAAAGTTGCAGGCGTTTGATATGGTATTTATTTTCTATATTCCTTTTAAGATTTACAACAGTCATTTCGAGTTTAACTAATGTTTTTTTACCTTTTTCCAGTTTTCTTTCCAATATGTAAGAGTGAACACCTGTTTGTTATTATGTTTGATATGAAGGGGAGGAATATGCAGATTTTGGATAATTCCTCTGTTGGCTGAACCAAGTGCGACAAGTACGATGATGTGCCTTCAAAATTGGTGAGTATGAACATGTATTTTTGACATGTATATTCATACGTTGCATTGATACATAATATTTGATCCTCAGTCTGTTCATTAATTGTTTGTATCTATTGTGCCAGGTTCGTGTTTTTTCTCAGTACTTGATAAGCAAAGGTTGCGGCGGATGGGTCAAGAGATTGGGCGCTCACTTCAACTGCAATTGCAATGCAATGCCATGGAGAGATGCACGAAACAAGGTGGATTGCGTAATCTTTGCAATGGGGCATATGGAAACGTGCATGGGTGGAGGTTTGAGGGTGGTCACCTGGTTTCTGAGAAGGCAAGGCAAATCTCATGTGTAATTTCCGTTCCAAGTACACCGATGCTATTTTCCTGACGGCGTGAACGAGTTAAGGGAGAAGAATTTGGTTGAATGCAAGAAACATTAGGCGGAGAAGCCGTTGTAGAAGTTTATCTATTTTGTCATTGGTGGAATATTTTAGCTTCTTTTGTTTTTTAGTTTACGGTAATTAATAGTGATGGTTTTACATGATATTGAACATGTCTTTGTTGGGAATGTTGGTGATTCAAAGAATTGGTAAAATTTACTAAGTTGTTTTGCACATTGTGTTTATGTGTAGCGAATGTTTGTTTTACCATGGGTTAGTGTTGTGTCATCTCCATTTTTTCTTCATAGAGTGATCTTTTACGGATGTAAGTGGTTTTTTGATTTGCATGTACATTATCGTATAGTTACGCAAAATGACACTGTATAAATAGATATGTCGAATTGTATATTTAACGTGTTGTATTTGTTTATTTTGGATTAATTGAATTGTATTATTTGTTGTATAAGTAGTTTAATATATTTGTTTACTTAGTTACGTTGATTTGTATCCTTTATTTGGTGGAATTGTATACTTACTTATATGGGTGATTCAACGTTTTTTTAGTTCACTTGTAATTGTATATGTAGTTTAATGTTTTTACATACATAGTAATTTTTATAATATAATTATTTTCGTGTAATTGTATAAATAGTTAAATAATTATGTATGCTTAGTGATTGTTTGAGTATATTTAGTTGAATGTAATTTTACACATGCGAAGTACACATTTGAGAAGCAAAAATAACCTTAAAGATAATTGGCGTATACGATGTAATTGTATACATAGTTAAACAATTTTGTATGCTTAGCGTTTTTTTTTTTTGTATATTTTAGTTGAATGTAATTTTACATGCAATACATGTTTAGGGAGAAAAAATAACCTTAAAGATTAATTAACGATTCACATAATATTACGAAAAAAATATTTTCATTAAATAATAAACGCGGGTTTCATCTTGTTTCACCCATATTTTTGCAAAAATAGAAACATTCCACTAGGGTGTGGTGTCGCGATTTGGACACGTTCTGCTGTTATGCGTTCCGATCTCACCGCATGTTCCACATCGTCTTTTGAGTTTTGTGCTTGCTTTAATGGCTTTCTCTCTTTGGCTCTGAATTCTACTCCTCAGATTACTACCGCTGCCTTTGTTCTTTGCTTGTTTTGGTGAAAATACAGAAATATCAAGTTGTGAGTTGACGACCCACAATAGGTTTCTAATCTTGACTTTTGCTTCCAAAAGACGGTACATGTTGCCCATCCTTTAACAATTTTGCCTTTTCTTGAAAACAAGACGTGATAAATTCGATAATTTTTCAACATTTCCATGCGCTAGACCAATGCAGGTGTGGAAGTCAGACCAAAGGTTGTTTAACGTGCTTGTGGCTTCACCCCCTCCCCCGCAAATTGATAAATTTGGCCAGATTTTGTGTATTGTGTTACCGAGGAAGTCTTCATCCATCGCTGAGCTAAAAATTTCATAGGTATTTCTTGACAAATGATCCTTTAGGATCACGAAACAGGACAACACAAAAGCCCATCTGTTCGAACTTTTTGCATTGCGCTTTATCATTGTTTAGTCTTATAATTTACGAAATCAAAGATTTGACTTGTTTTGTCTCTAATGCAGTAGGAACACTTTGGCATCATCGATTATCTCTATAATTGTGCAATCATAGCAGGCTGCTTCAATTTATGTGCTAACATCGGTAAATACAGTGTGCGTGTACATTGAACATGCATGCTTCTCAATAGTCAGTTTTGTCTTGCATTCTGGAAACGTTGTTTGGCAATTGTGGTTCAATTTATCATTTGCATGGCATTGTGACTCCATCGTGCTTTCAAAGTGCATGAAAAATTCAACCGAGTTTGAACCAGGATTTGTAAAATTCCCAAACCAAATTATTGGTGCTCTCTAACCGTGATGTAGTTTTGAACAAACCACTCAATGACACATCTTTAAAATAAGCGGTATCAACTCCTTCTAATCTCATACATATCGTGAACCATGGATGCGATGTTAGACTAAAGTCGATCATAATATCATTCCATTGACACTCAAACTCTAGTATTGAAATGTTGGTATCCCACACAATTGAATTTAGCCGATTTATGAAATTTTTATCCTTGAACAGTGTGACCGACTTTAACACTAACCTTTTCCATTATATGCCACATACACAACTGATCTGTGTTTTGTCGTCTTGAACACGTTGTATGGTTTTCTTCATTGCGGATCTTGGTGATTCTTGTATAGTATGGTTCCCGACCAACAACTTCCAAGAACTTTATGTACGGCCATGTATATGACTCTTCATCTTCCTTTAATATAAGACCCATACCAAACGTGACATATCGGCGATGGTTATCTACTCCTAAACAAATGGAGCAAAAACCATGTTATACCTGCATATTTTTGTTAATGTAAGCATACGGTATAAATTTATACTATTAAATTACATTCAATACTTCAAACAATTTATGTAATATATGTATACAAATTAAACTATGTATACAATAAACAACAAAACATAAATATGTATACAATTTTGATATACTTACTAAACTAATCATACAATTATACTAAACTAATCATACAATCGCAATGAACCAAGTATACAAAGACACACGAGTAGATATACAAAAAAACATGAGTTTGTAAACAAATTCGATGTACTAACTAAATTAAGCATCCAGTTTTACTAAACTAAGCATGCAAAAATGTCTGGCATACAATACACGATAAAATAAACAACAAAACATACATATGTATACAATTTAGATGAACTAATATACAAGTCCACTTTAGTAATTATACAAGGGAACACATTTGCATAAAATTCTATAATATAAACAATCCTTAAAACTAATACATACAATTGCAATGAATTAAGTATACAAATCACCGACATTAATTAAACAAGAATATCTTTTAACCCATGTTAGTATTGTATGTAGCATCAAATGAAATCACATCACCAAATGTGGCGTAGTTTCTTATAGATGTTTGGTATGTCCAAAAGAGTCGTGTCGGTTGTTCATCTTCGTCCACGTCGTAATCGAAAGCCATCCCTTGATTAAATTCCTTTTGTCTAAACAATTTGTCTATTACCAATCAAGGCGTCGCACCACGGATGTATGCTTTCAAGTCTCGCTTGAAGTTTTTAAAATCAACCTTGAGTGCCCCGACTTGTGGAAATTCGCCCCCATCTCCTTGAATAATTCGTGTTGTTTAGAACTCCATATACTAGCCTTCGTGCAATTGATGATAAATTCTTTGGTGACCAAAGTTAAGGTTTCTATTAACTTTAAGAAACTGCTTGAATGTATCCACTGCCATTGGGTGAGTGTGGAGCTCTTCAAAATTGCGTATTTTATATGCGCCGTTACTAGTGTACTCGAAAATACAGCGTGCATTGCACCCAACACGATTTGAAGTCCTCTTTCGCGACCCGTGTGTTGTCTTTGCTTTCGGTCTCTTATATAAGTCTGCAGGTATATTGTTTTTGGTGTGTTTGAAGCCTTCTCTATTGCAAAGAACATAATGCGAACGAATGACTTCATTATTGAATCGCTTTGTCGTGCTCCTTCTGATGTCGAATCCGCTAATTGCTCCATAGTTTTTGTAAAATTGTATACCGGTTTCCAACGTAGCGAAATGCATGTCCACTCGCGGAATATTTTCTTGTTCTACCTCTGGTATCCAATATTTTGTTGATCCCGGCGAGATTTCGAGCCGTTGTCCTACGTTGATTTTTGACATCACAAAAGTTATTACATAATAATACGAAATGGATATATTATATATACACTTATGTAATTACATTCATACACACTTTTCATTTTTTAATGATAATGTTTATGTTCTCACAGATTTGATAGAATACAATACTCAATTTGTAAAAAATATACAGTTTTAATAATCTATTTATGCACATTTTGAGTTATAAGTATACAAAGAACATTTAGTTAATATTCAATTTTTTTTACATCAAACTGATTAATTTATTATGACAGAGACATGTCTTCACATATATTTGTTTTATATGCTAACAAATTAATATGCAAGACAAGTTTTACCATACAATGAAATAAGCATTAGTAGATTTTTATGTGAACAAACTACAGACGAACATATACAAGTGTTATATTATAAATATACAACGAATAAATGCACTGTATACATGTTGTACATGCTAAACAAACACGCAATGAATTTGTTAATAAATGTACTCTCTGTGGATAAGGCGTAAGTATGCATATACATAATGCTATATACGCAATGCTTATATACTAAATAGGCAAAGAATCTGTACTAAACATACAAAATATTAATTGAGATGCAATTTTCATACAATTGGGTAATATACAAAATATAAAACACTATATACAAAGTTGATACACTAAATAGACAACATATGTATACTAAACATACAAATCAACAATAATAGAGGTGCATCCGGTTCATTCAGATATCAATTGTTGATTCAACGGCGTATGAATATTGTAGCAAGTTTCTCGTTAGAAATTACCTCGAAGACATTCATCGATTCGCGTTGAAATCAATATTTTTGCCATTGTATAACTCTTTTTAATCAAATGGATGATAACTTCTTGCCAATTGTTAGATATCCGAACTATTACATGTCGATTTGAGTGATAATGGTGATTACTGAGAGGTGTTGATAATGGCGATGCAAAGGTGGTGTTGAGAAGAGAGACGATATTGAGTGTTTATGTTGAATGGCGTGATTTATGGGGGCGTGATCAATAACAGATCACGTCCTTATAATGTAGGAGGAGGTTACCATGTATGATTTTATGGATTCTAATTTTATCCTTTCTATTGCATAGTTACTTATGAAAAGTTGTATATATTGTAATGTATCTTGGCCATTGATTTATTATTTAGATGGTCTGCAGATTCGGTCTTATGGACTAACCTTAGGAGGTGGTCTCACAGGATCCCCTCCCCATATATATATATATATATATAGGATATGGATCAAATAGGTCCTCCTACTTTGGGGTGAGTCCATGGGGACACATCATAACCATAGATCAACAATTTTGGGTGGTCCGATTTTAGGGCTTTTTTATGTTTATTTTTTTATTTCAAAAATTAAAAAGGGTAGGGTGGTAATTTGGTACTTTAGAATCGATTACTAAGATTTCATTCCATCTTTCACGCGATTTCACCCACTCTTCACGCATACTCTTTCTCCGAGCGTTTCGGTTTCAAAAAAATTTCTCTGTTGCTTATGTAGTATATGGTTGTTGCTTATGACTTGCTTATATAGTTAATGTATCGTGATGCATGTGTAGTGTATATTCATTGCTTATATAGTATATGCTTATCGCTTATGTAGTATGAGTTTGTTGCTTATGACTTGCTTATGTAGTTAATGTATTAAGTGGTGCATACGTAGTGTATATTTGTTACTTATCTAATCTGAGACTTGTTGCTTATGTAGTATGAGTTTGTTGCTTATGACTTGATTATGTAGTTAATGTAGCCGTGGTGCATACGTAGTGTATATTCGTTGCTTATGTAGTATAGGCTTTTGCTTATGTAGTATGGGTTTGTTGTTATGACTTGCTTATGTAGCTAATATATTCGTGGTGCATACGTAGTGTATATTTGTTGCTTATGTAGAATGGATTTGTTGCTTATGAGTGCTTATGTAGTTAATGGTATATAAAAACACAATGACACATCTACACAAGCAACAAATTACATCTTCATAAGCAAACTTGAATCAAGTCAAGCTCACAGCAACTATGGCAAATTATCTCGCAACTTTTTTCACACAATAATGCGTTGAAGAAGAATGATAAATGATTTCTCACAAAGAGTGAGTTGAAGAGAAAGGAGGATGATTAAGGAAGATGAGATTTGTTCACGTTGAATTTGATGTGAGATTTGGATAGATTATGTGATCATAATGTGAACAGAATCCCATGAATATTGGGTAATTTTGTAGGATGACTAATTTACCCTTTCTCTAATTACCAACATTTAATCGTAATTTTTAACTCTAAAATCACAACCATTGAAAAATCTAGATATGTGGCTAGAATTGGTCCCTATGGACTCACTCCATGAGGTGGTCTCATATAACCCTCTCCATATATATATATATATATATATATATATATATATATATATATATATATATATATGATCAAATGAGACCATATTCCTGGGGTAAGACAGTATGGACTAATCCTGTCCATTTATTTAATTTTTTCAAAGGCTGAGATTTGATTGATTTTCAAGCGTTTTCTTTTTATTTTAATTCGAATAAGGGTAAATTAGTCATTTGCCATATAATTGATTCATTAATTTACGTTCCCCACATGTTTTTATTTGACAATTTTAATATGCAGTATATATATGTTACACATGCAATATAATAGTGTTAAAATCATATGCAGTAAATATATGTTAAATATACAATATAATAATGAGTGTGATTCTCTTTCTCTATAACTGATTCCTTACACGGGCCCCACATGTTTTTATTTGACAATTTTAATATGTAGTACATATATGTTAAATATGCAGTATAATAGTGTTAAATATGCAGTAAATATATGTTAAATATACAGTATAATAATGACCATGATTCTCTCTCTCTATAACTGATTCCTTAATTCACGGTCCCCACATGTTAATGAGCGTCATTCTCTCTCTCTGTATAACTAATTCATTAATTCACGGTCCCATATGTTTTTGTTTGACAATTTTAATATGTAGTACATATATGTTAAACATACAGTATAATAGTGTTAAATATGCAGTAAATATATGTTAAATATACAATATAATAATGAGTGTGTTTCTCTCTCTTTCTATAACCGATTCCTTAATTCACGGTCCCCACATGTTTTTGTTTGACAATTTTAATATACAATACATATATGTTAAACATACAGTATAATAATGTTAAATATGCAATAAATATATGTTAAATATGCAGTATAATCATCGCAGAGCACAAACACGAATTATATGCAGCATATTTATATAATATATACATTATAACAACTCTAATTATGCAATATATATATATATATATTAAATATACAATGTAAAGAGGATTTTCTTTTTTTTTTTGAAAAGAGGATCGCGATTTTCTCTCTCTATTTAACTGAATTAAACTGAATTTTTAATTTACGGTAGCAACATGTGATTATCTCTCTCCACAAAACTAATTCCATATTGACGATCTCCACATGTTTTGATAGATAATTTTACCCTTATTGGAGATTTAATTAATTGGTTAATGTATTATTATCCTATGTAGGGATAAATGGATGGTTGAGATGAGTCCAAATCGTCTAAACCGCCTCACCATAAAATATGGTCTCATTGGTATATATATAATATCTCTTTCCACTCTCAATTATTCCGGAGGACCAAACCTCAAAAGGAAGAAAGAGAGTTCCCCACTCCACCTGCATTCCTACAACCATAATTTTTCTCCCTCAAACCCTAACTCAAATCGGTTTCATTGCGTGAATTGTTTCCCAGTCGATCTTAATCTTGTCGATTAAAATTCAACCGATCGATTAGTTCTATTTTTACACGAGAATTTTTAAAATGGTGTCGGCAAATAGGGAGATGGTGGTGTACTGCTTTGACACACTGGTGGCGCACTACAACAGCGAGGAGGCTCCTCCACCCGCTTTCGATGAGGGTCAGCAGTACGGAGTTCTCCCTCTTTCTCTCTATAATTTTAATATATATATATATATATATATATATGTTTTGTATTATGTGTGATTCTATTTGATACAGTACAATTGTGTTTATGTTTGATGTTCTCAAATTTTCAGTTTTTATTTTCTTTGTTTTGGTTTTTGCTTGATGCTTAGCTTTTTTTTTTTTTTTTTTTTTTTTTGTTTGTGTGTGTGTCATTTTATACTTAAATGTTTTGTATATCTACTTACAATTTAGTGTACATATGAAGAATAGTTATGTGCCAGCTCTGGTTATATTTTCTTCTTTAAAAAACTGTTCTTTGGGTTAGTTGCCTATGTAGTATGCATTTTCTTGTTTTAATGAAGGCATCATGGTATATTCGTTATGTTTGAATTTCAATATTTGTTTCTCAAAAGCTATTCAAATGGATGGAATTTATGCAAGTCAATAATAATACCATATATCTGGAATTACAAAGTTGATTGTTAAACTTAATGATTTTGTGGCTGTAGAAAATGATTGAGGCTTTCATTTGAATACAAATGCAAGTGCTTTGCCAGGGCAGTGTCTTCTCGATTTAAAACTGCTCTTGGTTGCGTTTGTGCAACGCTTTGGGTCATTTCTCATCTGTTGTTAAATTATCATATGAAGATATCCAAACATGTCGGCTCCCTTTTTCTTCTCGTTTTTTTTCAAATTTCTTGAGTTGTTCTATACCGAAACTGTGGTGATGGTTCATTGTGTTTTCGTGATTTAGTTAGCTTTTAATACTCTCTGTTTGCTGGCTTTGAGTTTTCAATAAACAAAGTTTGTGGGTGTGGCATCAAAAGTGTTTGATATATGGTTTACGGTTCGTCCATATTACACTCTGGTTTCAGCCCATTGTTTGTGACTTGGAAGAAAGTGATCAACGGTGGGGAACCTCGTTTACGTGGATGCATAGGGACTCTTGAAGCTCGCTGCATAATTAATGGATTTAGGGATTATGCTTTGACAAGGTATTTGAACAATAATTTTTAAACTTGAAATACCAATGATATGATATGCCTTGGTGCTGATTGTTTTCTGAGGCATCAGATTTGGTTGGGTGACATTCTCAATATATTTGCATTTCCTCTTCCGTGTCATTCTCAATCATCTATTGAGTGAGATGATTTTATCAAGCACTCTACATATAGGATTCTTTTGTTGTCAATACGTTATACAGTTACGTTCTTAAATCCAGCTCAACTGGCATTACATGCCCTTTGCAGTTGAAACTTAGCATGCTTATTTAATAACAGGTAATGAATTCACATGCTTATGACCTAATATTCTGTCTCCATGCTGATTTTTTGACTGTGTTCTCAAATTGTTTCTGTTCACTTTCATTTCTTAAAACTTAAATTAGCTGCATCATGCGTTAGATTTTATACATATGTTAGTTGGGCAATAAATGAGGTTTCAGGAAAATGGTCAATTCTGTGATAAAGATAAATTATAAAAATTGCTTCTTGTTTTACATTTCTGTTAAATCCTACTAGAAAGCTTGTGCGCAATAGTTTCTTGAGGTGGGTTATTTTCTTTGGTTTGTGTATGGGATTTTGCATTTCCTGGTCAACTGATCTTTAAGAGCTGTAGCAGGATTTCTTATGTGATTATTTAAGGGATGGAAATAGAAACTAGAATATTCACCGGGAATATCATCTTATTTTGTTTTGAGATTCCTTTACAAGTTTCTGAAATTTCTGATGTGACATGAGGAGGTTTCAGAAATAATTAGCATAAATAGAATGCACTAATGATCATACCAAATATTGATGAAACACCGAGAATCATTAAACAATGCAGTTCTTGTCCTTATACGAGAAGAAAATAATTAAATTAGTGGGTATATGAAGAAGTTGGAAAAGAAAAAGGAGCATATGTATTTTGTGCAGCTTTTGTTGGGTTTATGCCCACTCTCACTTGTGACATTTTTTGAAATTTAAAGTTCGAAAACATAATTGGCTTCGCATTAACAGAGGCCATGTTAATTAAGGTTTGTCTTAAATATTATGAGACATTAATTTTCAGAGCATTTGTGCTCCAGGTTTCAATTTGAGTTACTGTCAATCTTCTTGATTAATGAGGTTTGTCAAGAGTTTTGAGGTCTCTCAGAGCCAATATTTTCATTCTTCTTTTTTTTTTTTTCTTTTTCATTTGTGGAAAAGTACTAAAACGATGGACATACTCAACCAAGTTTGATGAGGTTTGAGTCCCAGAACCAATATTGTTTTCTCATCCTATCATTTCATTTTTTTTTTTCCAATTGGGATGAAGTACTAAAATGATTGACTTGCTCAGCGAATCCAAAATGGCTGAAATTATTTTTGTTATAATGATGGCTGAAATTTCATTTACGCTATAACACCGAATTTGTTATTCTCTCTATCTTGTTTTTATATGTTGAAATTTTTGAATTGGGTTTAAATGTCACCTTTAACTGTTTTCCTACTAATATTGATGCACAATATTATATAATTTCTTATTCTATGTTACAGTGCCCTCAGGGACCGCTGTTTCCCCTATACAAGCTAAAGAACTGCCTTCCTTGGAATGTACAGTTTCCATCCTGACTAATTATGAAACTGCTCGTGACTACCTTGACTGGGAGGTCAGTGCTCTAATGAATTTTGATATATTGTCAAATTTGTGTTATGCATGTGTGTTACTCTGCATCTTAATTGAAGTATGATGAGGCTTACCATGTTGTGTTCTCTGTGCTTGTACATCATTTTGGTGTAGAAATTCGTACTGTATTACAAGACCGCATGATAAGATGCACCAACATTAGGCTTTAGATAAGTTCAAAAACAAAGTTATCAAATTTTCAATTAGACACAATTAGCATGACTTTTTATGTATTTGAATAGCTTTGACAGAAGTCTGATTGTTTGTACTTCACAAACTTGAATCATAATTTCACTATTGGCGTTGTATTTTAACTCAAAATTTTAATAAATTTACTAATGAATCATGAATGACTTTCGATTTAAATATATGATTGTGGACAGCTACTTACCTCTTTTGGGTAGGAAAAATTGCATGTCAAAGAGAATGGAAAAATCTGAGCTCAGAACCAGAATTTATGTATCAATAAACTATGTTAATATTATTAGTTTATCAAATCAAATCATGGATGTTTGAGTTTGCTTGTATCTCTTTTCTTAAATTTAATTTACATATACTATTTGACTTACTGATATCCTTAGGCTAATTTCTATTGAGAAATGCTAACTAATCTGAGCACAACCTATCACAGAAGCTCTGTACTATAGTACGCCCACGTTTCACATATAAATTAAAGTCTAGGTTATGATAGAGTTCACTGATTTTTTGCGGGAATGGAGTGACCTCTTTGTTGCGCAAGATGCTTTATATGACTGGACTTTGTAGCTTAACCCCTCTTCAAACTAATACTTGTTAGACTGTTAGTTTATACCAGAATGATCATCGTATCTAAATAAAATGGTGACTAGTTTTTGAAATATCGTGTCTATAATGCACGGGAATGCCTTCATTAATATTTCTTTAATTCATAAACATCTAGAATTCCTTGAATAATGTGATCTTGAGTTACTTGTACAATATGTAATGGTATGCAAGAAGTCATTAATTCGGAGCCGAACACTAGTTCTCATGAAATTTGTGTTTATGTAGGTTGGGAAGCACGGAATAATTATTGAATTTACTGATCCTAATTATAATACAACGCGAAGTGGCACCTACTTGCCTGAGGTTGCTGCTCATGAAGGTAATTCCATTTTTGCCCCTTAAAATTTGATGGGACACAATAATTTCCAAACTGTGTTGCTTTTAGAGAGACCAAGGCTAGATGATGTGAATGAAATAACTCACATTATAGGATAGGGTAGTGTATATCCCTCGTGCTTTAAATCTCTAATACTATCTTTTTTCCCTCCTCTTACTGGTGCAAGGCTGGACAAAGGTTGAGGCAATTGACTCATTGATGAGAAAGGCAGGTTATAATGGCACCATCACAGCCCAATTGCGTAAGCATATTCAACTTACTCGTTACCAGAGCACTCTATTTACCATGAACTACAGTGATTATGTTGCTTATGTGAAGACAACTAGAGGTGCTGCCCGACTATTAATGGGGCAAAACCAGGCAATTATTGACAGACGCTTCTTTACCTTCCATTTGAGCCGCAAAACTATTCGGCCTATATAGGGAAGGTAAATTTATTTAAACAAAATTCAGGATGCAGCTGATTCTTGTTTCATCCTGCCCAGTGATTTATTAATGTTATTTGCTTACTCTCCAAAAGCTTCTCTCGGACAAAGCTGCAATGTTGTAAAACTTGTGCGATTGTAATATTATTCGTATCTGTTGTGTTTATGACCTGATTTGCACATTTTCATGCGTCTTCGTGAGCAAAACTGTTCGCTTCTTATTCATGTCAATCTAGTTCTTGAGCATTAACATCGGCCTACTTGAAGAAACTAAGATGAATACGAGCAATATTCGCTTTGTACTATTTAGGACTTTCATTTTAATGAAGTAGAAAAATATAATGCTGAGTCTTGCTCAAAGGCTCATAGCTTAAAATTATGAACTTTGGTTTGCAGTTTTAGTTCAGAAAATGGTAAATGAAGTCTTTAAACAGTTCAGTAAATTCCAGAGGTGGGCTTACGAAATTGCCCATCTCCCCCAGGAACAATAATAACAATCAGCTTGGGCTAGTAGATTGATTTAATGTGGGTATTTCGCCCCTGGTCATGGAATAACTCACACTTGGCATAAATATTTTTATCTTAGTATTTTTATTTCTATTAATTTAAACCTTCTCGTGAAGTATTATAGAATTGAGATCCTTATTTAAATGGGTTGTAAAGACTTTGTTAGTTAAATACAGGATGGAAAAAGTTCGTTATTTAGTACGTACGAGTATATTATGAATATTTTCTGAAAGTTATGGCGAAAAAATCGGCAAACAATATGAAAATATTTAATATACGGATCCGTAGACATGCGAGTTTAATACGAATATAATATAATTGTTCGGAAGTAATAGTACAACTTATTTTAACATTATATTTGCATAGATTGTAATTCATACTTATGTTTAGATTATATTAAAATTAATTTTAGGTATTTTATTTTACTTTAAATTACAACACAAATTGAAAATAATTATTTAATAATAGTTAGCGAGTTTATAAGTGAATTGTATTTATTCTTCGATTATATAAAACTTAATATATAGTTTTTTATTATATTAAATTATAACTTAACATAAATCCAAGATAATTATTTAATAATAATTACTATATTTATATATTATTAATATTCTTATTTATTATTTTATAATATTGTAATTATATTTTTAAATGATTTTTTAATGATTTTTTGATTTATTTAAATATTATAAAAATATTAAAATCAAGGTTTATTCAACCAAGTATTATATGGAAAACTATAGTACGAGTATTAAACATTTTATTTGAAAAGTTCGGAGTATTTAACGCCGCCGAGAATGTATATGGGAAACATAAGTTTTTTTCAATTATTCGTATGCGTCATGGTACTATATGGGTATGATACGCGTATTAACTAACAGAGGTAAAGAGTTTTCTTAATTCAAGTTGTTCAAACATAACAAATTATATTTCAGCGTGTTTCCTTTGATATAGGGTTTGAGTAATTGAGTTTCACTTGGTTCGAAAAAAATATAAATTGTGTTGAATCAAGTCATTCGAGTCTGGTTTAAAACTAGATAAACATATTACCAATCGAATGGCCGAGTTTGGCAATTCGAGAGTCCAATGCTAAATTCGAATATAATTTATAAGTATAATTATACTGTTTATAAATATTATAATTTATTTATAAAATATACTGTTTACAAATATTGGATTTGCCACAATCAAAACCCGATTCCATACATATTATACTGTTTACAAATATTATAATTTATTTATAAAATATACTACTAAAACTTTCTGAAAATATATAATTTTTGATAATAAATATAATGGAATCGGGTTTTGATTGTGGCAAATCCAATATATACACACTCAAGCTGCCATTTCTACCTGCATACTCGTGGAGTAACCATGTATGGAAATTCTAATCTCAGTCATTTGTTTAGAAATAGAACTACTAATTTTTAAATTATTGGATTGATTAGACAAACAATCTACACAGGTCTATTGGTCCTGGTTTGGCGTCTGACCCATTGTAGGAATAGCCCAATCAGAAATATTACTTGACCCAGTGTGCTTGGATCCGACTTGAACCCACCCATTGCCATCCAACCAAATTATACTCCCTATATCCCAAATATATACCACTATTCCTTTTGGGATGTCCCAAATATATAGTCAATTTCCGTATTTAATAGTATTTTTCCATTATTTTACTATTATAACCCTATTTAATACGCATTATGTAATTTACACTTTTCATTAAATAGGGGCTAATCAAGTAATTGTTTTGTATATTTGTAATTTCCAATCTTTTTCTTAATCTGTGAAAAGTCAAACTAGAATATATATATAATTGGGACGGAGAGAGTACTTTGTAATAACTAAGGTCTACATCCAGATTACAAGTTATGCCCTCATTTTTATTTTTTGATAAAAAACATAAGATTTATTGATCAGAATAGAAAAATTACAATTGGTGGATAAGGAACCCACACAAGATTTTTCGAGTGACAATTCATAAGCTAGCTTCCAATCTCTAGTTAAATATGAGACGAACAAATAATTAAAATCTCTGTGAGTCACCCCGACAAGATCAAGCTCAGTTAAAATCTTGATCGTGCTCCACGTACTGTTAGCTGTATAAGTGCTTATTTCTGTTTCTGGAACCAGCTATTCGTAATTCGTTAATAAATATTTCTCTTTGACTAGTAAGTACAAGTATAGCTAGAGAATAATGTTTACAGTTGGAATCATAATTACGTTTTTCAATTCACATAATCAAATAAAGGGTATCTACACATCAGAAATACGTACAAAGCCTGCAATTTATGACTTATGAGTATTTCCAGAGTACTTAGGTTGAAAGTCAAAACTTAGGGCGCGATTGGATGTCTTTTTTTTGAAAATTTTCATTTCTTTGAGAGAATAGTGAAAAAATAATTTTTAAGTGATAATTTAAAATTTTTGAGAGTGTGAATGGATATTTAATGATGACGAGTTGATGTGATGTTTTTTTAGAAAAATTGTGATTGGATATGAGAAATATTTTTTTTTGGATGTGATGTTTGTATTTAAATATTGTAGAAAAACCTATTGTTGAATCCAATGTCATTATAAAGGCTAATTTATTAAACTAAAACTATTTAAAAATCTAATTAACCAAATAATGCCAAACATAAAAATTTTAATATGTGAGGTTAAAACAGACGTGTAATATCTGTTTTCTCAATTTTTATTTTTTTTATAAAATTTGGAGAAAACAGAGTGTTTTTCTTTTTTTTCGAAAAATTAAAAAAAAAGCAGAATTTTTAATTGAATTAATTTTCAGTTATAATTTCGATTTTAAAGATTATTTTCAAATTCACAATTATAGATTATTTTTTTAATAAATTTTCAGAAATAATTTTATATTTAAAAAATTAATTTAATTGAATTTTACTTTATAAATTGCAAATACATACCCCATTTTTTCGATAAGTGTAATCGATCTTTGCTCAAAATTCAAAAAACTGCTTCAATTTAAAATGATTTTAAAAACACAACTGGATTAGCAAAACATCAATTGCCTTACAACTGAAATCTGAATCATAAATCGAGTAAGCGTGGTTTAGGTTTTATTATGTAACCCAATTGTAATACAGTTGATGTTTTCTATTCCAGTTGTGTTTTAAATTCATTCTAAATTGAAGCATTTTATCAAATTTTGAGCAAAAAATAGTACTTATCCGAAAAATGGTGTATATATTTTCAAATTTGTAAAGTAAAAATTTAGTTAAACTAATTTTTTAAAATCAAAATTATAATGAAAATTAATTCAATTAAAAACCTCGTTTTCTCAAAATTTCATAAAAAAATTGAGAAAACAGAGGTCATATATTAATTTTTTTATTTTTGGCATTATTTGGGTAATTAGATTTTTAAATAGTTTTATTTTAATAAATTGCCCCATTATAATTATAACTTACAAGTGTATGATTATGGCAAAAGAATTTTCAATAGGTATGCATCGTTAATTGTGAGTGTATATAAGGACATTTTTATATTTAATTAATAATTATAAAAGGTAATATGAATTATGTGTCAAGAGTAGCATTCAAATAAAAATTTCGCTAGACATTGAAAAATGTGAAAAGACAATTCAATGTGACAAAAGAAAGGTTCACAGAGTCGATCGAAAAGTGAGATTAAAATATCAAAAACAAGAAAAATCTAGTGGTGGCTATAGTTGTAATTCCCTAAAACCTTAGTCCGCCCATATCCATTCACGAACTCTGACATTTTCGTCCATCTAGCGAGTTTTTCCATTTTCTCGCTCACATCCAATCGCGCGCCTTAATCTCTCGGGATCCCTTCGTCCTTCACTTCATATTTGGAACATGCATTTGCAAAGGAGTACATTGGCCTTGTACGATTGTGTTTTCAATGGTTGTTTGGTGTTCTGTTTACAAGAAAATAATTAAAGTATTTGAAAAAATCTGGCTAAGTCGAGGCCAAGATTAGATATTCTCCGCAAGACGAGATTGCCCCGTATATTAAGTGCTTATAGTTTCGGCAATTATTCCTAAGATACAAGGAATTTAACAAGTTCGATTTGACAAAAGACTTGCGAAAATCGAACTATCGTCTTATATAGTGTTTGAAACTTTCAAGTTTTTTTAAGGGAATGATTTCAATATGCCGATGCAAAAGTGGCTCGATTTTAGGCATCGATTTCGTGTGTTTTTCATCTGCGGGGGCCTTGTATTTATAGGCCTCAAGGTGCCTTATGGAAATGATATGTCTTTTGGATCGAAAAGATATGTCTATAGCCAAAAATGCATTTGGTTGCTCGAATCGGTGCATCGGCTTTAACGTGCGTGTTCGCAAGACACCAACAATACGCAACAAGTTTAAAACCACTATCCGCAAGATCTCTTGGGCACCAGGCACCGATCTTGCACCTCTCGATTGGAATAATTTAATTAATTAATTTAAAGGGTTTTGAATAAATTTGGTCCAAAACTATAAGGGCCTTGAAGCCCAAGCCCAGGACCGGACTAGGGCTTGGTCAAGCCGAGCCGAGCTTGGCCGTGGGCGGGTGGAGATGGCGCGCATGCGTATTTTGAACAAAATCCATAAGCATATAGTCCTCACCCTTTAAAAATTTGGTGCCCCAAGGACCCAAACTCATTAGTCCAACTTGGGCATATCAATAGAGCAATTTTTGGCTATTCCTTCTATGTGAGATGGAGCTTTTCTCCTTCCACACATTTCCCATTTTCCAAACCAATTTCTAGTTTTAAGTGACTAACTTGTAGCATTAATTTCTCATTCACCCGAAATTGATTTTGAGAAATTCCAAATGTCAATCTCATCTACTCACTTAGTAGAATTTTAACATATAATTTATTTTCATTTTTCACTAATGGAAACCACTTAAATATTTGGTCAAGATTGGGTCAACATTCAATTTCTTCAAACCAAAATTCCAACAATCCCCATATGAATAAAATTAATGTATGCATGTATGCAAATTCCCTTGAAAGTCTCGGCGAACTGTTATTGCATCTGGATAAGTAGCTTGTGACTTTGAACCTTTCTTAGCAAAATACTATTGGATTTACTAGTTGCTTAGTGACGCGATGTCTTGAACTACTCAGCCATTTGTGTAAACCGAGACAACAGTACTTACACAATAACAATTCTAACACTTTTGTTCTCATGTTGTGCCCATTTTGATGTGGACCATATCTTAGATTCATAAGTGTTTCTTTGAAGCGGCCATTACTTCTCACTTATATAGGTGCTCTCCTATTGAAGAGTATCCTACCATACTCCACCTTTCGGTATAGAAATCATTAAAAAGTCTTAAACTTAACCTCACCACATTCAGTAGGTTTCTATTCTCACTTGGAAGTACCGAGAAATGCGCTAACACATTTTCCAAGTGTTCATCCAAACATTCATAACTTAGTTGTCTTATTGAACCAAGGTATTGGGATCTCCAATTCACAAGGTTGGGTTTACCGTGAACATTCTTTATTTTGTGGATTTTAAACCCATTCCCCTTAACAATTTATACAATTGATCTCGATTTATACCTTTTGTGAGCGGACCCTCAAGGTTTTCCTTTGAATTCACGTAGTCAACCGAAATAACTCCATTCGAAATCAACCGCCTAATGGTATTGTGTCTTCGACAAATATGTCTAGACTTACCATTATACATACTATTTTCTCGCACTTCCAATTGGTATTGACTATCACAATATATCAAAACAACATGCATTGACTTATTCCAACAAGGAATATCTTCTAAGAAGTTTCTAAGTCATTCTACTTCTTCTCCACTTTATCTAAAGAAATGAACTCGAATTCCATAGTGGATCGAGCTATACGCATTTTCTTAGAAGACTTCCACGACACCGCCCCTCCTCCTATTGTGAGAATATATCCACTTGTGGACTTGGAGTCTTTGTGTCGATATCCAATTTGCATCACAATATCCTTCTAATACTCTTGGATATCCGGTATAAAGTACTCCATAGTTCATGGTATACTTTAAGTATCCGAGTACCCTTGTTCCGCATTTCGGTGATTCTTACTCAGTGCTACTTGTGAACCTACTTAGCTTACTCACTAAATAAGCAATGTCCGGGCGTGTACAACTCGTTAAGTACATCAGACTGCCAATTATCCTTGCATATTCCAGCTGAGAAACTGGTTCTCCTCTATTCTTGGCCAAATGTATACTTAGATCTACAAGTGTCTTAGCCGGAAGATATCAAAAGTATTAAACTTTCTAAGTATACATTCGACATAATGGGATTGTGACAAGACAATTCCATTTGAAATTCTAGAGATTTTAATCCGTAATATAACATCGATAATCTCATATCTTTCATGTCAAAGTTCTTCATTAACATATTCTTAGTATTCATGATTAAATAATGACTACTACCTATAATCAACATATCATCTACATAAAGACATACTATGACGTAATCATTTATAGTACCTTTAATGTAGACACACTTGTCACATTCATTGATCTTGAAACCATTTGACTTCATAGTTGAGTCAAACTTTTATGTCATTGCTTAGGTGCTTATTTTAGTCCATAAGGTGACTTAACAAGTTTACACACATTTCGCTCTTGGACCGGTGCAATGAACCCCTCGGGTTGTTCTATATAAATTTCCTCTTCAAGCTCACCATTCAAGAAGGCAGTCTTCACATCCATTTGATGTATCTCAAGGTTATGCAAAGCTGCAATAGCAATGAGAACATGAATGGACGTGATCCTCGTAACAGGAGAATATGTATCGAAAAAATCATATCCCTCCTTTTGTTTAAACCCTTTAGCTACCAAATGGGCTTTGTACTTATCTATACATCTGCTTTATATTTCCTTTTAAGGATCCACTTGCATCCCAAAGGTTTGCAACCCGGTGGGAGATTGTTATTTTGCATGATGGAATCTATTACATTTTTGATCGCTTCTTTCCAGAGAGGAGTTTCTGGACTAGACAAAGCTTCTTGAATAGTTCTAGGTTCGTTTTCTAACATATAAGTTAGAAAATCATGACCAAAAGACTTATCTACTTTTGTCCTTTTACTACGTCTTGGTTCCTTTTCATTATCACTTTGAGGTAACCCTACAGTTTCATAAGTTCATTTATTCGAACTTTCTTCTTTCCTTTCTTTATTCGAAAAGAGATTCTCGAAGAATACATTATTCCTTAATTCTATGATCATCCCATCATTTATATCAGGAATAGCTGACTTGTGCACTAAAAAGCGATAGACACTACTATTTTTTGCATATCCAATGAAAATGCAATCAATCATTTTCGGACCGATTCTAACTTGTTTAGGCTTAGGGAGTTTGAACTTTATCCAAACACCCCCACACTTTGAGGTATTTGTATGACGGTTTTCGTCCCTTCTATAACTTATATGGAGTTTCATTTTTACCTTTATGTGGGATCTTATTAAAAATGTAGTTTGCAGAAATATAGCTTCCCCCCACAAGTTTTGGGGTAAGCCAGAACTTATCAACATCGCATTCATCATCTTCTTAAGAGTATAATTTTTGAGTTCTGCTACACCATTTGATTGAGGTGAGCAGGGAGCTGTAGTTTGATGAATTATACCCACTTCCGAGTAGAATTCTTCAAATGTAACAACATACTCTCCACCTCATCACTTCGAATCATCTTAATTTTCGAATTAAGCTGATTTTCAACTTCATTCTTATAAGTTTTAAAAGCTACTAAAGCTTCATCTTTGCTTTTCAAAAGATATACATAACAATATCTTGTGCAATCGTCAATAAACGTTATAAAGTACTTTTTCCCACCTCGAGTTTGCATAAGTTTTAAATCACACACACCTGTATGAATTAACTCAAGTGGTTTGGTATTTCTCGTTACCGAATGAAATGGTGCTTTAGCCAATTTTGCCTCAACACAAACTTCGCATTTTGTCTTGTGAATTGGTTTTAAACATAGGTATTAATTTTAGATTCACTAACCTTTTAATGGTGTTGAAGTTTACGTGTCCTAATCTATCATGCCATAAATTAGAACAATTTAATAAGTAAAATGTATAATATTTTTATTCCACGCCTCTTAGCGGAAACAGACATTACAGACATCTTAAAGAGCCCTTTATCAAGGTACCCCTTACACGAAAACTAACCATTCTCAGCCATTACAAACTTGTCGGACTCAAACACTAGTATAAACCTGGCCTTACTAAGCAAAGGTCCGAAAACTAAATTCTTGCGGATATCCGGACATGCAACACATCCACAAGCGTAGCTCTTTTTCGGAAGCCATCTTTAGCACAACCTTCCCAAGCCCCACGATGTTGGAAGTCGAAGAGTTTCCCATGAAAAGCTTCCTTCTATTTATCGGAGTGTAGGAGAAAAACATCTCATTGTCGGCATAAATGTGACGAGTAGCCTCGTGATCTATCCACCACTCCTTTGGGTTATCCACCATATTGGCTTTAAACACAATGGCGGTGAGATCGAAGTTCAGACATGTCTATTGGAACATACTTGTCCTCGGTCATACGGCTTGTTGTTGGTTTCCATTTTCATTGCCCTTTTTAGGGTGTCCGAAATTCCTGCCATGTGGTTTGGTTTTCCCACGATTGTAGCAATTCCTTTTTGAATTTCTTGGCCTTCTCTTGTATTTTTCGAATGCTTTCGTTTCTTGGCCTTTGATACGTGTATTTAAGGCATTTTTTGATACATTATTGATGCATTTGCATGTATATTCATGTTTTACTTGGTTTCCTTAGAAGGGCATGATACTTGCCTATTCTTGTAACGTTTTTTAGAAATGGAGCTTAAACGAAAACATATCGGTTGGAAGGCCAGGACAAGATCGACGAGTGCAAAGAGAAGATCAAAAGATGAAGAAAATGGACAAAAACCAGTCACTGCCGGACCGTGTGACCTAACCGTGTGAAGCAACATGTTCCGTGAAGTTTTCGGGAGAAAACAGGGCAAAACCAAGTCGCACGGTCTGGTCAGAGGACCACACGACCGTGTGAGTTGTCTATGGCGGATTTTTGTGTCCTTTTCCTACCGTAACTCTACAAGTGATCTCTCCAAGCACCTATATGAAGGACCAAGGCTTGCACGAAAATTCAATCATCCATACAACATACAACACACCAAAATACACAGGATTACACAGATCAAATGTCTTCTGAGAAAGGAGGGCTAGATTGCGAAGAACACCACAAGGCCTTTCACATCTACAGAAGCACAAGAGTTTCGAAGGCTTGGAAGGAGAATCCATCCTGACAAGAAGAGGCTTTCTTTCTTAGTTTAGATCTCTTGTCTGTACTAAACAATGTCACAATATTGATTTCAAGTTTGTCTATGAATTTGTTATCAAAGTTTGGCTAATCTTTCAGATCCTAGGGCATAATCAAAATTGTGGATTCAAGTTAAATCTTGATTGATTGTTTTCGTAATTGATTCATGTGTTCTACTTTATGAATTCGAGTGCTTATTCTTAATTGTCGATTATCTGATCAATAATTTGCATGTCATACTTGTTAGTCCATAATCGGGAGTGAGTTCTAGCAAGACGGAAATCAAATTCAGACATAAACAGGTAATGTATAGGGAGACTACTTCATTTTGGGGAGTATTTCAATTCAAAGATCATTGGGAGTTGATAATAGTTGTGATGTATCGGGAGACCTTAATTATTAGTAATCTACTGTTTATGCGCCGCCCGGGAGGGGGAATAAACTAGTTTAGGAATTAAACCCATAGAAACGCATGAATTGGTTTTGTGAAACATTAATTGGATTTAATATTAAAAAAGCATGTTGAGATTGTGTGCCTAGGGTTGCTTCGTATTTGTTGAAAATACTTGATGGGTTCGAAATTTATTTCTTTTTATTTTCACTTTTCGATTCTTCTTATAGAATCTTGATATTTGGTTGCTTTAATAAAATTGGAATGCAATGTTATTATAGCCTAAGTATTTTGTAGTCAATCCTTGAGAATATGACCTTGCTTGCCATTATCCTATAAACTACATTGTACACTTGCAAAGATAGAGATCCAAACAAATATTTTTGGCAAACAAGTTTTTGGCGCTATTGCCGGGGATTGAAAGATTATACTTAGATATAGTAATAAGTAGTTCAATCTTAATTGAAGCTTTTTGTAAATATTTTTATTTTCTTTTATTTTCGATTTTTTTGTAAAACAATTCTTATTTTTCGATTTTTTAATTTTTGTAAAATTATTTTATTTCTTCATTCTAACATTTACCAAAGGCCATCCGAAATATCCGATGATAGACATGTTGCGAAAATTCAAGATGAGGATAAGATAGCCATGCTCACGAACAAATATCCATGCTAAGTATGAAAACTGGATGCGATGCAAAAACAACTTCAAGAGAGTTAGCGCTTGTTGTGGAAGAGGCAAATTTTGTGGGACAACAAGGTTACAACAACAACTATAGAAATACTCATTAACAATCATACTATACTCCGGGCGCAACAACACTTGTAACACTTCGGGTTTTGATAGGAGCAACCAAAGTAGAACAGACAAAGGAATGTAAACCATCTCTAGAAGAGATGTTAGCTTCATTCATCGGGAAACTCGAGCTCGACCAGGATGAAGCCAAGATAGACGGAATCGAGGATCGTAACTCAATTAAATACTAACATGAATGAAAGATTGAAATCTTTGGAAAAATAGGTGGGCGGTTGCTACATCAATAAGCGCCCGAACTGACTGAAAGGCAAACTCCCGAAAGATGCAAGGATAGATTGGGAGAATAGTGCTAATCCATTCATCCGAGGAGTGGAACACGTTATGAAGGTCCAAAGATGCCAATTGAACAAGAAGTAGAAGAGGAAATAATTGAGGAGCGGGACACATCGGTGGCAAAACGCCAAAACTAGTGGAAAATAAAAGGTAATTTCTACTCCAACAATTACGAGAACTAAGGTACCTATCCCTTTTCCGCAAAGATTTTAGAAAAAGAAATTGGATGATCAATTTATTAAATTTTTGGAAACACAAATAATCCTATACTACATAAGCAAATCTAATATACACTACATATGTAACACAAAAACATTAACTACATAAGCAATTAATAAGCAACAACCCTATACTACATAAGCAACAAATATACACTACATATGCAACGCAGATATGATTAAATTACACATGCAATACGGTTATACCACACATGCGATATGATTATAATACATAAGCAATTAACAATAGAATACGCTGGAGGAAACAAAACGTGAATATGAGGGATATGGGTTACTTAAAAATCGAAAGCACGCGTCGTGTGAAAGGGGAAATAAATTGAACGTGATTGAGATCTCATCAAATCTCAATAATCGATTCTATATTGTAAAATGACCACTTTACCCTTCTTAGTTGTTGAAAAAAAAATATATATATAAATCCCCCAAAAACTGGACCACCCAAAAATATTAATCTATACTTAGGATTAAGTCCTATGGACTCACCCCAAATGGGAGGACCCATTTGATCCATATCATATATATATATATATATCAATTTAGCATTTACTCAAATTCAACTATCAATGGAATATATGCAAATTAAAACTAGGATATAATATTAATGGAGATTAGGGATGGCATATGGACTGACCGGCCGCCCGACCGACCGTGGTGTTTGGGGCGGGGCGGACTGGCCCGCTCGAGGACGGGGCGGGCGGACCCGTCCATGAGGCAGATGGGGCAGATGCAGGTATTGTAATTGCCCCCGCCCGCCCCAATAGATATATATACATTAATATTATTATTATATGATATTATAATAATAAAATAATACATTTAGTTTTCACAAAAAATACATTTACAATAATACATTATAGAATATTATAAAAATATATTTAAATTTCACAAAAAAATAAAAAAATACACTTTGTTAAATTAATTTTAAGCTCAAAAATTCAAAAGGCGGGTGGGCGGGCGGACCCCAAGACGCTGTCAGGCGGGCACACGGGCAGCCATTTTGGACCCGGGGGGGCACGGGCGGGCGGGGCGCGGGGTAACTAGCACGGGCGGGTCCGGGTATTCAATTACCCGCCCGCCCCATTGCTATCCCTAATGGAGATACGGGTATCCGCTCAAAATAGATTTTACTTAATTTTTGTATTGATTTTTAATTCAATTCATGAATAAGGTCTTGTTTAAAAAAAAAGGAAATTTTTTAAAGTATCCACATAGGATAAGAAAATCTATTTTCTACCCACTTTGTTAAAAGCCCTACTTTTCTACTCAAAATGACCAAAACACCCCAAACTATTCAAAATCAAGAGTAAAAAAATACAAATTTCACTTCCAACTTCCATTTCTACTTTACCAAAATATGAGAAAGAGAATCATACCATGAGAAAAATTTGTGATGGAAGTTAACCGTGATATAATCCCCGCCACCGATCTTTGTCGCCAGAGATTCTCCCCACCGCAATGCGGCGGATGTTTTCTCCCCACGATGATGCCACCATAGGTTCTCCCCCCTCCTCCCCCCACCGCAGCCTTCTCGCTATTGATGCCACCACTACTAGTCTTCCCCGTTTCCGATTCTCAAGAGGTTATAGATTTCAAACTTGAGGTATTTGTTGGTTGGATTATGATTCAGGTTAATTTGATGTGGTTGATTTACATGAGATTTGAAGTGGGATTGCTCTCTTGGTTTGACTTTAGAAAAATTAGGGTGTTGAATTGAATGGTTAACAATTGGGTTTTGACCAAAGACTGTGGGATTAGATTTGGGAAAGATAATGAATGATCGTTTTCACGTTATAACCTATAACGTGAAAACTTATATCACGTTATAAAGATATAATGTGATATAGGTTTTCACGTTATAGGTTATAACATGAAAGTATAAGTCAAGTTATGGTTGATAACGTGCCAATATATGTCACGATATGACCAATAATGTGACTTATATTATATAACGTGATAGTTCTTTCACGTTATATCATGTAACGTTATATCATATAACGTGAATGTGTGTATATATATAATATGAATATATGTTATAACGTTATATTATATTAACATTATATAAATTCACGTTGTATTCACATATAAAATATATACATTCACGTTATAATGTAACGTGAATATATATTATAACGTTATTATATATAACGTGAATATATATTATACCGTTATAATATATAATGTAAATATATATTACTCGTTGTTTTATGATTATTATTTGCATAATATTATAGACATGACACTCTTAGTAATTATTTATTTATAATTTAATTATTTTCCTCGTGACATGGGCATTCGAGGATATACTTTCTTTGGGTGATGATTGTGGGATGAGAGTCTCGACCGATTGGGTACTAGATGCCTTCGTTGAAGGTTCAAGAATAGGCTCTCGGACAGGACATATTTTTTATTTAATGAGTTATATAACTTGTATAATTATTTATAAATATTTAGGTGACTTATCATTTATTTATTAGGTTTAAATCCCTATGTTATCGGTGTTGTTGGTGTGCCAAGAAACATTGGTACCAAGTGAGGTGGATGAGCGCCACTATAATGGACGGACATCGTTGATGATATCCTCTTAGGTCCTCCTCGATTTGTTCCAAAAGAAAACATATATAAAGGGGCAACAACAACATCGATTGCTCGGCGTGGAGTATGACCAAAGCGGTCGGGGACGAGCGGGGTAGTCGGGGGATAAGCACGAGCGATCAGGTTCTGTAGGGGCACCCAGGGGCATGAGTAGGGGTAGTACGAGCATCCGCGGTAGGGGCAAAGCGGGGACCTCCGTGCGAGGCATCGAAGAAAGGCTTAGGACGATCCGCCCACTCGCCACCGGATGACTCTACTATCCAACAACCCGATGACTCTACTATCGATAGCCTGATGATCCTACTATCCAACAAACGGCATCCTTCCGTCAATTTCTCGGATGATACCCCCCACCCATAAAAAGCCGATTATTACGATGAACATTATGATACTTGGGTTGCGGGAGGATGAGCATGATTTCTCGGATAGTGTCGGGGCAACATTGAGGACATTGATAGAAGGGAATATTTGTTCATTACCATCTTTTGTTACATCAACGGATAATATTCCTCGATACTTGCCTTTAAGGTGTGTTCCATCAATAGCGAAAGGTCTCCATGATTTAGGAATGCAATAATCGATGCATGCAAAGCAAAAAACACATACTTTAATCTATTAGCATGGTCTACCTTCCACCTTGCTAGTAATCCAGGATTCGTCAAAGTCAACGTGTGTGCGTAAGACGGTAGCATGTTGAATGATTTGTTGTTATCTCTAAATATCATGCCATAAGCATGCACTTAATGCAACATTATAACTTACTTTTAGTCCATGTCGAGATTCCACTGCATTCATATCTCTTGGACCGAGACTAGAATGCTCCAATAGCAATCTAGATGCAAAATAGGCCCAATTACTTTAGAATGCACTGTCTAGATGCATTTTCATTCACATTCACATTCACCTCACATCCCATAAGCTTATCAAATTTTCCTACTCTCCATGTATTATTTTATCCATATCCATGCATTCTAAAAGGACACCTTCATATCTGCAAATCACATAATAACGAGACATGCATGTACCTTCAACTCGGTACTCAACTTGATTTTCAAGGTGATACATTCCAACTGCCATCTCCAAATCAGTTTTGCTTATGTATGTTGCACCTTGCCGGAGTGTACCTTGATGCTTCTAATCTGTCAGGTTCATCATGATGGGGTGACACGTGTGATGGTGCAACTGGAATTACCCACCCTCGTGTTTATGATTTGTTGTTTCCCTATTGTATTCCCATTTAGTAGAGCTACAAACGAGCCGAACTGAGCTGAACAGGAATAGGCTCAAGTTCGGCTCATTTAGTTTTTGGATCGGCTCAAGTTTGATTTGAGCTTTCATAATTGAGTTCGAGCTTGGCTCATTTGAAATTATTAGGTTCGCGAACAGTTCGAGCTCGGCTCTAAAAAACTCGTTTATATATTTAACAATCTTAGCTCGAGTTCGGCTCGTAAAAAAAGCTCGTTTAATATATTTAACGAGTTTAGCTCGAGTCGGCTCGTAAAAAAGGCTCATTTAATATATTTAACGAGCTTATTTGAGTTCGACTCGTAAAAAGGCTCGTTTAAGCTTCAACGAGCTTAGCTCAATTAACGAACCAAACTCGAGCACCTTAAACAAACTGTTCGCGAACTTCCGAGTCGAATATCTATAAGCTACGATTTGGCTCATTTAAAAGTTCGAGCTTGAATGTTAGGCTCGAGTTCACTCATTAAGCCCTTTGACGAACAATCTCGAATGAATATTTTTTCGAACCAAGGCACAAATAGCTCACGAGCGGCTTAGTTCATTTACAACCCTACCATTTAGTATCCTCATCCCGGACATTTGTGTAAATTTGGAATTTGACTTTGATTCTCTGTTGATACTGTGTTATTGTGAACAACTCTTTCTTCAGTTGGAATATGATTTTGATTATCTACAAATATTTCTCTCCGTCTACGCTCCACTCACAAAATTCTTCGAAATCAACATGTCGGTGGTCATCTTCAAAATGATTATTACCCTCATTATTCATCACCACCACCACCACCATCAGTAGTAATATTATCATCTTCAAAATGATTAATTATTACCTTCATCATCGATAAATAACATTATTATCGCCCTCCCGATCTGTTTCTATAAATCTTGATCTACCATCACCCCAATCACAATCGAAATCAGGATATCAATCCTCTATATTGTTGGGAACCATGCCTGGTCCAGGTTGATCAATATTAGGTTCTGGACATCTTTCTTTGTGTTGTTCGGTAAATGTAGGTGAGCTTGGACTGGGTTTATCAACATTTGGTGTATGCGCAGAGAGGACACAACAAGGTTGGAACCTAAGATGATCCTGCAGGACAGGGATTGAGTATTGTATATTATTGGAATGTCCAGCTGGGAACATTTGGCTACAAAGTATATTTTGTGAAGCCATTAGCTGCATAAAACATCTCCGCCCCCAACTTGATCATACCCAGACTGACTACTCACCACATCAAGTGAGGTTGTCTCAATATTTTTTCTTTTTACGGCAACAAAAACAACGAGTAAATTGGTGTTTGCAAAAGCATGATCAATGTCACAATCATTTTTCAGCTTAAATTTCCAATCTTATTTTCGGCAATATCCACAAAAGAGTACGTCACACAGTTATATATGGTCCTATCAGCTTCAACAACTCCATAAATCTCGTCCAATAAATCATTATAATGAATTTTACCCGGTTCAACACATATAACCTCCTCTTCACCATTTTTATAATTCAAACCATCCCAATATCCCTCAAATCAAACAACAAAATATCCAAAATTCATCTCTGGAAAATATAAATAAATCACATCAGATTTTTCCACAAAAAATTAACAATATAATATATATACATTATACCATATAACACGTTATACAAATTAACAATATCACATTATACAACATAACGTGAACGTAACAAAATATATCACGTTATATAAATTAACTTTGATACATAATATAACGTGATATATACTATATCACATTATATAAAATTAACGTGATATATATCATGTTATACTAAATTAACTTGATATATAATATAACGTGATATATACTATATCACATTATATAAACTAACGTGATATATATCATGTTATACTAAATTAACTTGATATATAATATATTGTGATATATATGTATTTTGTTATACTATATCATGTTATATACAATTAACGTGATATATAATAATACGTTATACAACATATCACGTTGTATAGAATACAGTGTTATTATATATCACGTTATATACCATTAACATGATATATAATAACATGTTATACACTATATCACGTTGTATAGTATAACGTGTTATTATGTATCATGTTATATAACACGTTAAACTATAATACGTGATATATAGATTGTGTTAGATAAATGTTTTTATCAAGATTTTGATGATTTTGTTTAAATGAGTTTTTATACCAAAACATTGTTAATAAATGTTTTCCAAATACTCCTAAATGATTTAAAATGTTTTTAGCTAATTTTTGGAGTATTTCTAAGAATTTATTTTTCGATAAAAATGGACAACATTTTTGATGGTTTTGTTTAAATTGGTTTTTGCACCAAAACACTGTTTATAAATGTTGTCCAAATACTCCCAAGTGATTTAAAATGATTTTACTAATTTTTTGGAGTATTTCTTGAAGTTTATTTTTTGATAAAAATCGGACAACATTTAAAATTGGAGGTCGACTGGTCGCCCAAAACATCGACCGGTACCTGAAGAAGTCAAATATTGAAACAGAACGTCCTGAATCAAAAAAATAGAGAGGGGGACGGTCCGGTAGTAGGCCGACCGGTCGCACCCCACTGTCGATCGGTCGACCCCCTTCGACCCGTGCACTGATCGCACTATTTTTTCAAAACGTTCGAAATCTTATTACAGGGCAACCGTCGCCCTATGTTATTTTTGACAAAGAAAAATTCCAACCGTTGCAATCCTTATCAAAGCAAGATTTACTTTTCATTTTTGTACAATATTTCTACATCCGTGATCCTCTTTTAGTAGACAAAAGTGAAGAAGAAGAAGCCTATGTTGGGAGCCTATGTTGGGAGCCTATGTTGGTGAAAACTTTCCTATAAATAGAGGATGAATTGAAGACACAAGATACAACACATACAAGCAAAATACACAACAAGAAATCGATAATTGTTCAAGCTTTCATTTTTACATTCTTGTTGTAATAGCCTAAGTACTTTCACTTGCACATCTTTGAGGTCTAGGCTTTTTGATTATTGATTACACTTGCACTCAATCTTTGTATTGGTTTCATAGAGTTGTAATCTTGAATTTTGTCCATCATTCAACACAAGACATCCTTGTGAGTATTCTTGTGGTAAGAATACACTTGGGTGATCTAGGTGATAGGTGTTTGGAGAGTGTGGTACTCTTCAAAGGTGGTGAAGGAAGATTGTGGTAATCTTCTTGAAGGTGTTGTAAGAGGATTGTGGTAATCCTCAAGGTGTTGTATTAATTTTGGAAAATAATAAAATCCTTTTTCTTTTTTGAAATCCATCTCGAGATCTTGGGGTGGTAGAGGATTAGGCCCTAGGTGGGTTGAACCTCTTTAAATCAACGAGTGTTGTTTAATTTCCGCACTTACATTCTTGTCATTTATTTGTTCATTCAAAAAGAGGGCGATTTGCGAAAAAAATCGGCATAATCTATTCACCCTCTATATTATCGTAGCCACTTGGACTAACAATTGGTATAAGAGCCAAAATCTTTGGCTAGCTCGTTCCCGAGTAAAGAGGAAAGATCCATGGCTATGAATGAAGCTTATCTCACCACCGGCGCCTCCACCAACAAGCCACCACTATTCGACGCCAACAAACCTACGCATTTTGGAAAGACACATGGAGTGCTTTCTACAAGGGTGCGAATTTGATATTTGGAATGTGGTCATTGAAGGAGTTGCTCAACCAACAACAAAATTGAAGGATGCGACTACCAAGCCGTTCAAGGAGTACGATGAAAATGACAAAGAAGGCTTTCTCTCTAAACGGTAAGGCCTTAAACATTTTACATTGCTCTCTTTACCGCCACCGAATATAATCGCATAAGAGGCATACGGTCGGCACATGAAGTTTGGGAAAAATTAGAAACCATCTATGAGGGCACAAAGAAAGTGAAGCAAGCAAGAAAAATAATGCTTGTGAAAGACTTTTGAAAATTTCAATATGCATGATGGTGAAAGCATATAAAAATGGTGGAAAGGGTTGACAACATTGTCAATCCTCTTGTGGCTCTTGGAAAGGTCATCTCCGAAGAAGACAAGGTGACCAAGGTATTGAACGCCTTCCCGACTCATGGTCCGAAAAGGTGACGGCAATCACGGAAGCTCAAAATCTTGAGACACTCAAGTTTGATGAGCTCATTGGGAACCTCCTCATTTATGAAGTATATCTCAAGGAGAGAAAAATTCTCAACCATCCACCTCTAAACCGGCACGCAAAAATATTATTAAAGGCTTAAGATCTTCTTCTAATAATGGTTATTATGCTAGTGATGAGGATGATGAAGAAACGGCGCCTCTTGTTAGAAAATTTGCAAAATTTATAAACAAAAATAAAGCAAGAAAGCCTAGAGAGAATTCTTGTTTCAAATGCGGAAAATCCGGGCACTACATAGCCGATTGCCCAAAATTAGCGGAAGAGGAACAAAAGAAGAAAAAGCCTTTTCCGAAAAAGAAGGCGTTAAATGCGACGTCAAAACTTGGGATGAATTACTTGAAACAACCGACGAGGAAGGAGAATCCGAACATGGTCTTATGGCCATAGACGATGAAAATACCGAGGTGCGCTCTAATGCTTCATCTTTCCCCCTAGTTGATGAATTACAATGTGATTTTGATGAATTGCAAAATGAGTTTCAAAATTTGATTGTTAAATACAAGAATTTGAAAAAGGAGCATAAAGAGCTTAAACTAGAAAAAGATAAATTATTTACTTCCTATGATTCTCTTGATAAGGCTCATGCTATTACTCTTAGTATGGTCCGTACTCTTGAAACCGAAAAACAAACGCTCACAAATGATATTGAAAATTTGAAAAAGGATGTGCATCGATTCAATTTAAGTACGGATAAAGTCACAAATATTTTAGATGCACAAAGAGGTGAGCATTCTAAATTAGGACTTGGTTACAAACCTTTTCAAAATGTTTTTAAGAAAAAGACCAAGGTCCAACCTTTGTGCGTCTAGTAGTCCTTGTATTATTACTTGTTTTTATTGTGGTAAGAATGGACACTATGCTAGTAATTGTAAATAATTTTAGCTATTATTGGAGACCTAAAGGTCTCAAGGCTAACCCCCATGGACCCCAAAAATTATAGAGTACCTAAAAATAATTCCTTTGTAGGTTATAGGGGCTATAACAACAATGGAAGATTCAAAATGGCTCGTGGACAGCGGATGTTCACGCCATATGACCGGAAAGAGAGAACTTTTTACCAACATCAAGCTCCAAGAAGAGTTATGGTCATGTTCGGCAATGGCAAAGGAAGAATTCTTGGAAATGGAGAAATTGGTAACTCTTCTTTTCTCTCTTAGTAATGTTCTTTTAGTAGAAGGGCTTAAGTTCAATTTGATAAGTGTTAGCCAACTTTGTGATTCAAATTATAATGTTGTTTTTAATAAAGAAAAATCCCTTATTTCCAAAATGGGAATTAGTACCTTGTCCTCCATCTCAAACCATTATTGGTACAAAATGGGTATTTCGGAACAAGCTCGATGACCAAGGCAATATTGTTCGAAACAAAGCAAGGTTAGTAGCTCTAGGTTATTGTCAAGAAGAAGGTATTGATTATGATGAAACATTTACACCCGTAAGACGTTTAGAAGCTATTCGTATTTTACTTGTCTATTCTTATTTTAAAAAATTTCAAGCTTTACCAAATGGATGTAAAATCCGCATTTTTAAATGGTATTATTCAAGAAGAAGTATATGTAAAACAACCTCCGGGGTTTGAAATTTTTCTAGGCCTAATGATGTTTATAGACTTAAAAAGGCCATGTATGGTTTGAAACAAGCACCCCGTGCATGGTATGATAGACTTAGCTCTTTTCTTTTGCAAAATGGTTTTACAAGAGGTAAAGTTGATACTACTCTCTTTGTGTTTGAAAAAGGGCAAGATTGCTTATTAGTGCAAATTTATGTTGATGATATTATTTTTGGTGCTACTAATGAATCCTTGTGCAAGAAATTTTCTAAGTTAATGCAAGGTGAATTTGAAGTGAGTATGATGGGGGAGCTCAACTTCTTCCTTGGACTTCAAATTAAGCAATGCCAAGAAGGAATTTATATTTCTCAATAAAAATATACAAAGGAGCTTTTGAAGAAATTTGGCATTGAAGAAGGAAGAACCGCTCTCTACCCCATGGCAACAAATGTCAAGATTGACAAAGATGAAAAAGGCAAGTCGGTTGATGAATCCAAATATCGAGGTATGATTGGTAGTTTACTTTATTTAACCGCAAAGTAGACCGGATATTCTTCATGATGTATGCCTATGTGCTCGTTTTCAAAGCAATCCCAAAGAATCTCATATGAGTGTCGTTAAAAGGATTTTTCGATATTTTAAAGGCACTATTCAATATGGTTTATTCTATCCAAAGAATGAAAATTTTTCTCTTAAAGGTTATAGTGATTCGGATTATGTGGAAATATTGATGATCGGAAAAGTACTTCCTGGATCATGTCAATTTTTAGCGATTGCCTAGTTTCTTGGTTTTCAAAGAAGCAAAATTGTGTTTCACTTTCAACTACCGGCCGAATATATTTCTCGCGGCATTTTGTTGTACTCAACTTCTTTGGATGAAACAAACTTTACCGGATTATAAATGTTCTTTTGAAAATGTTCCCATCTTTTGTGATAATATATCCGCTATAAATATTGCTCAAAACCGGTTCATCATAACCGTACTAAACATATTGAGATTCGACATCATTTTCTAAGGGATTGTGTTTCAAATCGAAAAATTGAGATATCTTTTGTACCATCTCAAGATCAATTAGCGGACATTTTTACAAAACCGCTATCTTCCAAGACTTTTTACGTCGATACGAGCTCGGTTAGGCATAATGCATATTGAATGAGGTTTACGTTTGCATTTTGCACGTTTTGAAACTTAGGGGCGAAAAATTGGATTTTTGTTGAAAATTGGATTTTGGAAAAACAGAAAGAACCATCAAGGCTGTTTGGGGAAAGGCCCAGTCGCCCATGATGTCGACCACCGTCGCCCACCCCCCCCAACCTAAGCGCCTTAACCAAAAATTGGATAAAACGTTTATGTTCTCGGTTTCATCATTTTTGGTCGTTTGTGTTCATTTTTCATCCCCTACGCACTTTTCACACAAATTTCACTTCAAATTTGTTTTATTGCATACATTTTATATTTTGGACTTCATGAGGCTTGTTTATCATCATCATTGTACATCTTTACCGATTAAATGGTAAGAATTTCTCCTTTTAATCTCAATTGGGTTGAACCCTTGAGAATGTGCTTGTATCTTGATATCTTGTTGAAATTCTTGTATTAATATGGTGTTTATGATGATTGATGATGAATGAATATTGTTGTATTAAAATTGGTGATGAAAATTTTTGGCTTAAACGAATCACAAAGGCGTTATATTTCTCTTGTTTTATTCGGCGCACGCGCCAGTGTTTGACAAAATGTTTCAATGAAAAATTCATCACTTACATGATTCTCTTGATTTGAAAAGTCTTATAAGTTTATAGAGATCATGTTTTATCAATCAAATGAGCTTTTACAAATCAAATGAGTAATGTTTTCCCTTTTATTTGGAATTTAAGCTTATATGTTCAATATGCTCGATAAATCTATAAAATTGCGCACTTTGATTTAATTGTATGATGTTTTTATCATGCTAACATTATTTTTGATGATTCCAAAGGGGGAGAAACAAGAAAAACGCTCATAAGCTCAAAGAAGCGTAAATAAACTCGCAAGAAAAGCTATAAGCTAAAGCTCTTAAAAGCCAAAAGCTATGGATAATACTTAGTCCATGTGATGTATTATGGACTTTTATACTTGACTAATGATGCTTTTGTGATAGGAGGAGCTTTTAAGCCCATGAAATTCAAGCTTTTAGCTTGTAGTTGTTTGCTTTCTACTTAATTGTGTTATGCATGTTGATAGGGGGAGCTTGTGCAAAAATGATTTTGAAAAATCTTTGCTCATATCCTTGTGTGTTTGTACTTATGATAAATCTTGCTTGTAATGGTTTGATGTTTTAGACCGGAAAATTGGTTTTGTTTTAAAATCGACTTCCTAAAATTGTTTTTGGTTTGTAATCATCAAAAAGAGGGAGTTTGTTAGATAAATATTTTTATCAAGGTTTTGATGATTTTGTTTGAATGAGTTTTATACCAAAACATTGTTAATAAATGTTGTCCAAATATTCCTAAATGATTTAAAATGTTTTTAGCTAATTTTTGGAGTATTTCTAAGAATTTATTTTTCGATAAAAAATGGACAACATTTTTGATGGTTTTGTTTAAATTGGTTTTGCACCAAAACAATGTTTATAAATGTTGTTCAAATACTCCCAAGTGATTTAAAATTTTTACTAATTTTTGGAGTATTTCTTGAAGTTTATTTTTTGATAAAAATCGGACAACATTTAAAATTGAGGTCGACCGGCCGCATCAAAAACATCGACCGTCGCCCAAAACATCGACCTGCACAGAAGAAGTCATATATTGAAACAGAACGTCTCAATCAAAAAAATAGAGAGGGGACCGGTCCAAAGGGGCCGACTCGTCGCACCGGCCGATCGACGACCCCGACCCGTGCACTGGATCGCACTATTTTTTCAAAACGTTCGAAATCTTATTACAGGCAACCGTCGCCTATGTTATTTTTGGTTTCATAGAGTTGTAATCTTGAATTTTGTCCATCATTCAACACAAGACATCCTAGTGAGTATTCTTGTGGTAAGAATACACTTGGGTGATCTAGGTGATAGGTGTTTGGAGAGTGTGGTACTCTTCAAAGGTGGTGAAGGAAGATTGTGGTAATCTTCTTGAAGGTGTTGTAAGAGGATTGTGGTAATCCTCAAGGTGTTGTATTAATTTTGGAAATTAATAAAATCCTTTTTTCTTTTTTGAAATCCATCCCGGAGATACTGGGGTGGTAGAGGATTAGGCCCTAGGTGGGTTGAACCTCTTTAAATCAACGAGTGTTGTTTAATTTCCGCACTTACATTCTTGTCATTTATTTGTTCATTCGAAAAAGAGGGCGATTTGCGAAAAATCGGCATAATCTATTCACCCCCTCTAGATTATCGTAGCCACTTGGACTAACAGATTGTTGGATATTATGGCCCACTTTATACTGGCCCATAATGTCCCAAGCCCGATCCCTCATTAACCAAGCCCAAAGACATGCAAATGGCCCACTTTGATTTAGATTTAGCCGGATCAAGGAGTATGGATCTTTTACATGGTTTATAGACCGTGGATCCTTTTGCTCTTTATGACCGCTTGGATAGTGCCTCATGATCTCAACCATTCATTTACCATATTAAATGGATGCTACGAAAACCCTAGTTCATTCTATTGTGTTCTTTTCTCTCATCTCTCGATTTTTCTCTCGTGATTCGAATATCTCTCTCTCTCTCTAGAAAATCACACCTCTTGTATGATTTCTCTATGATATCTTGTTAGATCTAGTGTGATCTTCTTTGAGAGGTTCTTTGTTCATAACCTTTGTGTGCAATACAAAGTTAGGGTTATGGTTTCGTGGGATTGTGAGTTGCTCCTGTTCGAGGCTCGATCTAGGGTTCCCGGTGGAAACCAGGTGGTCCTTGGGAGGTCGGCTTTGGTTCTTGGCACTTGAGGGGCTTAGTGGCCTTTCTCGGTGTGCGGTGTGACTAATATTCCCGAGCCGTTCTTATCTCAAATCTTGAGATTAGGGTTTCAACCCTAATTGGTGTTATTTTTCTTACGCTTTTATTTTGATTGACACTTTTGTATTTCATTTAGTTGTTTTGTACTTCTTTTGAACTTAACTTGTGTATTTATTTCTATCTTTCAAATAGATAGATACCCACCAATGTGGTATGGTATCGAGCACCCTCTGCGCGATTTGGTGGGTTGGTGCTTTGGTTGGTTTGTTGGTTCTCGGTGTTCTCTCGGTGATTAGTTTTTCGGAGGAATTTAACCTAAAACTTGCTTCTGGTTGTGACATTCTAAACCCTAAGTTTGTGTGTGTTGGTTTTAAGCATTCAAGCCTCTTGTCCCTGCACTGGAATCCCGAGTTGCAAGGGGAATCTTGACCAAGATTTCTTGAATTCTTTCATTGTTTATGTTGTTGTTGTACTCTGATCTTGATATATGCTATGTACTGATAATTTTGTGGCTCTATTCTGTGCTTCTGTTGTTCTACTGTAACTATCTTGATTGTGTGCTATTGTTACTTGACTACTCTGTTTTAAAATGGCTGGATTTTCTGGATATCACATGGAACCTTTCAATGGAAAAACTAATTTCTCCATTTGGCAACAAAAGATGAAAGGTATTCTTATTCAACAAAAAGTTTTCAAAGTCATTGAAGGAATTTTTTCCAAAAGATACTTGAGGAAATCAAAACCGAACTTGATGAATATGCCTATTTCTCTATTATCTTGAACTTATCCGATGTTGTCTTGAGGAAAGTTGGTTAACAATCCATCTTTAAAGCTTTATGGGATAAACTAAAGGAATTGTACAATCAAAACATTTTTGCCTTCTAAGTTGTTTCTACTTGAAAAATTCTTTAGATTTAAACTGGATTTGTTTAAGGACATGGATGAAAACCTGGATGTGTTTACCAAACTAATTCAAGATATTAAGCTTTATGGTGACAAAAACACAGATGATTATACCCCTATTGTGCTTTTGAATGCTATACCCGACTCCTATAGTGATGTGAAATCGCCATTAAGTATGACAGGGATAATATTACTCTTAATATCTGTGATTAATGGGATCAAGAGTAAAGAACTTGATTTAAAAGTCGAAAGGGGAATAAAAACAATAATGATGAAGTCGTGCATGTTAGAGGCATGTGTCAAACAAGGAAAAATGAGAATAACTCTAACAAGGACAAGTCAGATAAGAAGGGGAAAAAGGGCAGGTCTAAATCCAGAGCTAAACATAGGAAATGCTATAATTGTGGTGAACAAGGCCATTATGTCAAAGTGTGTCCTAATAAGAAAATGGAAATCAAAACAATAACATGAACCAATCCAATGATCATGTTAACTTGGCTAATAGTAATGAGCATATGGGTGATATCTTCATGGTATCTCGATGTGTATGAATGTGTGAATTCATGCCATCACAATCTTTCTCGTGAATCAATGGCTTGTTGATTCAAAGATGCACTTTTCATATGTCTCCTTTCGTAAATTTGTTTTCTAATTACTCAAGTTAAACGTGGTAAATCTTGTTTTCTATGGAAAATGAGAAGAAATGCCAAGTGTTTGGAATTGGTGATGTGTGCTTAAAATTTGATTCTCGTTATGTGATCACTCTTAAAGATGTAAGGCATGTTCCCGATCTTAGCAATA
Organism: Rehmannia glutinosa; assembly: GCA_016081115.2. Lineage (NCBI taxonomy): Eukaryota > Viridiplantae > Streptophyta > Magnoliopsida > Lamiales > Orobanchaceae > Rehmannia > Rehmannia glutinosa. The sequence continues at coordinate 75,789,720 of CM071924.1, read as the reverse complement.
ATTTGATATCATGTGCTACACTTGAATCGATGGTTTAGTAGGTAGGTGGGGCAATAGAGTCATGAAAATTTTAAAAGGCTCAATTGTTGTTATAAAAGTCAAAAAGGAGGAACTTGTATGCTCAACTTTGCACACCAAAAGACCGATGCTTGAGCCTGGTCACTAAAATGTGTTTTTGTGGGTAAGGATGGCAATGGGGCGGGTTAAAACCCGACCCCGCATCAAACCCGTCCCCCGGGGATGGATTTGGACCCTTAAGCAGTCCTGGGTAGAAAATCTAAAATCCACCGGGTTCGGGCGGGTAACGGGTCCAATAGACCCACCCCGCTACATTAAGCTTTTTATTAAAAGTGTATTTTTATTATTGTTTCCCCATTATCCTGTCGACGACTTGGAAGACTATTTCAACACAAACTTAGATTTTTTTTTGTTTCTCTCGGACTCTCATATTCTTTAATAATTTATTTTCAAGTAGAAGTTAAATTTTGTTGATAGAGTTCTAGTTGCCAAAAGGATTTTTATGTTTCTTTAAGTTAGGATTTGCTTATTTTTCTTAGTAATTAAACAGTACTGCAGTCGCGCTTTAGTGTTTGGGTGGATTTTATTAGTTAAGAATTTGTTAATAATAATTTGAAGAGATATCTCTTCCTTTGCGTCAATATTTCCTGCTATTCTTTGTGAATAGGGTTAGTGTTTTGGTGTTCTTTGTGTTATGCTTCGTCTACAATATCATGAATGTTGGTTAATTAAATGTTTAAAAATTTTGAATACGAGCTTCTTAAGCCTGGGATCAGATATGCATAAAGCGGAATGAAGAATATCAATAGTGGTAGTGGGTCAAATGGGTCCAAACCCACCCCGGTGGGTTTTGAAGCGGGATGGGTCCCGAGTTCTATTTCTTCTTGGCGGGGCAGGTCCCGGGTTTGGCCAAACCCGCCCCGTTGCCATCCCTATTTGTGGGATACCCTTATGGGGTTAAAGGGTACAGATTGTGGTTTAGGGGAGAAAATGGTTTCAAAGTTCTAATTAGTAAGGATTTGGTTTTCAATGAAAATGAAATGCCTTGTTTACAAAATTCTCCTACTACCTCTGGAAACCCCACCACTTCAAATGAGGCGGAGACTCAAAATGATACTCCTATTATTCATATTCCTATTTCTGATTCTGAGATTGTGCATGAATTACCTGAAAATGATAATTTACCTATTGATTTTGAGATTGTGCCTGATATTCATGATCAACTTGATGTGCATGATGCTGTGAATGATGATTTGAATGATATCGTGCATGATAATGAACATGATAATGAGTTGCATGACTATTTGCTAACCAGGGGATAGAAATAGGAGAAACATTAGAGCTCCCACTAAATTTGATGATTATCATATGGCCTCATATGTGTTTTCTGTGTATAATTCAATTGATAATACTGAGCCTAAAACCTACAATGAAGCTTTAAAGTTTGAGCATGCAAATGAATGGTTAAATGCTATGACTGATGAAATGAATTCTTTGCATGCCAATAATACATTGATTCTTGTACCTAAACCCGATTCATCGCTTTGTGAATTGTAAGTGGTTGTTTAAAATCAAGAATGAAAATGATTCTCACAAATATAAAGCAAGACTTGTTGCAAAAGGTTTTACTCAAATAGAAGGTGTTGATTACATTGGAATTTTTGCACTGTTGTTAAATTTACCACCGCTGTAATTATGCTTGCATTAGTTGCTCAATTTGACCGGGAACTTAAATAACTTGATGTAAAAACTACTTTCTTACATGGTGACTTAGAGGAAAAGATTTATATGAGGCGGCTGAGGGCTTTGTTGATAAATCTAAGTCTAAATATGTATGCTTGTTCAAAAAATCTTTGTATGGCTTAAAGCAATCTCCAAGACAAGTGGAATAAGAAGTTTGGTAAATGTATGTTTGTCTTTAAAATTTAAAAGAAGTCATTATGACCACTTTGTTTGTATTTTAAAGAAAATAATGATTCTCCTGTTCTTATTACTTTATGTGGATGATATGCTACATGCAAGTCCTTGTATCAAATCATGGATTATGTGAGATCTTGTCTAAGTGATAAATTTGATATGAAGTACTTGGGTGATGCCAAAAGATTTTGGGCATGAATATTATTAGAGATAGAAAACATTCTGATTTTCTTGAATCAATCTTCTTATGTGGAAAAGATCTTGAAAACGTTTTTATGTCTAATGCTAAACATGTGAATGTTCCACTTGTCGCTCATTTTGTTTTAAGCAAGGAGAAATCTCAAAAAACTGTTGCTGATTTTCAAACTATGAAAAATGTGCCCTATGCTAATGCCATAGAATCTGTCATGTTCCTCATGGTCAACACCAGGTCAGACATAGCTTATGATGTAAGTTGTTTGAGTAGGTACATGGGAAATCTTGGCATTGTCCATTGGAATGCAGTCAAGTGGTTGTTGAGATATTTGGTTCATTCTGTTAACTATGGTTTAAAATTTTCAAAATATAAAGATGGCATTGTTTTAAAGGGGTATGTTGACTCCAATTATGCCAATGATAAAGACAACAAAAAATCTACTACTTCTTACATTTTTACTTTTTGTGGCTGTTCTATAAGTTGGAAATCTCAATTGTAACATATTGTGGCTTTATCAACCACTGAGACAGAGTATGTTGCAATGACTGAAGCCTTAAAAGAGGCCCTATGGTTAAAGGGTCTGATTTCTGAAATTGGTTTTCTAAAAGGTAAAGTGGTAGTATTTTCTCGATCGATCACCGTATTCAACAGAAAAATCCTGTGTTTCACGATCGTATTAAACATATTGATGTAAGGTTTCATTATATAAGAGACATTGTTTCAAAAGGTTTAATAAGTCTTAAAAAATTGCATTCAATACAATCCAAAACAGATATGGGTACTAAGTGTCTATCTCGCATCTAAGTTTCAAACCCGTTTAAAAATATTGAGTTTTGACACTTGTGACTAGGTTGCCCTGGTGATTACCCCCGGACTGACGATTTACTTTGTGTTTAATGGTTAGTCCAAACCTATTGGATGGACATTTGCTTTGTGCTTGTGTTAATCCAACAAAGAAAAACACCTTACTTTGTGTTTGCTGGTCCTATAAGTTGCTATGTGCTTCTTATCTTTGAAAGACCTACTATGCCATGTGCTAAGTAGGCATCAAGGCAATGATGAAGTCGGACTACCCATTTGTCTAAAGCACACTAGGAGTGGCCCAAAAGGTGGAGATTTGTTGGATCTTTTGGCCCACTTTATACTGCCCATAATGTCCCAAGCCCGATCCCTCGTTAACAAAGCCCAAAGCCATGCAAATAGGCTCACTTTGGTTTAGCCCGGTTAAGGAGTTCGGATCTTATACCGGTTTACGACCGCGGATCCTTTTGTCTCCTTATGACCGTTGGATAGTGCTTTTGATCTCAAATCATTCATTTACCCTATTAAATAGATGCTACAAAAACCCAGTTCATTCATTCTCTCTTTCTTTCTCTCATCTCTCGATTTCTCTCTCGTGATTTGAATATCTCTCTCTCTAGAAAATCGTACCTCTTGTATAATTTCTCTCGTGATATCTTGTTAGATCTAGTGTGATCTTCTTGTGAGGGTTCTTTGTTCACAAACTTTGTGTGCAATACAAAGTTAGGGGTTAGGGTTTCGTGGGATTGTGATTTGTGAGTTGTTCTGTTTGAGGCTCGATCTAGGGTTCCCGGGTGGAAACCGTGGTCCTTGGGAGGCCGGCTTTGGCTTTGGTTCTTGGCAGCTGAGGGGCTTAGTGGCCTTTCGGTGTGCGGTGTGACTAATATTTGGGTGGTTCAAATGACACGAGTCGTTCTTATCTCAAATCTAGAGATTAGGTTTCAACCCTAATTGGTGTTATTGTTTCTTACAATTTTATTTTGATTTACACTTTTGAATTTCATTCGATTGTTTTGTATTTCATTTTGAACTTAACTTGTGTATTTGTTTCTATCTTTCGAGATAGATACCCAACATAATCTCCAAAGCAAGTTTATGTCTCGTAACGTAAGGAACAAGAAATTCTTCAAAAATCGAAAAAGAAAGCTTATGTATGCATAAACAACAATGTATAACTACAAGAAAACAGCAAAATCGCGACGGAAATTAGCGACGGACAGCATCCGTCGCTAATAGCGACGACTTTATGACGGAATAACGATAGATATCTTCCAAAAATAATTTTAAAATTATTTCAATATATAGACACCGAATAGCGACGGAATAACGACGAAATTACAAACGTATAATTATCCGTCCGCTAATCTGTAGCTAATTTAATGATATTACCTACGGATTTTATATCCGCCGCGAACATCTTTGCTCAAAATGAAAAAAGCGAAAAAACTTTAGCGGCTACAATCCATCGCTAAATCGTTAAATGAATTTAATATGAAAATATTTTCGACGGATAGTATCCATCGCTAAATTATTAAGTAAACATATTCAATTTAGCGACGGATACTATCCGTCGCTAACCTATAAATGTATTTAATATTAAAAAACTGGGAAAAATATTTTGCGACGGCTAAAATCCATCGCTAAATCATTAAGCCAAATTTTCAAAATTAACATATTCAAGTTAGTGACGGATACGATCCGTCGCTAACCTATAAATGTATTTAATATTAAAAACTGGGAAAAATATTTTGCGACGGATAAGATCCGTCGCTAAATCATTAAGCCAAATTTTCAAAATTAACATATTCAAGTTAGCGACGGATACGATCCGTCGCTAATATATAAGTGAATTTTAATATTAAAAAACTTGGAAATAGAAAAAAATTGTTGCTAATATTTTACCCGCAGCCGGCTTTTTTTTTTTTACATTTTTGTTTTTAAACTGAAAACTCAAAACTTAAAACATAGCTAGGGTTTAAATAGTTTTACATTTTGTTTTTAAAATTGAAAACACAAAATACTGAAAACACAAAATCGAAAACAAAAAGCGTAATGAAAATTGATTGAAACCCTTTCTCGATTCTTTCGCTCCTCGCTTTTGCCGCTCTACCCTCACCATCGCCAGTGCCAAACCCACCAACTCCAAGCCGCCCGCTGCAAGTCATTTTCCTTTTTCTTTTTGATGAGCGGGGCTATTATTTCACCCACACTTAGATAAGACATTATTATTTAGGCGAGGGGGTTGGGGGTCCATGCGTCGTCGAGGGGAGGGGCGGAAGGGATCTGTTTTGAGTTTTCGAAAATATGTTCCTTTTCTCTTTTTTTAAATATAGATGAATATGAATATGATGTTTATTTGGAACAAGGATTGTTTTGGAGTTGATGAATGTTAGAGGATTAAAAAGGGATTGGGTGTTTTCTTAGATTATACTTAGCAATTATTCTTTAACCGTTATTCGGATTAGATTTGAACATGTATGAGCATCACGAGGAAAGTTCAAAAAAATTAATCTTGATTGATGAATGTTTGGTTGGTGACATGCCCGAAAACTAGAATCTTTGGAAAATCAAGATTTTAGAAAATTGGGAATGCCGATTGGGGTTTAAAGGGCTCTATTTTGTTGGAGATTTTGTTTTTTAATTTGATTTGATTCTCGAGCAAAATTATATATTTTCTTTTTTTTTTTGGAAGAAGAAAGGAAAGGGTGAAGTGTATTAAGAGTGCGCATGAAGAAATAAGTGGGAACATTGAAATAGAAAATTCCAAGAAAAGCAAGGTTTTATTTCTCACTTCTTTTATTTTTATCTGTTAAGAAAAATAGAAGGTTTTTGGTTATTTTATGCTAATATGATTCTTATTGTGTATTATGTGAAGCTCTCATGGTCAAAGAAGCTTGTTAGAAAATGGTTCAATAACAAGTGCATAACCGAGAATCCCAAGTTGATGAAGTTTGTTTATGGAGGTGAGTGTTCAATTCTCTCAAGTAAGGCCTTCAACCCACCCCCAATTAATGGATTCTCATATTTTGGAGTCTCACTTGATTTACTTTTCTTACTAAAAACCGGGATTGTCCTTTGATTTTTTTATCTATTTTTCCTCGTGAATTTGACATTTCTTTATGCCTTTACCTCGCTTTTTAAAGTTCCTAATATGGTTAATGATTGGTCATTAGAAATCCAATGGAAAGAAACAATTGTCTGATTTTTATTCTATTGTTTTGTCTTTTAATGACTTGTCTTTTACTCCCACACAATCATATGTTAGCTACCTTTTTTTTTCACATTTACTATATGATTATAATATTAACCCTTTGGTCAAACAGAAACAAGGAAACTTAAATTTGCCTTTCTTGAATTTCTATTCTGATACACATATTTCATTATGAGCAATTTATTTAGTGTACTGTATTATGCCTTCATTTCAAGATTCAAGTTTTGTGTGGTTTGATTTTGGCGATCAAGTGTTGATAATTGCATTATGAGTCATTTATTTTTGTATTTATAGGTGCATTTTCTATTCTTAATGTCTTATTTGTTTGTTCCTAGCTATCACCTCATAACTCTAAGAGTTAAAAAAAATAGAATATCATGTATTTGTTACAAATCCTAACATTTCTTATCATTTCACTTTTTAAACAGTTTTAGACATCTTATCAAATCCTAACATCTAATTTGATTCTATTTTATTTTTAAAATCTCATTTGTTGGATATCATGATCCAACTTTGCAGGTTATTGACAACTTGTTGATTGAGAGATAGAGCTCCATCTATCGAGCATTTTAGTTGTTGCTTTCCTTGTTTTAAGGTAACATCTAAAATCGAATGTATATATAAAGATATGTATTTATATATTGTAAGTCAAGCGGCTACGATAATCTAGAGGGGGTGAATAGATTATCTCCATCTTTTTCGATTTCGCCCTCTTTTTATAACCAAATGCTCAAACACAATAATAAAGGTGCGGAATGTAAACAACACACGCGATTTAAAGAGGTTCAACCCACCTAGGGCCTAATCCTCTACCACCCCAAGATATCCGGATGGATTTCAAAGAAAAAGAATTTTATTAATTACCAAAATTAATACAAATTCAACTTACAACACCTTGAAGAGCACCACACTCTTCTACAACAACACCTTTGGAGATTACCACAATCTCCCTTTGAAGATCACCACAATCTTCCTTCAACGCACACCTTGTGAAGATTACCACAATCTTCAACTTTGAAGAATACCAAATTCTTCAACACCTCAATAAGAAGATCACCACAATCTTCTTCACCTATCACCTAGATCATCCAAGTGTGTTCTTACCACAAGAACACTCACAAGGATATCTTGTGTTTGAATGATAACCAAAAATCAAGATTACAACTCAATAATGAATAATACAATTTGAGTGCAAGGTGTAATCAAGAATAGCCTAGACCTCAAGGATGTGAAAGTGATAAGCTAGGCAAATTTACAACAAGAATAATAACAATGAAAGACCAAGTATTTGCTTGAAGTGTATCTTGTTGTGTTGTATCTCAATTGTTGTATTGGTTGCTCCAAAACTTCCTCTATTTATAGGAGATGATTGATCAAGCATAGGCTCCTCTTGGGGATTAAAATCTACAGAAAAATACAATTAAAATCAAGAATATAGTCTGTTAGAAATCAATCCCACAATTTAAGGAAATGTGTCTGTTTGTCAAACGGTCATATTTTTGTCAAATACACAGCGACCGTCGCACGAAATAAGAGAAATAAGAACACTTTGAAAATTTCAACAGGCGACCGCCGACATAAGCTTCGACCGGTCTACCCTGTCTCAACCGGTCCCCCTAATTAAAAAGACGAAGAGATTTTGTTCTGTTTCAATGCCAAACATGCAGTGCCGGTGGCGACCACCGGGCGACGGCCGACTACTGTTTTTACTTCCGTCTCATTTTTCTGTTTCTAAAAACATCTTCAGTGCAGGGTTGCCCTATGATGGCACCTAGGTCGACACGAGACGAAATGTTGTCCAATTTTTGTCAAAAATAAAACGCAAGAAATATTCCGAAAATTTAGTAAAAACATTTTAAACCAATCGGGAGTATTTAGACAACATTTAGAAATCTTGTTATAGGAGTAAAAACCCATTGATATAAAATCATTAAAAGTGTTGTCCCTTATTATCAAAAATAAACTTGAGGAAATACTCCTAAAATATTAAAACCATTTTAAATCATTTAGGAGTATTTGGACAACCTTTAAAAACATTGTTTTGGTGATAAAATAAAATCATCAAAATTAAGATAAAAACATGTATCAAACAATCTCCCCTTTTTGATGATTACAAACCAAAACAATTTTAACACAAACTAAGAGAGCAATTTTAGAAATGATTTTCCGGTAAAAACATTTGACCGTTTGGAAGCAACCAAAATTTCCAAAAATATTAAAGCAACCAAGTAGGAGTAAATATATTCAATAATAAGCATAAGCTCCCCTATCAACATGCATATCAAAAATAATGTAAAAGCAATTTTCCATAAGCTAAAAGCTTTAGCTTTTACAATTTGTTCAAGAGCTTATAAGCTCCTCTCATCACAAAACATCATTAAACAGTTATATAAGTCCATCAAGCAATAATTGGACTAAAAATAAATCACAACTTATGGCTTTTATGAGCCATAGCTTATAGCTTTTGTGACAAGCTTTTATTAGCTTCTTTGAGCTAATGAGCCAATATCCTGTTTCTCCCCCTTTGGAATCATCAAAAAGAATGTTAGGATGGTGAGAACACCATACAATAATATCAAAGTGCGCCAAAGGGACGGTTTAACAACCATCGAGCAATTTATATATAGAGTCTAAGGAAAATGGGAGAATTGTAACATAAGAGATCCATAAGCTCATTAGTTAGCTAAAAACATGATTTCAAAAAGATTTTAAGACATTTTGAAGCAAGAGAATCATGTAGAAGTTGAAAGTTTTCATTGCGACATTTCATCGAACACCTTGTGTGCGTGAAAAATAAAAGAGGTTGCATATAGTCCTTGTAAAGGTTTCAAGCCAAAAATTTTCATATCATCAATCAACCTCATTCCAAAGCTCAAAAAGATCATATGCACCATATGCAACATTTGTACATCAAATAAGAAGCTCACAAGATTCTCAAGGGTTCAACCCAATTGAGATAAGCTAAGAATGATCAAGGCATTACAAATGCCAAAAATTAGAACATCTATCAAGTAATAAGTCATGCCTTAAACAATACATGTATCAAAAAGTCCCAACATATCCATCTAAGCATAATGATCAAAGTATCAAAAGAAGCACTTTTACCATCAAGTACTTCATACCATTTATCAAACAATGCTTAAATTAGAGTATTTTACCATCAAATACTCCATCAAAATCATGATCATCCACAAGTCATTATCAACTTGCAATTTTAACCCTTTTAAGAAAACAAGCAAATATCATTAGTACGAAGGAGTTTTACAAAAGTTCATAAAAATACAAAGCAACATTAATGAAAATGCTAGAAAGTAAAGGAAGGGAGGGACATCAATCTTCGTCCGAAGAGAAGCAAGTTCCGGGAATGAGATCTTTGATAAATTTCTTCAATTTGCCGATTGACTTTTTCAAACTAGAATTTTCCTTTTTCACAACCCGGAGCTCTTTTCTAAGAGAGGCCACATCTCTAAATGTTTCTCTTTCCACTTTGGCCATTCTCTCTTTGAGATTTAGATCTTCAACATCCAACTCGTCTTCATCTCCTTCCTCATTTTCTTCCTCCCTAATTTCTTGTTCATTTCCCACATTTTCTTCTTCATTTTCCTCTTCATTTCTTTGTTCGTCAAACTCACCTCTTTCAATATTTTCAACCTCAATGTCATTAAAGAAATCATCCCGAGGTTGTTGTTGATGTCGGGCACGTCCCCTAGCGGCTTTGGTAGGAACCCGTGGTAAATGTCGTCGCATTCTTACCATTTGTAGAATGTTGTCATTATCAAAATCATTGTGACGAATTTCAGTATTCATTTCATTTTCCGGGTATCCCGATAAATATAGGAGACGGCAAATCAAATTACCCAAGGTATATTTTTTTCTTGGTAAGCTTTCTAGATTCCAACAAACAATACACAAAAATTGCCCCATAATTTACTCTTTTCTCCTTGAACAATCTTATAGGTGAGAAAGAGTTCGAGATTACTTGAAGTTTTACTTCCTTTCCACAAACACAATAGGAGCAAATGATAGATATAATCCGATAGTTTGGCGGCATTGCCGAGTATGTCACTGGGATATACTCCTAAAAAGGTTTTCACATCATCTAGTGAAACACCTAAAATGTTATCATCCCAATGAGCGCAATCCACATTGACCACTCCATCATTTGGCACGTTAAAGTGATTAAAAATATCAGCCAATGTCCATAAAAATGCCTACCATTAACAAAAGTGTGAAGTTCCAACGGATTATCTAATGAGGCATCAACAATCCACATATTTGCATAAAAAGTCTTATAAGCTCGTCATCATAATGCAAACACGGATTATCCCAAAGTGAAACCCATCCTTGAATTTCAAAATAAGCTCTAATATCCGGAAATTCATCATGAAATGCTTGAAAACGAACCATACGAGTGCATGCAATTTTCTTATCATTCAATCCAATATTCTCATAATGTTCCTCCGCAAGTTTGTTTAAAAATCGAAATCTATTAGCTCTAGAGGAGGCTCGTAGAGGAGTGATAACTTACTAGAGTCCCAATGAATGCTTGATTTTGAAACCTCGGCTCTTAATTCGACAATCTCCTCTTCGTAAGCCGATTTTGATAGTCCCCTTGTAGAATATCATCTTGTTGGGGATTGGAAGAAGATTCTCCCCTTTGCCTCCTTATCCTCTTTTGAGGATTTCGTTGATAGAATTTCTTGGAGGTGCCATATATGAAAGATTCTTGTAAAAATAAGAAGATTAGCAACAAGAATCGTGAAAAATGATGAAGAATTGAAGATTCTAGAGAAAGGGAATGAAAAAAATCGTTGCTAAGGGTTTGAGGGATTTCTTGCTTCTGTTTTTTGCGAAGAAGACGCGAATGTTTATAAGTTGTAAAAATGGCACTGGCGACCGGTCGAGGTAGGGGGCGACCGGCCGACGTGCGGGCGGCCGCCCGCCTTGACTGGCCCCCCAGTAATTTTTCTTTTTTCCAGAGTTTTCCAAAACTCTATTTTTCACCCCAAAAGTTTTAAAACTTTGCAAAAAGACAATCTTGGACTATATCCAACAAATATGGGTTTTGGGAGAACATATATTCGAGAAAATCGAGACTTAACAAGTAGTGCCCTTTTTAAGAGAATATTTGCAAAATCATTTAGGGGAACTTAAGGGGTTAAAATGAAAAAGATGTGTGCATAAGCATAATATCGAGTCCTAAGAAAAATACGAGTGAACGTACCTCGATAGTTTAAGAAACTTGATGATGTAAAAGCCAATGAGTATGAGATATGTATCCTACACAAATCTTAGACAAAATTTGCACAAAAACACAAGTGTAGGCAAGTAATAGGAGATATCAAAAAGAGCTTATGCCATAAGATTTCATAAGAGATAATAAGCCACATAAGTCTAATTAAATGCTCAAGAGTTTTAGAAAATCATGCAAGGTCTTCTATTAAAAAATTTTTTGAAACTCACAAATATATAAAAGACCTACATTAGAAAATAAATATTTGAAAACTCATTTTGCAATTAAGACATAATTAAAAGAAAACTTGCATAGAATTTAAAATAAAATGCATATATAGATGGGAGATACGGTTTACCAATTACGTCGTTTCCATGGGTTGTGTCGTTCCCATTTTTGATGATATCTTCCCTTTGAGAAGTCACTTTGTTGATGATGACTTCTTTGATCACTCCATTTCAAGGTTTGTTGCTTTCCCTTTGTTGAGAGTCTCTTCTTCTTTGAAAATCATCTTGTTGATGATGTCTTTGCCATTTCAAGGATTGTGTTCTTCCCATTTTTGATTATATCTTCTTCTTGTAAATTGGCTTTGTTGAAAATAGTTTATCCTTCTTTGATCAAATGAAACGGTCATTTGATGTCTTCTTAGCGGTATGAATTTTCTTTGATCATTATTTCACGGTACCTAATAACACATTATTTTGCGGTACCCTTATGTGTTTGGGTCCTTTAGGATTAGTCTTGAGACTTTTAGGTCTCCAACGATAATTAGAGCTATTTCTAGCTCGACAAAAATTAGCCGTATGACCCTTTTTACCGCAATAGAAACATGTAATAATTCTAGGAGCATAATGCTTAGAGACTTGATTCTTATTCATATGATTGACACCATTAAGCTTGTGATCAAGTTCTAGCTTCGAATTATCACAACAATCAACAATATCATCGGTACTCAAGTCGGATTTAGATAAATCCTTTTTCATGCAATTAATATCCTCAACGAGAGTACTATTTTCTTTTTCAAGGTTTCTAACCTTGTCAAGTGTGGTGGTGTGAGCACATGATAGTGATTCATAGGAAGTAAATAAACTATCCTTATTATTTTTCAAAACATTGAATTCCTTTTTCAAATTTTTGTATTTAACAAGTAAGCTTTGGAATTCATTTTGAAGTTCATCATAATCATTTTGCAAATCACTATAATCATTTTGAATGACAATATCATAGGAAGTAGAGGGTTTAAGACATACCTCATTTTCTTCATTGATGCCCATAAAGCAATATTCAACTTCTTCATAATTGGAAGTTGTAAGAGGCTTGTTCCTTAGATATGAACTTGTATCCCTTTGAGAAGTAGATGCTTTTGTTTGGCTTCTTTCATTTGCAAATACTCCATAGATGGCTTCTAATTTTTGCCATACTTCATGTGCCGATTTTATTCCTACAATATGTTCATATTCTAAATTAGTAAATGAACAATACAAAATATTGAGAGCTTTACCGTTTAAGGAGATGATTTTCTTCTCTTCATCATTGAGCTTTTTGAAGCCTTTTGAGGTGTGTGGTGTATCTTTCATTGGAATGGATTCTCCGTTAATGACGATGTTCCAAATGTCGAACCCGCAACCTTGTAAGTAACATTCCATTCTTTCTTTCCAAAAATTAAAATTTTTGGAATCAAATAGTGGTGGCTTGGTGGTGGAGGTGCGGAAAGATGAGCTTCGTTAAGTAGGCGACGATCGTTTCTCTTCACTCGCGATGTGAACCGAGCTTGCCAAAGAGTTTGGCTCGATACCACTTGTTAGTCCAAGCGGCTACGATAATCTAGAGGGGGTGAATAGATTATCTCCATCTTTTCGATTTCGCCCTCTTTTTATAACCAAATGCTCAAACACAATAATAAAGGTGCGGAATGTAAACAACACGTCGATTTAAAGAGGTTCAACCCACCTAGGGCCTAATCCTCTACCACCCCAAGATATCCGGGATGGATTTCAAAGAAAAAGAATTTTATTAATTACCAAAATTAATACAAATTCAACTTACAACACCTTGAAAGAGCACCACACTCTTCTACAACAACACCTTTGGAGATTACCACAATCTCTCTTTGAAGATCACCACAATCTTCCTTCAACGGCACCTTGTGAAGATTACCACAATCTTCAACCTTGAAGAATACCAAATTCTTCAACACCTCAATAAGAAGATCACCACAATCTTCTTCACCTATCACCTAGATCATCCAAGTGTGTTCTTACCACAAGAACACTCACAAGGATATCTTGTGTTTGAATGATAACCAAAAATCAAGATTACAACTCAATAATGAATAATACAATTTGAGTGCAAGGTGTAATCAAGAATAGCCTAGACCTCAAGGATGTGAAAGTGATAAGCTGGGCAAATTTACAACAAGAATAATAACAATGAAAGACCAAGTATTTGCTTGAAGTGTATCTTGTTGTGTTGTATCTCAATTGTTGTATTGGTTGCTCCAAAACTTCCTCTATTTATAGGAGATGATTGATCAAGCATAGGCTCCTCTTGGGGATTAAAAATCTCTGAGAAAAATACAATTAAAATCAAGAATATAGCTGTTAGAAATCAATCCCACAATTTAAGGAAATGTGTCTCACACAAACGGTCATATTTTTCTTGTCAATACACAGGCGACCAATCACGAAATAAGAGAAATAAGAACACTTTGAAAATTTCAACAGGCGACCGGTCGACATAGGCTTCGAATCGGTCTACCCCTATCTCAATCTGGTCCCCCTAATTAAAAAGACGAAGAGATTTTGTTCTGTTTCAATGCCAAACATGCAGTGCCGCCGACCACCACGGCGACAGTCGGCCGACGCCAGATGCACGGTCGACTGCCTGTTTTTACTTCCGTCTCATTTTCTGTTTCTAAAAACATCTTCAGTGCACGGGTTGCCCTATAGGGCGATTTAAACACGAACTTACGAGAAAATGTTGTCCAATTTTTGTCAAAAATAAAACTCAAGAAATATTCCGAAAATTTAGTAAAAACATTTTAAACCAATCGGGAGTATTTAGACAACATTTAGGAATCTTGTTAAAGGAGTAAAAACTCATTGTTATAAAATCATTAAAAGTGTTGTCCATTATTATCAAAAATAAACTTGAGGAAAATACTCCGGAAAATATTAAAACCATTTTAAATCATTTAGGAGTATTTGGACAACCTTTAAAAACATTGTTTTGGTGATAAAATAAAATCATCAAAATTAAGATAAAAACATGTATCAAACATATATACTTTGCATGTGTGAATTGGTATATATATGAAATTGAAGGAGGAGGGGGTGCATGTTGATATATAGTGTTGGTGGATGAAATTTGATGCATATTTATATGTTGGTATTGAGGAGATGATGATAAATGTTTGTTAATATATTTTAGGATTGTTATTTGTTTTGAATGATTTGCTAGAGTGTTGTTTAGGTTCGCATATTATTATGCATATTTATATCTATGTTGTTTGATTTATATGGATCTCATGCATGTGTGCTCAAATACCTTAGATCCGTTTGGAATTTAGCATCAAAATTTTTGAATCTTCACAATTTGATACTAAATTCTAATTGTCCACTTTTTGGACAATATGAGAATGTGTACTTTAATGTGGTTTGTTAGCATACTATTTTCTTTTATGCACGTATTAAAATTTAGGTTTATATCCCTTTCGTTCTCGGGTGCACACCGCAATCGTGTACTTTGAGAACTGAGGAGAGGTTCTACCAAAATTTTCACGTGCATGAAATAAATAGTATGCTAATGAAACCTCATTAAGTTAGTAGATATTCTAGAATGGGATAGGACCCTTACCAAATAGAGGGAGAAGAAGTGGAGAGATTGCATACATGTATGTAGAATATAACTGAACAATATATGAGAAAAATGACAAGTTTTCCCTTACATGCAGTTAGTAAATATAGAATGTGTAACTAATGTCTTGAGTCGATACAGGACATAAGAAAATGAGTTCTGATCGTAGTTGGATGTATGAAAGAAGAGAGAGTGGATATCTAGCTAAGGCGTTTGTTATTGGAGTCGAAACTTTCATTGAGTTTGCTACTAGTAAACCTAAATGGATGAATGGTTCCAAAATTAAATGTCCATGTAATCAATGCAAGTGTCAAAACATGCAATTTCTCGATGTGTACACAGTGAAACTACACTTGGTCAAACATGATTTCGTACCGAACTATGATGTTTGGACCTTCCAAGGGGAAATGGATATGAAGTTCGGGGGTGACCGGGATGTTGGTGGCTCATTTCATGCGATCGAAGAAGAAGAAACAACAACTGGATATACCACTATGATTCATGATACTTTGCTGGTCCAAAATTTAATGTGGGTGATACAAAAGAGCCACCGAACCCCTCAGCCCAAAAGTTTTATGACATGCTCAAAGCTGCAAATCAGCCAGCTTGTGGTCGGTCGCGAAAATCACTCTCAATTATCTTTGGTAGCTCGACTAATGAGCTTAAAGTCCGAGAATCGAATGTCTGAAAAATGTTTGACCAGCTAACGGTGCTAATCAAAGATATTGTTCTGGATAATAATCTATTAATGGATAATATTTACAGTAGCAAAAAGTTGTTGAGGGGTATGGGGTTACCAATGAGAAGATCGATTATTGCAAAAATGGTTGTATGATATAATTCAAATATGATCACTTGCAAGTTACTCGTGACCATCCCCGGTTTAAAAACTCATTGTGGGGTTGAGAAGCGACAAAAAGACTAATGTAGCATACAAAAGATGTATTACATTCCTTTGACTCCTCATTGCAGAGGTTGTATGCATCTAATGCTACAACAAAGGATATGAGGTGGCATGCCAAACATTTAGTTGAAGATGGGGTCATCGTCATCCATCGATTCTCTCCGTGGAAGCATTTCACCTGGACCCATCCCTACTTTGCATCCGAGAGCCGAAATGTTTAGGTTGGGTCTTTGCACCGATGGTTTTCAGCCATTTTCACAAGATGGGCAACAATATTCATCGTGGCGATACTAATACTAACACATAATTTGCCTCCTTGGATGTGTATGAAAGAGCATATATGTTTTTTTGTGTTGGTTCCACGCCCGGAACCCAAAGGATAAGATGGATGTTTACCTACAACCGCTAATAGCAGAGTTGAAAAATTTGTGGGAGGTTTGGGGCTCATTCATCTGACATATCAAAGAAGCAAAACTTTCAAATGCGAGTTGCCCTCATGTGGACAATCAGTGACTTCCCTACTTATTCGATGTTGTCGGGTGGAGTACAGCTAGAAGATTAGCTTGTCCGCATCGCATAGACAAATCGATGCATTCACACTTAGGTGCGGTGAAAGCAATCGTGGTTTGACAACCATCGCAAGTTCCTTCCTACGGATCACACATATCGAAAAGATAAGTATGCATTTAGAAGAGAGAAAACTGTTACAACTCTTCCCAATTGTTCGCCATGATCCGAAATCCTTAGAGTTAGAGGTGTTAGGTCTAAAGAAGGTCACAGAACTTGATGCAACATATATTAATGGGCGTATTTCAAAAACTTGTGGTTGGAAAAAAAGAAGCATATTTTGGGATTTGCCATATTGGAGCTCCAATTTGATACGCCACAATTTGGATGTTATGCACATAGAAAATAATGTGTTTGACATTGTGTTCAATACAGTGATGAATGTTAAAGGAAAAACAAAAAGACACATCTAAATCCAGGGAGGAGTTGAATGGATATTGTAACCGACCTGAGTTGGAGCGGGATAGTGCCACTGGAAAGTACCCAAAAGCTTGTTACACACTTGATAAGTAGTCTAAGACTGCATTGTGTGAATGAGTAGTCTCAAATTCCCCGATGGATATGCATCCCACTTGGGTCGATGTGTTGATATGAAGAACCTTAAGTTGTATGGAATGAAAAGTCATGATTGTCACGTGTTCATTCAAAGGTTAATACCAATTGCATTTCGTGAATTGCTTCCCGCACATGTTTGGAAGGCTCTCACAGAATAGAGCTTGTTTTTTAAGGATCTCACCTCTACTGTTATTGGAACAAACGACATGATACGTCTTGAGCGAGACATACCATTAATCTATGTAAACTTGAACGTATATTTCCGCCAAGTTTCTTTGACTCCATGGAACATCTACCGATTCACTTGGCCTATGAAGCAAAGATTGTTGGTCCAGTGCATTATAGATGGATGTATCCATTTGAGAGGTATGACAGTTTTCTATATCAATGCGATTTGATTTATATCATATAATCATCGCTTATATATCAGATATTTTGTCTAGGTACCTTCGCAAGCTAAAAAGTAATGTAAAAAACAAAGCGAAGGTCGAGGGCTCCATATCCAACGCATACTTGGTGGAAGAAGCATCCTCATTTTGTTCATATTATTTTGAGAATCATGTTAGCACGAAACACAAAAGTGTGGCTCGGAATGACGATATCCATGTTGATGTTGATGACCATGAGGAAAATATTTCAGTATTCAAGCATCCGGGTAGAGCTTTTGGAAAGGAAAAATGAGATTTATGAATGACGAAGAGTACAAAGCAACTCGTATCTACATTTTATTAAATTGTGATGAGGTTCGACCATATATTGAGTATGTATAATCTTATTCAATATTCATTAATTAATTCAATATATGTGCCTTCAATTGCGATGTTTATGTTGTTAACATAAATTCATTATAAAGCATATACACTGAGCATATAAAGCTGGGACAACCAAACATTTCAGATGCTCAACTCGATAGTAAATTGGAAAGTGAGTTTGCAGGGTGGTTCGAGCAATATGTGAGATCTTTAAACAATTCAACTATACTTAAATTAGAATGATTTCACTTCAATATATGATATATTTACACATCGTTTATATTTGATGTCAATAGGCACATGATCCAAACAATGTTTCAAACGAATTCATCAAGAGTCTCACAAAAGACCCACTAAGATCCGTTGTTACCTATCCTGGACATTATGTGAATGGATTTAAATTCAATATTGTTGGCCATGGTTCAACTAGATCTACTATGAATAGTGGGGTTTGCATCAAAGGGGCGAATTACAGTGGGGATGAAAGCGATTATTATGGTCGTTTATTAGAAGTTGTGCGCCTAGAGTATCCGGGTTTGCCGATCAAGAGGACAATGTTGTTCAATTGTGAGTGGTTTGATCCAACGACTACGGTACAAAGATCCATCATCAATACAAGCTCGTAGAAATAAATCATAAACATCGTTTTCAATCGATACGAGCCATTTGTTTTAGCTATTCAAGCCACACAAGTTTCTTCATTATACATATCCTAGTTTGAAACGCAAAAGACACCGATCGTGGGGCGTTTGTAAGATTAAAGCTAGATCTAAAGTAGAAGTTATTCAATCGTTTATAGCCCCATCTTTTCAAGAGGAAACCATAGATATATATGATCTCATACAAGTAGATAATGACCCAATAACTTTGGATGAGCCATCTGATGATGTTATAGAACTTGGAGATGAACTGGTTAACACTGAGGATGAGCTTGAGTTAGATGAAGAAACAGATGATCAAAGTGAAGATTCAGATATAGGAGAGAGCGACAATGATAGTGAAGGTTATTCTAGACGATTCTTTGGTAAGTCTGCATATTATAAAATAAAATAACATATATCAAATATTATTGGTTAATTCAAAAACACGATTTAAAATAGAGATAATTACAAAAACTACCTCCAAGTTTTTCCTAATTACCAATATAACTCCAATTATCTTTTAAAATTACAAATTGACTGTAAAATTGTTTCAAATAACTCCCTCGATGTTTGGATTTAACTAACAAATACCCCTCTCGATGGAGGAATTTGTAAAAAAAAAAAACAAATGTCAATGGATATTTATAATTTTTAAAAATAATTAATGATAATATGTGATTGTAATAAAACCATCTCGTCAATATTGATTGTGTAATAAATTATGGCGTGGAAGCATTTCACTAGTAATATTGATATTTCTACACCGGTTTTGTCTCGCCTATTATATATCCGCACCTAATGCTTATGTTATTTTCTTCATTTTTAATTTCTTTCGGATGACTAGAGGTCGAGCTATTAGAGGCGGTAGGGGCGTGGGCGAGGTGATAGTTCATCGGCATCACCGCATGAGACACTCTGACCTCTTCCTCCGCTTGATCGGACGCGATGGACTTGGATGCACCTACGCCAGGTTTTGGGCATGATGATCCCGCCTCGTGTCGGGCCATCGATGTCTACTTCACCCGCACCTACACCATGTGGTTCGTCCCAAGCGTCTTTTCCCCACCTTATGTGTTGGGTCCTAAGTAAGTAATGTTATTTCCCTTCCATTCTTTCTCCTAATATTTACATAAAATACTAGTATAGAAAGAATGAAATAGAAATATATAACTGTGAAAAACGTTTGAGTTCACAAAATTCCCTAATTGGATTAATTTTCCTATAATCATCACTTTTACAGGATATGAATCAATAACATGTAAAATATAATACCAAGTGTCATCTAATTAACTTGATTTCCATTAAACATTGTTTGTTCTTTAAAAACAAAAAGACGAAATAATAACAAAAGGTTTAGCCTAATTACAAAAAAAAAAAAAAAAAACCAACTATCTTTGTAATTACAATATGTTGTCAATTGTTGTTAATTTCTAGATTAATGCCCTCTCGACTTCGGGTGATATTACCAGGGATTTTCAAGCATAGTATCCACGCAAATGGATACAACTAGAAGAGTGTACCGAATGATAAAAGGAGCATTACTTTGAAGAGTTCAAGGTAAGTTAAGTAACTTAATATTCATTCATATTACTATATAGTTGTTGATTTTCTACTTTGAAATAGTTAATGTGTGTTGAACATATGGTGTTGGTTTATTTTTGTTTAGGTTTGTTGATTTTCCTTTAGAAAATGGTTGTTGAACACAATGTTAATGTTGAGGAATATATATGGTGTTGGTATTGTTGGTGAATATTTGAGTTGTTTTTTGTTTAGATTCTCACCAAGCATATGTCAATTTTTAGGGAAAATGTTTTGCGCGAATTTTTATTATGTCATTTTGTTGGGAACATTTGCTTATACTTTTTTGTCATGTTTGTTTCAGATATACCTAGGCTTTGTTTATTTTTAGAAAAATTATTGTCGAATTTTACATAGGCTATATTATCTTGATATATTGCGCGTACTAATTAATTATATTTTTTGTTTTGCGGAAGCAACTATATGTGGGATCCACTGCTGTTGTGAGACAAATTCATGACGTGTTCATGCATCAGCGTCAAAACTCTACAAATGACATGATAAGCAAATACAAAATCCGAAAAGACAAAAAGGACACCACGAGTGTGCCCGATGATGCATGGAAGACCTGGTTGGTCTATTGAGTCACAAGAGGTTGTTGCTATTTCTAAGAAGGCGAGCAACAACAGGATGTCCGAGACAGTCCGCCCGGATCCGATTGTTCTCGCCACTGTGGAGGGTCCCGCTCTTACATTGGGCATGCCATTGCTTTTGTAAGTTATTTTAGTTTAAATTATAATTATTTAATATTTTTATAAAATTATTATGAGGTTTTTTCAATACTTGTCTTTTTGGATGCGGGAGAAAGGAGATCGGACTCCTACTACGTATGATACTTTTTGTGTTCGCATATGAAGCAAAATGGTACATTTTTGGATGGGAAGTCTAAGCAAGTAGCTGTAAGTATAATTTTAGAATATTTTTAAACTGTTTATAAATACATTTTTATGGTTTTTGTAATGTAAGTTAATATTTTTTGCAGGAGGATATGGAGACACGTTTAGTCATTGCACCAGAGGCGAGAGAGGAGCCCACAGAGATGGATGGGATTTTCCTCGATGTTGTTGGGATAAAGAAGCAGCGGGTGTATGACACTGGGTCTCAGGCGTATTTGTTCACCAAGATTGGTGGTTCCAGCGTTCCACCATTCGATGAGGAGGCATTGATGAGACAGTGACACAAAGAAAGACCGAAAGCGTGTCAGCCGCGATGATCGAAAGTCGTGTCGCGAAAGAAGCTTAGCAGTGGCGGTTGTGCGCCAGCTTGGACAAGAGTGTCATGAGCGCATTGATTGCGATCCACAAGTATCGTGAGTTAGTACGCATGATGATGGAGTCGCGCCGCCATGGACGATGCCTCCTCTTTGACACCATGCACAAATTGGACAAATTCTAGACATAATATATTTAGATTATATGTGAATGTATTGTAGATTTCTAAAATATAAATGTTTGTCATGGTTTTTTTGTAAAACAGATATTATATTGGCGATTATTGATAGATTATATAGTTTATGCAAATGAATTTTTGTAATTTGAATGTGCATTGTTTTTTAAGGTTTTTAATTATAAAAATAATAAAAAATAAAATAATATTTTAAAAATAGCGACGGATACAATTCGTAAGCTATGTGCTAAGAAAACAAAAAATCAATTTAGCGGCGGAATAATCCGTCGTTATTTAATCAAATTAGTGACGGAAAAAGTCCGTCGCTAATATTAGAAACAAAAAGAAGATAGAGTGAGAAAAGATAAAGTGTGGTGGGTGGAAGAGAGATCTCAATTTGATGAAGTGAACCCACTTTTATGAGTATTGATAAAAGATCACCAAAAATGGGTAGAAAATATAGTTTGTTATCTATTAGGTCAAAAAGAGTTTGTCTTATTCAAAGTTGGTACTTCCTACAATTTCCTCAAAAAAACTATTGTATTTAAAAAGTTTCTGTAACACTTAATTACACCGTAAAAAAGCTTTTTGCTTTGTCATAACTATATATTCCTTGAATACAAATTCTGAAAGATGAGGGAGTTAGTTGGGAATCAAATTCAATCACATGTCTCGCTTAATATCTTACTACAATGTTACTAAGCAATTCCCTATATATTAATTCCTTTAACTTTACTCTTTATTACCTACCGAACGAACCCTCGTAGACTTTACTCAATTTATTACTAAAGAAATAAATTAGTAATTAAAAGAGAAACTACGAAACAAAGTATGGCATATACCCCATTAACCATTTGTATACCCAATCAAGAATTCTGGTAAAACCTGGGAAGCAAAGGCTGCGATTGGCTGTAAAAATATTTTTCAAATTTTCTCCGAAAAAATATTTTTGGCCCAAAATAAAATATGATTGTTTGTGGAAAAATTCATAAAATGCAATATTCACTCTCTCTTATTTTACAAATCATCAACCACATTTAATCCTTATTTTACTGGAAAAAAAAATCACCACACCAACTATCATAATCACATTTTCAGGGGTGTTTCCTCTTGTATGTGTGTGTGTGTGGCCCCCAAACTTTCCAACTAAACCTTCATATATGTATATATTATTTTAGTTAGCCCCCCCAAATTTGTGGTGTTGGAAAATTAAATTTGTAGTGGAATTTAATAGTAGATTTAATGAGAAATCAATGGAACTTCTAAATTTAAGCTCTTATTTGGATCCTAATGACAATTATAATTCATTCAACATTGAAAGCATATGGAAACTATCGTCCTATAAGAGATATTACAGAGCAAGAACAAGGTCCTTTGTAGTTCAAGTTGCGTCATTATGAGCTTGATATACCTATTCATGCAGATTTTCAAGGTATTCTTAAACTATTCCAATTTTGCTAAAGATTAGTTGTCGTAGGAAAGTCTAAAACTTATCATTTGGCCGATCAATTAATTCGCCTTGTATTAACATTTCCAGTATCTAATATCTGCAACAACTACGTACAAAGAGAGCTTTTTTCAACAATAAAAAGAATCAAAATAAAACTTCGGAGCAAAATGGATGATGACTTTCTTTCAGATAACTTAGTTGTTTACATTGAGGACATATGCCATAATAACTCATTTTGAACCTATGAAAAATGTTGTGTGCAATTTTCTTATATTTAGAGAATGATCGTAAGTAATTTTTATGTTATTTCTTTTCGAACGTACATGTGCATTACATTTCACTATATTGTATTTTTGAATATTTGGTATATGCTTGCTTTTTTCCCCATTTAGCCCCCCAATGGAATTGGTTTAGCTCCGCCCCTGCACATTTTTATCCTACATTCAATCGCAGTGCACTCCAAAATATTCACAACTTTTTAAAATCAACTTCTCACTACTATTCACTTCAAAAATGAAAGGGCTAGTCTTCTGTTAGACGGTCCGATCGGGATCTAATTCGTTAGATGGATCCAAATATCCGACCACTTGTTAGCCCACCAACACCCTCACAAGTACCAATACCACATCCGGTTGGTCGCTAAATATATTTTAGGAGAGTTGCTAATACATTGTAGGAGGACTACTAATACTTTTCGGAGGGAAAACTAGTATTTTTAGGGTGCTACCAAATATTTTTCAAGATGACAATTAATACTTTTTGGGGGAGAACTAATACTTTTATGGGGAACTACTGATACTTTTTATGAGAGAAACTATTACTTTTCAAGAGGAATACTAAAATACATTTAATCGAACAACATAATACTTTTAAATAAGACTACTAATACGTTTTAGTAGGAATACTAATACTCTTGATAGAAAAATAAATATATTTCGAGAGGATTACTTGAAAAAACTGCTCAAGCAGATTACTAATACATTTCATCATTACTACTAATACTTTTTTTGAGGGATCGCTAATATTTTTCGGAGAAAAAGTTAATTATATTTAGGAGAGCTACTAAAATACTCTCCAGGGAACTACTAATACTTTTTTGAGGAACTACTAATACTTTTCGGATGCATTGTCCTGAATATTACAAACATGTCACTCGTGCATGAAATTACGAAAAAACCGGTCGGGTTGGATTCGCCTAATAAAAAGACCATTAAACAAGATCGACAGAATTTTTGTGAAAACAAAATGGACGGAATGAAAAATCATCCAATCGCATCTAAAAATACCTTTAAAATAATTTTCTTACCCTTGAGAATTATAAAACTAAAATTACTTTTTTTTACCCCAAGATACACAAAAAAATCTTCCTTGCTCGAGAATTTAAATCGAAAAGTTAATTAACCTCTGGTGTACCCATTAGTTCCCATAATTTAAGAGTTCGAAATCACTAATAATCAAACCCTAAAATCTCATTCCATCCTTTCCTGAAAAATAATAATAATAAAGAAAAAAACTAATTGTAGAACAAATAGTCTCAGAACGAATTGAGCTCTAACGAACGAGAGTTGTTCGTGTTCGTTTATTTATTTTAAAGGGTTGTTTTTGTTCGTTTGTTTAATAATCAACATGTTCACAAACATGCATATTAACTGTTCATAAACAATTATATGAACATATTTATGAAAAAAGGTTAAATGCACTTGTTCATGAACACCTAACTCAAAATAAATGAGTATTATGATAATTGCAAATGTAAATGAGTTGTAATATTAAACTAAAATAAATTTATTTTTTCATAATAAGTAATGAATATTAAGTAGCAAATATATAATAAATAATTAAAATTAATTAATAAATAAACGTCAAACGAACACTAAATGAACATGTTCATGAATAGTTCATGAACATGACGAACAAACTTTTTTGTTCGTTTATGTCCATTAAGCGCTTAATATATGAATACAAGTGAAGGCCGTTTGAGCTCGTTGACGAGCTGTTTTTCAAAACTCTGTTCATTTACGAACAAATAACAAAACAAGCTTATAGAAGGGTTATTTTTTAAGAAAATTAAAGCCATTTCATAAACTGAAACATCAATTACTGCTACCAAGTCCTTACTCAAAGGGAGCACAACAAAGAAAACAAAAAAAAATCACTGCTCTATCATACTAAATCTCCCTCTCCAAAGCATTTAAAACTGCCCAAAACCATTATACAATATCCCAATTTAACCAACTACTACTAATTAATCCTTGAATACTAATTTATCATCATCAACTACGTCTGAGATGACTCATAATTATCCTGCTCAATCTCAGATGCCGGTTCATCCTCCTCCTCCTCCTCAAAAGTACAATCAATCCCATAATTAGCCGAAGAATGTCCATCTCCAAAGGCCTTAATATGATCCTTGAGTGATCTTTTGTGCTTAAAATCAGATCCACAAGTGCAGTACCATAATTTCCCACAATTTTTCTCATGTGTTCTCCAATCACCTCTCACAGCAAAAGCCTTCCCACATTTTCTGCACATGAATGGCTTAATCCCATGTTTTCTTTTGTAGTGTGTTTGAAGGGTTCTGAAATCTTTCAAGGGTTTGGATCTTGGGTGGTCTATGTTGTTTCTGCAACCAGGTGCACAGCAATAGCATGGGAGCCTTAGCATGGCTGTGGGCTGTGTGCCTCTTAGTGATTCTGGCCCTTTTCTGTATTGTGATCCATGCCCCCACATATGCATCTGCACAAACATGAAATCAATTAGTTCATGATAAAAACACGTACAGATGGATTTGAAGATTAATTTGGGTATGGTCTAGATACTCGACTCGAGATCGATTGTTAAAAAACTTGGTTGGTTAGCACAGCGAACCGAACTTGAATATATTTTCCGTTCGATGTGATATAAAGCTCGGGCTAGAGCCGAGCTCGAATTAATTATTAAAAGTTATAAAATGTGTAAAAATATCAAGCTATTCGTTCGACCCTTGTTTAAATTGACTAAAACTTGTTCAAGTTCGATTTAATCAAATAAAACTCAAAATAGTTTTTGAAACTCGATTGATTAAAATTCAAGCTTGAATAATACTATTTTGTAACTATTCATTCGTTTACACCCCTATTTAGAACCTTTTTCAGAAATGTTATAATTTGCGGGTTTTAGATTTCCTATCTCACTTTGTAGTCGACCACTTAAATGAATGAAATGTGTCCCATGAAATAAGATATCAACGACACGTATTTATCTTAGAAACATTTATAGTTATCCAATAATATTGAATACAAAGTCAAATAAGAAATCTGGAGTCAATTCTGCAAGAAACGTTAATTTATTAATCTATGGGCTTTTCTCTTTTAGGTACCTTTAGTTTTATGGTACTAATGTACGAACTTAGAGTGTTTGGCTAAACTTATTTAAAAGATCTTATTAATTTTTATATTTTATAAATTATTTTAAGAGCTTATAAGATGTTAGATCTTATTTTTAAAATAAGTTTTTGAAAAGTTTGGATAAAATAAGATAGTGGAGTTTATAAGATATTAATAATGACAGTTTCGTAATTAAAATAGTCAAATTCAAAGGATTGTTAAAATTATAAGATCATATTTTTGAAATTAAGTTGGTATTCCCTACTTTTTTTTAAAAACAACTTATAAGCTCATAACATCTTAAAAACCTATAAAAAAATTCTAAATAAAGTTACCAGCTTATAAGCTCTAAAACATCTTATAAAACATTTTGAAAGCTTGTAAGCTCAATGTTTGAATCTTAGAAGAATCTGAGTTTTAAGTAATTAAATGGTCCAAATCATTTGCAGGGATATATATCACAGTATTAGAGTTTCAAAGCATTTCAAGAAGCCTTGTGGAAATTATACCTGCAACCTGTAATAATCCCAGGAATTTTCAACAATATGTAATATTGCTGCTTATTTCATAATATCATAATCAAGTAAATCTATGTTTAGGTTTTAAAGAGAAAAAATTGAAGCTTAAATGGAGAAACAACATTCAAAAACAGCTTTTTTTATTCCTTGTGCTTTTGAGTTTGTGATTTTACGAAGAGGACAAATGTAGTGAGTTATTTTGGCAGGGTTAACATCAGTGTAAAGTCTTTTGAATCTTGTTGATGATGATAATGATGATGCAGAAAGCTGTGTATTATTAAGGTTGAGTGTGCAGATTGAGAAACATTTTTTTCTTTTTTCTGATGAAATTAATCTGCAAGCTAGCTCCCAAGAAGAATAAAGGAAAAATGTTTCAGTTAATTTGACACACCTTCCAATACAAACTTCAAGGACAAAAAGCACAATGGGGCTATGTTGTTCAATCAAATAAAGAGTGTGACTGGCCAGGTTCTCAGTTGGACCAGGATCATTTATGCAGATCCCCAAAACCCCACAACTCTTGCAATTATTAATTATTAAATCAAAATTAAATTTTGTTAAAAATTTTAAAAGAAAGACATTTTTAATAAAAGAAGCCCTATTTAATTGAGGACCCATATATACAATCATTCATCCTATCAATCCAGCAAAAAAATATATTCCCTCTGTCCTAATTATATTGTCATTTTTTTGTGATTTCCAATATTTTTCTTAATATTGTAAAAAATCAAACTGGACTAAATATATAATTGAAAAAGGTGAAATTAAAGTTGAAATTAATTACTCAAGAAAAAGATGTATTGCAAACAAAGAGAGGCATGGGTTTTCTCTTTTTCAGCAAAATCAAAAGTACCAAAAAAGAAAAAGAAAAAAACCAGAAGAAAACATAAAGGAAATTAAAGTAGATTTGAAAATCACAAAAAGCCAGGGCTTTTGCTTCTATAATCATTATATCATATAAACATACACACACATACCTGCATGTTATTGTATCTATTGAAAGTCTTGAAGCAAAGCGGGCAAGAAAACTGGGTGGGACCAATCAGAATCTGGGCTGGAGTTGGGATCCAATACTGTCCCTTGTTAAGTGGGCTTGTTGGATAATATGACGATCCATTGTTAGCAACTGTAACTTCTTCTTTATTATTATTGTAATAATTTCCAGTACTGGTGTCGGTGGAGAATATTGTTGGTGATGTCATCATATATTCATGAGAATCACTAAAACTGCTGCAATTTGGAGTAGAAAGCCCTAAATTTAGTGTCACGCCCACATGATCATCATGATTTTCATCTTCATTGATTTTTTTGATGTTTTTTTCCACCTCCATAGAAATAAAAGATGAATCTTGATTTTCTGAATAATTGGGCCTTGTGGGGCTCAAACTGAGGAGGGGCAAAGCCTCTTTCAATGGTGGGGAATTGGGCTCACACTCATACTGTGTGTAAAACAGAGAATTATTATTGTTACTACTATTATTATTGGTGTTGAAATATGGGTAATATGGTGTGGAAGAAGAAGATGTTGAGGGGGTGAAATGGTAATTAATAGGGTTAAGATTGTAATATCCATTATTGAAGTAATTTGAGTAAGGATGATCAGTCATGATGATGAGAGAGAGCTTGGAAGAAATGGGAGCTGGAGATAGAAGAAATTAGGTAAAAGCAAGATATGAAGGTAGAGAGAAAATTACATAAATACCAAAAAGTTGATGAGTAAGTAATGACTGAAGAAAACCAACCAAATTTAAACTAGTGGAGGACTTTCTAGCATTGTAGGGGTTGGTTGGTTAAAAAGAAATTTTGAAAGAGAATATTATTTATTACTAAGGGATACTGATATAAAGTAATAAACCTAACTGAATAGTGAAAAAGGAGAGACAAGATATCACTTTGTGAAATGTGACTAAACAGAGAGAGAGAGAGAAACAAGTGTGGTGGGATTTGTGAGAGAGAAAATTAACAAAGAGATGATATATTATTCTTGGGAATTTGAAAGAACAAGAAGGCCCTTTTGAACAGTGACAAAAGTGTGATCAAAAAAAGTGTGCTTTACTTAACTAAATATATAAATTTAATTAATTATAACCCAAATGTTATTTTAATTAATTACACTAGTAATGAGAAGGGGCCAAGACATGAGCAGGAAATTAGGGTTGACTGTTGTCGCTCCCACATCCAACCACTTCAAATAACAATATAACAAATCTTGATGCACATAGATAGATACAAAGAGTGTAAGTAAATTTGGTGTTTCTTGGGAATTAACAATTAATATACGTATGGATGAATGTGTGTATATATATATGGGGAGCACAGCAAATGCATAGATATAAGTGAGCAGTGGTCGGGTGGGCAGAGTAGGAACTGTCCCTCCTTACAATTAGACTGTTCACATCTCATAAGTCTTTTGATTTACATGTACATCAAACTTACTGTTCATTCGTCACCCTCCTCATTACTCCTTTCATACACTACACACACTTCTCTGTCTTTCTCTCTCTGTCTCTGTCTCACACACACACACACCCATATATATATATATATATATATATATATATATGTGAGTGTGAGTGTGAGTGTGTGTGTGAGTGTGAGTGTGTGTGTATGCATATTTGGCTCCCAGTGTACAAGGAGGAAATAATATTGAGCTAGACCCCATAAATTAACTTCATTAATAACTTCCATGGAATATTTTTTTTTTTTTTGATAACTCAGCCTTCCAGCGCTTACGCCCGACTACGCCTGAGACAACAAACCCGCTCCTCATTGCTGCCGCCAAGGTAAACCGCGGATGTGCACGACTGCCAAATGATGTTCGACGGGGTCTGACGTCTTCCATGGAATATTAATTATAGAGTAGTAGTAATTAACTATCATATATATGCAGTTGCATGCATTGTTTTCCTTTCATTTTCCACAACCTCCAAGTACAACTATAGCCATAATCTCATGATTTACATTGAAATGTAATGAATTTATTAACAATGGTGTCCAACACAGTTCAAAATAACCAAACTTAATTATTAATTAAATTAAATTAGTCAGGAGCTAGCTAGTCAATATGTATTTTGTTTTATTTTTTTAACTCAGCAAATTGGGATTTCAATTTGAGTCTGGGTCCAATCTCATATGATGATAGCTTGTCCTGTTTATTGTTCTTGGTTGCAGTTTTAAAAGGGTTTAAGAAAAAAAGAAGGAAAAAAACGGGGGGAAGCCCACAACTTCAACTTGAGCTTGTGATCAGGTATAACTTATAAGTTGAAGATACATAATAGCATAAGACCTAGCTAGCCCCAAATGAATCTTGGACTTGTTCTAATTCTGATTTAGTCTAAACTAGAATTCCAAAATTTCAAGCTCCATTGAACTGTTCATGTTCATGCAAGAAATTATGCAGTAATTAACTATAAGCATCAACGTATGGTTAGTGACAAAGATTCATAATATACATATATATGATCAGGAATTGGATCAGATGAGAACCAATTCCTAGAGTGGATCCATACGTATGAACTAATCCCAACCTTGTATTTAAGATTTAATAGTCAACATTAATTTCATCGTTTAATTTATATGGTTTGAGACTAATTTATCTATATGAAAAGGAAATAATGTAATTTGCAAATTCACTGCAAGATGACTGACTAATAAACATATAGCATGTATTATGGTATATTTGTCCTTGTAAGTGTGCATCAATGAACCTCTAAATGTGCATCAATGAACTTCTACATGTGCCTAAAAATTTGCTTATATTAGAGATTAGATTTCTTGTTCCACTTGTGATATTCTATTTTCTATTACACTATTTGGATGATTGAAAAATGTATATACATCTAAAATCAACAATAATTAATGTTTCTCTTGTAAATGCATTGGCATAATTGAAGTAGTGGAAAGGAAGTAGTGCACCAAAAGGGAACAGAAATATGGTCCCGCCTATTTGGGAATAAAACAAGCCTAAGCAAGCCTGCTTGGAATCAAATACGTTTTTTGTAACAAAAATAAGTTTTAGCTTCTTTTTTTGGCATATTAATGTATCACTTTAATTAATTGTAATAAAATGCATAATTTAACTTCTAACAAGTTAATAATAAGTAATTCAAAAATATAAAAAGAAATTTGAACAAGAAAAAATACTTTTAGCTTATTTTGGAATTTTTATTTGTAACTTTTACTTAACATTTGAACTTCTTTCAAAACAAATTCTAATTAATTAATTAATTAATCATAAAAAAATACATTAATCACTACAAGAAAATTCCAGTTTGCCGACAGAATTTACCGACAGAAATGATTTTGTCACTAAATTTTACAATTACCTACAGAATACCTACAGAATAAAAAATGTCATTTTCTCCCAAATTATACCGACATATTACCGACAATTTTTTGATTACTAACAGATTTTCTATAGATATTTACCAACAGCTTTTAAATTCTCTAGGTAAATATTTTACCTACAATGATATTACCTACACTTTACATTTTTTAATACTTATCTACTGATTTTTATGTAGGTAAACCGGTTTTTCTTGTGGTTAATGATTTTAGAAAATTAAGAAAACTATTGTTTTAGTAGAATATTTATTTTGGCTTAATATTTTAGACTATTAATCTATAACTTTAAAAATACCAAAAAGTGAAAAATAAATTTTAATTAGTAATTAAGAATTAGTATTTAACATCTACATAAGTAATATTGACCGATGTACCCAAGTTTTTACGGTCAAATAACCATTTTCGGTCAGTTTTCAGAATTTCAACGAATTTTGGACTCAATTCGAGCTTTTTATTATTAGTTATAAGACTAAATTGAATTTTAAAAATTGAACATGACTAATTTTTGGCACCTCTATTAGTTTTTTTTTTTTTTTTTTTTGCCCTAGCACCTCTATTAGTTACAAGACTTGTTTTGTAATGTTGCATTATTATTATTATTTTGGATAGAATTTTTATGGCACCTAATTTTAGTTTTTTACTGCCAAGATACGTCTCCATTCATATTTCATATACCCATTGATTGAGAGAAATAGAGTTGTATAGATAGAAAAATTTCGTCCAATGTGGGCTCCACAACTCTATATGTACTATGACGTAGATATCTATTTGATGTTGTTATAGAAGAAAGGGATTTAACAGGCAAAAGAATGGGGACAACATGGATGGAGTTGTCTGGCACTCTTTTTAATTTCTGAATACTGAATACCAAAAGGAAATAATGTGCCTATAAATTAGGCTTTATTAAGAATGTTATTGAACCAGAGATGATGACCTCCATAAATTTGAAGCAGTGTGAGAGACTTTTCTTAGACCAAGTTTTGCCTGCAGAAGGGAGATATATATTTAAACAAAAAAAAAAGATATTTTTCTTCCATGCCAAACAGTGCTCATAAACAGTAGGCAACTGTTCTTTATTGATGAATGATCCTATGTCGTACAACACCTAGTGTGTGCATGTATATAAATATACAACAGTTGGTGTTCAAAAACATATTTTTGAAATTACAAAAAGAAAAGCCATATAAGTTTTAAAATTATAAAAAAATATATATGAAATTTGATTTTGTCTTAAATGTAAGAGAGTAATTGCCTATTTAAAAAAAATATAAGGGAGCAATTGTAATATTTTTACAAATGTATAAGGATATTTGAAATGTTTTTGTTTACTAAGGGCAACTCCAACCGTGACGCTATCCCACTTAAAACGTTAAATTGAAGCAAATTTTCAAGTCCAACCGTGCGATGTATCTTGCACCATTTTAAAAATATCTACAATGTTGCGCCATAGTTGGCACAACACTATTCATGCGTTATCACCGTTCATGTGTCTTATTATTATTGTAAATATATATTACTAAAATTTGTTATCCATCCTTTTATGTATATTTTTAAATTTACCATAAATCATATTTTATTAAAAGGAAATATTACTAAATTAACTAAATATAAAATACAATTTGATATGTAATTGTGTTAATATATTAATAAATATCTGATAAAATAAAATAGTTATTGTAAATAGAATAATAAGGAATATTCCAAGAATATTCTTTTTAGAGTGAAATTTGAAGTTGAAGGGTTGGAGTTGAATTTTAAATTTGGTGCAGAAATTGTACTATTTTAGTGCAAAAGTTGCACTAAAATAGAATTATGGTTGGAGATGGCCTAAGGGGATAAAGTGTAATATAGAATCAAACTTTAGGTTTTTCTCTTATTAGCTCAAATCTCAAGGGTAATTTTTGGTCAACGAGGCACTTTTCTATAATAATAAATGAGCATATCTCTTGTAAGACAAAATCATCATGCACGGTGTGACGGGTAATACGTTTAATGTAAAAAGTAATACCTTGTCCGAATACACTTAACTTGTCAAAATATACTAAAATTAAGTGATACTTTTAGTGTAAACATCGATACTTTGTCAATACATTTAATTTTAGTGTATTCTCGACAAGAATCAGATTCGATAAAAGATATCACTTTTTACATTAAAAATATTACCCGCCACAATCAGGACCATTTTACACTAGTTTTTGCGATAATAAATGCCAATCCTGCAGAGAACAGTTACCAGCTCATACTACTCTTTTTAATGTCTCTTTAGAGAATGGAGCAATACTGTAGATTGTTGGAACTTTATAAAACGTTGAATAAAAAGTGTAAACTAGATTTCTAATTTCGTGCAATTCTTTGAATTAAGCTTGAACATTCTAACTAAACAAAACTCCTTTCCAAATGGCCTAAAATGTTCTTCATTTCTTGTAAATTTATGTTTGCACAGGAAAACAAACACTGGAACACCACAAGATTGGACAAAATGAATATTGAATTAATGAAAGGTTGCATATTTAGTAATTCCCAACAGAATTGTCTTATGGACAAAATGAGCTGTAGCTTCAAACATCCCATCAAATCCAACAGGGTTATTTAATTCATGCAATTCAGAAAAAAAAAAAAAAAGTTGTAAAGAATATTCAAAACTACCAAACACTCCAAATCCCAAATACAAAGCCAATTGTGGGCAGAGTTTTTGACTTTTTCCATAGTCATATCCATGTCCCATCATTTCTTGGAGAAAAATATAACAGCTGTTTTAATGGGAAAGCATCTCGTTATTGAGAAGAGTAAGAAGATACTGTGGGTGGAAGAGAATTAAATTGGACATGTTTTTTTTTTTTTTTACATTTTAGTTATTTAGTATAGGTGAGGGTAAATAAATTTTACATTATATGTTACACTAAAAACCCAAACAATTAAATGTAGCACTTCAACATGGAACATAAAGTATAGTGCCGTCTTTTTAGTTAGGGATAATTACAAAAAATACCCTGAGGTTTGACCTAATTACAAAAAAAACCCAACTAACTTAAAAACTTACAAAAAGTACCCAAGTTTGAAATATATTTCAAAATCCCCTTCATATTTGTAAAATCATTGCAGATTATCCCTTAATTTTAACACTAAATCAAACCTCAAGGGTACTTTTTGTAAGTTTTAAAGTTAGCTTTTTTGTAATTAGGTCAAACCTCAAAGTGGGTACTTTTTGTAATTATCCCTTTTAGTTATTAATATCCTTCTTCTTTTTACTTTTTTTCCCACTATTTTTAATTTTCACTTTTACCATCTTCTTAAGATTTAAGTTCTATTGTTTTCCTCATTTCGTTTTTTTTTTTTTTTTTTTTTTTTGAGATGGCCACCAGACAGACGAGTGGTGGTGGGTCAATGATAGAGTATGATTTTCATTTTTTAAAATAATTCTAAAGCGAATAGTCATTTGGTAATTTCAGGAAAAGAAACTTCAATTTATCATTTTCATAAAATAAAGTCGAATGTATTATTTTAAACGATTTCAATCATTTTTGGAAGTTGATTTCTTCTAAAACTTCAATTAAAAAAATAAAAAAAAATAAAGTTTATTAAAGAAAGGATTCATATATAGGGATAATTACAAAAAGTACCCCCGAGGTTTGACCTAATTACAAAAACTCAAAACCCGCTAACTTTAAAACTTACAAAAAGTACCCCGAGGTTTGATTTAGTGTTAAAATTAAGGGGGGTAATATGCAATGATTTTACAAATATGAAGGGGGATTTTGAAATATATTTCAAACCTCAGAGTACTTTTTGTAAGTTTTTAAGTTAGTCGGTTTTTTTGTAATTAGGTCAAACCTCAAGGGTACTTTTTGTAATTATCCCTTCATATATATTACCCCAAAAAGAATTTCTATGGAATTGTCTCAATAACTTTAACCTTTAGATAAAGTAATTCACAAATAAAAGGCACATATAGTTATGTTTAAGTTATGGTAACAGTACCTTCATCAAAAGCTATCAACTAAATTTACCACTTCGGACTCGTCTGGGTAAGTTGATGGATAATATGAGTAATACTGGATATTTGAGGATAGGAATATTTATCATTATCTATTGTAGTGTTCAATTTGTTTAGGGTTATGGATATTTTTTTTTTTTTTTGAGAGAAAGATCAAATATTTTATAACTAGGAGATAACCTCCAATGTCTGCCAAAGTGGTCGGGGATGAAAATAATCCGAGGCTCCTTATGAGATAAACTAAAAACAAATCTAGCTAACAAATGGGCCAAAGAATTTTCAGTGCGCCTAACAAAACTAGGAATAACAGAATCAAAATAGTTAAATAACGAGAGTATATCGTTCATAATATTTCCGAAGTAAGAGATGTCCCCGGATCATTTCTTCATCTTGTAGTAGAGGGTGATGTTATCCATTTCAAGACATATTTTCCGCATATTCATATCCCGAGCTAACTATAATCCTTCCCGACATGCGAGCGCCTCCGCTACTTCTACTGTCCCCACTTCTTCAATCGACTTCATGATGGAAGTCACCACCTGGCCGTTATAGTTTCGAAAGACAACCCCCGAACCTGTGCCCTGATTTCAAGTATGGAAGCATCAGAGTTTAGTTTAATAACCCCATCCTCAGGTGGACTTTGTCTTTTATTCACGATTCATTTGGGACTATGATTAGTATTAGCCACGGATCTTTGGTGTTCCTCCAATCGATTTATGGCCATGATGTAGCACCGCTCGTGGCTAGTAATCCAGTTAGAGGAAATAAGTTGATTTCGAGTGCCCCATAATGTCCAAAGTAACATTGCGAAGATAGCATGTCCATCCTGGTCTCCATGTTGGAGCATGAAAATGAGCCAATCGAGCATCATCCCCTCTTCATTCATACCTTGTTGTCCAAGCCGTAAAGGACAAGCAGCCCAAAAACAATTTGCCCAATCACAGTCCCTGAGTGCATGTTCCGTTGTCTCGGTCGCATTCCCACATCTACTACAAGTTGTATCCAGACGCACTCCCATTTTTTCCAGATTCGACTTGGACGGTAAGATACCATGTGCGCATCTCCATAGAAAGACTTGAACCTTTGGTGGAATAGACAACTTCCAATCCATTTCCACACTCTTTTATTAACGCCTGAAGATGATACTGTGTTGTTTATTCGATCCCACACCGTCTTTGCTACCTTGTAGCCAGATTTCATTAAATAGATCCCGTTTTTAGTGTAGTGCCAAACTTGTGTATCCTCTGTCTGTGATACATAATTGGGATTTCTAGGATAGCCTTAACATCTATGGGATGAAATAATTCTCCAAGTTTCGTCATGTTCCAATCCGATCGATCCTCTTCCATTAGCTCACTAATCCTCAAATCATCCATTCCACCAGGGGGGCCCGACACTGGCTTAAAAGTGGGAGTATCATGTAGCCACAGGTCAACCCACACTCTTATTAGTTCACCATGACCAAATGTTCCACCTAATACCTCAACGTAGCAAATTCCAACCCACTACAATGCTTCTCCATATGAAGGATGGATTATGGCCGATTGTGGTTTTGATCAAAGAGTTAGGAGGAAAATATTTGGCTTTAAGAACTTTGGAAAGATGGGAGCTCTCATCCTTAAGGATTCTCCATCCTTGCTTCGCAAGCATAGCCTCATTAAAGCATCGAAAATCCCTGAAACCCAATCCACATTTCTTCTTCGAACGACAAAGGATTTTCCACGCACGCCAGTGAATTCTCCTTTCCTCCTTGCATTGTCCCCACCAAAAGTTGCTTAAAATTGAGTCCAGCTGGTTACAAATATTAGTAGGCACTACAACAAAAAGGGGCTTTTGCTGCAAAAAATTTTGTAACAACAACTAGTTGTCACTAAAAGTGCTAATTCGCGACAAATTTACTGCCACTAAAAAGTTTCAATGTGGAAGATATTCCAAACTATTTTTGCAACGACATATGGTCGCAAAACTTGAATTACTAGCGGCGATAGTTTTTGTTGTTGCTAATTGTATACGCAAATTACATCACCGTCGCAAATATTCGCTAAATAAGCCTTGGAAAAAACCCGGCAAGTGCTTTCCTCCTTATTTTTATGCCCTGCCTACTCCAATCTCTCTCTCTCTCTCTCTCTCTCTCTCACTTTGTGCACTAGAGTAATCTCCTTGGCGCAAATCATTCGTAGCTGCCGCCGTTGCCAAAATTCTTCCCAAAAATCTCAACAACCTTCTCGTCTCCCTCAATTTTTCCCGATCTCAGTTCAATCAAGAGAGAAAAAATTGATAGTACACAGAGAAGAAAGAGCGGAATTAATCCGCCTTTATCCATGTCGGAGACCTCTTTGCACCTCAAACCTTCTCGTCTCCCTCAATCAAGTTCTCGTCGTTGTTGAAATCAATGTTGTCGAGGACTATTTCGAATTTGTGGGCATCTTCATCACCATCAAAATCTGATTATACAAATTTATAATAATTAGTAGTAACATTCTTCCAGCCTAATTCACCGTTTCCTCCTTCGATTTTGGGGCAGGATAGCGGGCTCTCTGGTGATATGTCGACGCTCGTAGCCACCGCTTGATTGCTTCTATCGCCATTGCTTCTCGTTGTTTATTTGGTAAGTTTTAATTTCTCATTTTTTTTTATTTTCTGAATTAGATTTAATGGAAGAATACTTCTCACCACCACATCATAATATTAGTGCTTTTCCATACTTTTGTAGAATTAACTCGTATTCTCCTTTTATTTTCTGACATAAGATTTTTTGTATATTTGAATTTATAGAGTTATTTATATCTAAGGAATATCAATTTAAGCTTATTGTGAATTAAAACTGAACGACTCTGTTGAATTGAATGACTCTGTTTCGCTTTTCTTGGATGAATCCAATTATCATGGACTGAAAATAGCTAATTCTCTCTGTATTGAGCACAAATTGCAGTTTTGGCTTTTCTTCATTAGCTAAATTGGGGTTTCATTTGGAGATAAATAGATGCTAATTATCTTACCTAATATGTTATCTTGCCTATCCATAAAATTTAATGTGCTTTTCTAATGAGAGTGACCTTGACTTGGATGAGCCTCAAATTGAGCATTTGCTGAAAACTGTTCAGGCTATTAGAAAAGACTATCCTAACTAGGATTGGCTTCATTTGATAGGGTTGATGCATTATACTTTTGTGGTCACACCTTACTACACTAAATGTGCAATGAAATAAAACTCAGTGTATATAGAATTTCTCATTAATTCTGCAATATTAGCTTTCATTACTTACATTTAGTGGTTTATTACAAACTTGGTTGTCTTATGTTTAGATCTTGAAAATTAAGGTCCTTCTTCTTCCCAGCTTTAGGGAGCTCCCACAATGGGCGTTGTAGGTAAGCAAAGTTCATGATTGTTGATGCCCAATGCGCTTTTAGTCAAGTTGAAATTATTTACGGGATCGAAAAATTTAAGTTCTAGGATTTTCTAGAATCGAATGCAGATAAATGCTACTTTTGGACTTCATATGACTTGTAATTTTGAATTATGGTTAAGATATTAGTTTCTAAGATGAAGGTCATTAAACATTTGGTTCAAATACAATAGTTAATTGGATAGGAAAAGATGAGTTTTAGTTCTTGCTTCGTGTAATTTAGGCTATAAGATTAGAGAAGGATTCACCTTTTAATTGTTCTCATGCATTTTGTTCTATTCTCGTATAGGCCCTCATCAAGGAAAGTTTATAAATGTTTGTATACATATAGATATTCTTTTAATTCCTATAGCGTAACTTATGGTTGAGTTCATTTAAATGTTTTCCTCTATAGTTTGAATGTAGGGAATTGGAGAATCCATTCTTGGAGTCATGCCTCATCATTGGGTAAGTATGATTTATAATTCTCTATCGCATGTTGCATAGTCAAACAGTTGATGTAAAGCCCGATTGTGATCCCGATACGTTACAATTATATCTTATCGGGATCACCGGAAGACATTCTCGCTCTAATCGGCGCATTTCAGCGTCCTGAAGAGGAAAACACTCAAGAAAAAAACCTGGTCTTTTTATTACTTTTTCACAATCTTGAGAATTAAATTTGATTTAGAGAAGACACATGAAACCATAATTTTAGCAAATCTAACGCTTCTTTTTTTCTGTGGAAAGGAAAAAAAAAAAATCAACGTTGCTCTCACCGGTCTTTTTATCATATGCCACTTATTTTATGGTAAGCAAAAAGAAATCAACTTGGAAAATAATTGGATGAATTTTGTAGTATAAGAAGAAGCTCATCGTGTGATGATGGAGAAATGAATGAGCTAGAAAAGAGGAACTTTAGTGACAACAAAGTCGTCACTAATAGTGCAACAAGTTTTTTCCGACGACAAATGTCGTCACAAATACTCGAAGTATTAGCATTGACAAGTCATTGCAAATAATGATGTCACGCCATCTTCACGAGAATTCCGACGGATGATTATTTGCCACAACATGTCGTCGCTAATACATTTGTGACGACTCCTGTTGTGCAAAAACTCTTTTTGTGTCAAAATATTCGCAATAACGTTTTTGCGACAACAAGTTGTCCCAAAAACATCATTTGCGACAATATGTGACTTTTTGCGACGATATTTTGTCGTCACAAAAACGTGTTTCTCCAGTAGCGGGGGAAGGAGAAGCAACTCATAAGATAGGACGGGATCGCTTGGGCCACATATTTAATCAAATCTGCTTACCAGCTGCAGAGAGATATCGACTCTTCTAATTTTTCAATTTTTTCCGAACACGTTCAACTATAATCTTAAAAATTTCCCTTTAATTTTGATCAACCAACAATAGCCGGAATACCCATAATATTTTGTGTGCTTCTGAACCAAACTCACACCTAATTTGTTCGCCAATATTTGTTGTTTGCAGTGGGGTAAACCTGCATTGAAAGAGATTTCTGATTTTTCCAAACTAATTCATTGTCCTGAGGCTCCTTCATATATGGATAAGATAGTTCGAGTTGTTTCGATCTTTGGTTCAGAAGCTCGGCCAAAAATTATGCTATCATCTGCAAAGAATAGATGTGAAGTTGTTGGCGCATTTCTGTTCACTTTAATGCCATGGAGATTACCTCTTCTTTCTGCTTTCCGAATAAGTGAACAAAAAACATATGCACAGAACAAAAACAGATATGGGGATATCTGGTCTCCTTGGTGAAGACCATGGGTTGGGATGCAAGGGGGACTCGGTTTTCCATTGATTAAAATAGAAAAGGACACAGAGTTCACACATTTCATAATAAGTGAAATGAAAGATTCAATAATACCCAATTTCAGCATCACTATTCTGAGGAAGGGCCATTCAACCCGATCATAGGCTTTTGACATATCAAGTTTGAAGGCAAATGAACCCTTATTTTTAGTCTTGTTATTTTCATATGATGGAAAATCTCAAATGCAAATAGGGCATTATCAGTTATGAGGCAACCAGGAATGAAAGTGGATTGGGTGTGATGAATTAAGTGAGGGGGAACCAACTTGAGCCTATTAGCAATAGTCTTGGTAACTATTTTGAAAATTACATTACACAGGCTAGTAGGCCGAAAATCAGTGACACACTCCGCTTTTTTCTTTTTAGGGATTAGGACAATAAAATTATCATTGATGAGAGAAGGGTTAGCCTCACCGTTAAGAATTTCTAAGATAGCAGATATAATGTCGGGTTTAAGAAAAGGCCAGAATTTATGAAAAAAGAGGGTTGGCATACCGTCGGGGCCTGATGATTTAGTGGGGTGCATTTGAGCCAAAGTTGTCGTCACTTCGTCCACCTCAAAAAGTCGTATCAATAATTCATCATTTTGTCCGTCGCATTCGAGTCTACAAACATCCAACGCCCTACCCATGTCCAGGTTCGTTTCGACTTGGAAAAGACCACGATAATAATCTAAGAATTCTATTTCAATGCCCGATGATCATCACCCCACGTTCCTGGCGAGGTTTTAATCATGTCAATTGAATTTCTAGCCCGTCGACCATTAGCTACTATATGGAAAAAATCGTGTTCTTATCATTGTCAGTTATCCAATTTGCTCTCGATTTTTGGTGCCACATTTTTTCTTGTTTTGAGAGTAGCTCCTGGATTTTCAATTCCATTTTAGATTTGCCATGAATTCTACGGAAGGCCGAATGTGAGATGGGGATTTCCACAATTTTCACACTCAGTGATCTGGTACCCTACGTTTCCAAAGTGGTCCTTTCTCACTCCTTGAGGCTTTGACCATATTTGGTTATTTTATCCTTCAGAGATTTGGGTCCCAGTACTATTTACTTCTCGAGTCCATGCTTCTCGAATGACTTTTTGGCAAGATTCATTGGATAACCACATTGATTCAAACTGGAATAGCTTTTTCCTCTTGCCTTTCGCACCTTTGTCTATTAGTTGTTTATACCACCTAATAAGGACCGGGCAGTGGTCTTAAGAAATTCGAGGCATATGTGTGACATGGTATTTCAGATATAGAGAGACCCAATCCGAATTTCTCAAACATCTATCTAGTCACTCCTGAATATTATCCTTCCCCGCTTGGCCGTTTGTCCATGTGAAGGAGAAGCTTTCGTACCCCAAGTCGTCTAAATTAGCCTCCTGAATTGCTTTATGGAAATCTTACATTTTAGCATCACTCCGAGTTCTCCCACCCATCTTCTCGAAACTAAAGAGAATCTCATTGAAATCTCTGGCGTAAAGCCATTTGAAATTCTGGTTTTCTGCCAATTCCCTTAGGAGATTCCAAGTTAGGTGTTTCAATTCTTCTTCTAGACAGTCGTATACGCCCATGAACCTCAATTCTTTGTCCCCATCTTCTGCAAAACTGTCTATATGGTGAAATTAATCAGAACACAATCTAAAATTGTAGTTATCTCTCTAAAATAAACACTAACCTCCCATTCTATCTCTGTTGGCCGTATCGCAATCTAAATCATGCATACCACTAAAATCCAATTGCGTAGCAATTGGTTATATTTCCATTTTACAAAGTTTTGTTTCCTTAAAGAAAACAAAAGTGAGATCTTGCAGACGAATATATCTTTCAAATAAGACTAGTCATCTCCATGGGTTCCCAAGCCCATGGCAATTCAAACTCAGGCAACTCATTGTACTCGGTGGGACTACTCCATTGCAGTCTCTGCCGATAACATAAATTTGCACGGGGCATCAAACAAACTGAATTATCTGTTGCGTTTGTTTTTTCAGAGGATGGGTCGGGGTTGTGGATTGGTTCGGATGTGGTTCGCGTCAAAGGTATGAATGGGTTAGGGAATGGGTTTAACTGGTGATTGGGCTTTTCTGTAGGCGTGCGGTCCTTGAGTCTAGACCATCATCCCTTCGGTTTTAGCTTAATTGTGCAAGACGGGGGTGATTTCTAATTTTGTTTTAGGGATGATTGGGTGGATATCGGTGTGACTATAATATGAGCAGGGCCCTGAGAGGGTGAGGTGGTTTGTTTGGGATGGTTTGACGAGGTGGGTTCAGGGGAAGGGATATTTGTTTTAACGGCAACTAGATTTTCTCGGGTGGGGAGTAGGGGCTCGGCAGGATTGGGTGGAAATCGACAAGCTTATTAAGGGATAGGGCTAGTTGTTTTGTGTTCGGATATTAGTAGTTTTGTATGATGGGTCTTTAGATTCTTGTGTTTGGGTGAGGAAGTTAAGGAAAGGGATTCTAGTGAATAATGAACTTGTTCCGGGATTTGGAGTTTAGATACTAGCGTAAGGTATTTGGTGTAGGGGATCGGTTGTTGTAGGTCGAGTGGGTGGCATGAGTGTTGATATTATGGTTTGAGGTGGATGAAGATGATAGGGCTTCGTTGTTGAAAAGGTTTCGGTGTATGAGGATTTTGGTGTGGATCATTATCTTTTAGGGAGTGCTTCATATTTTAATGGCGAGTCATGAGTTTCATTTGGATACACACCGAGAGGACTCGTGTGAGTTGCTTTGTGACGTCTATTGAGGCTTTAAACCTGATAAATTTTCCGAAGATGCCCTTCGTAGTATTATAAAGTTTTTCCAGTTCACCAATTTGTCTAGCGAGGATTCTTGCCATGTTCGCATTCATGCATTCCACAGGGACATCGTATATTCTAATCCAGAATATAGCATGAGTAATCTGGGTCATCGAAGGATGCTCATCTTCTGCTATAGTCTTTATCGCAAAAAGCCCACCTTCATAGTGTCATGGTTGGTTGTCGAGAACCCAATTCCTGTCTTTCTCCATCTTAAAATGGAATAAAATTAGGTCTGC
This sequence comes from Rehmannia glutinosa, assembly GCA_016081115.2. NCBI lineage: Eukaryota > Viridiplantae > Streptophyta > Magnoliopsida > Lamiales > Orobanchaceae > Rehmannia > Rehmannia glutinosa. Next base: position 75,746,179 of record CM071924.1, on the reverse strand, counting down.
TCCCCACTCCCGGGCTGTGATCGGGTTTATTATTTTCCACAATTTCTTCATAACCTCGATAAGGTAGAAAGTTTTCCATGTTTTATCCGATAAAAGTTTCCCAACCGAACAAAAGTATTTCATAGGGTGTTCATAAACCTCTGATCGATCGACCTCATCTAGATCCACAACGGTACCCTCCTTCTTTGTTAATCCTTCCATGACAGCGGCCTAATCCTTGCTAAAACTCTCGTGGAAATAGGTAGAGCAGCGGCGATGTCGACCTGAAAGAAAACAAGAACAAAAAGAAATAACAAAACCTACTATTGACGAACAAGAGGTGAAGCCTCTATGTATCAGATATGCCCAAAGGAAAGAAACAAAAAAGGAAAGACACCGGGAAATATAGGGGAAAAGGAGGGATAAGGGGGTAGAAAACTCAGAAACTCTATGAGGGTTTGCACACGGGGACACAGATTTTGGTGACTCGAAACTCTGGGACAAACGGACTCATTTTGGGGTGAAGAGAATAACTGTATATTGATGGACAACGGAGGTAGGTCAACAGTGAAACAACGCCAGACAGCATTGCAAAGGGAACGCAAGAACAAAAGGTAAAACCTAACAAAACCCTAGGGTGACCGACTCCTTACGATAGGAGGACTTGCTTGTATTTATTTTCTCATGTTATGATTTGGAACTTAAGATAACTGGGATTATGGATTATGTGTGCCTTTAATCCCAAAATATATGTCAGTATTTTGTTTGCCAACCTTGATTATAATTGATATATCATGGAAATTACCAATTTGCCCATTATTTTACCAACTCCGACTACTCTACTGTCACAAGGACAAAACCTGCACTACCGAGATCAAATTGCAGAACCCCCATCTTCATCCACAGCAAAATACGAATTCGGCTAGAGTTTTTACAATCTTTTGAAATTGTTCCGATAATTGTTGGTCATCAATACGGTAAGTTCGAAATTGCTCCCTATTTATGTTCGTTTGTTAGGGCTTCGAACGTATTTTCCAAAATGTTATACATTTGTATTTGAATTCAGTGTTGTTAAAAAAGGCATGTTGTTTGAGTAATTTATCATGTTGTTTGTCTCACTTAAGTTCTTTAAATCTTTATTTGTAATATCTTTCATGTGGAGCGGCTAGGGTTTGTTGTTGAGGATCCTCAAATAATATAATCCCTCTTTATTGATGGCAGTTCGTAATTATCGAAATAATTGGTGACTGTATTGGTAGAAAATAGATTTTGAGGGCATCATGGTCATTTAATAACCCAGGACTATTCAACACTAAATAATACCACTTCAGTGGTGGGATCCAATTTTAATTGAAAAGTGGATTATTTCATGGGCACATCATTACCCTACGGGCCAATATCACACCTCATAAATGCATTGATATGATGTGATAAGGATATTTTTCAGCCAATACTGGTTCCCAAACGAGTCCTTCATTTATAAGTTTAATCAGGTAGTAATAGAATTAATTATTAAGCATATTAAAGAAAAATCATATTATTTCGAAGGATAAACTAAAAAAAATTCAATGTGTAAATATTACATTGTGTTGTTACTTGACCATAGACATAGTAATGGGGATGTATATTTTACCCTTTTTACGATAGTCCAAATGAATCACATCTCATACAAAGAATTAGGTAAAGAATGGTTGTATATTTATTGAATTACTAATATTTGAAGATAATGAATGGGGAGGGGATGGGGATGGAAATGTCCAGGTAGGGTACCCACCAATTTAAGGTTATTCATATCTAAATCCTATAATTAGAGCTTTCATATCTACTGGCCAGGGATGTTAATAGGTAGAGTACCCCACAATTTAAGGTTATCCTGATTTGGGTGAAGAAATAGATGTACTTTGGTTTGGGTCGCTTCGTCCCGAGTCTAGGTACTTCGGTTTGGGTCCTCTAAAAAAATGAATGTTAAAGCTGGCCGGGTAGACCCCAAGCTAAGGCCCTCCAATGCTAAAGTCAGTTACAGGATGTAAGGTCGCTAATAAACTGAAAAATGAGGTGTGTAGCAATAAATGAGATATTTGTAGCAAGGAGAATTGTGTTGTAATTATAGGTTTTGACTTCTATAGGTCGTACGACCTAGGTCCATGTGTCAGATCTCATATGTCCACCTGTTAGGACACAACATAATCAACAGTATCGGGTCATGGGGTGACCCAACGTGTAGCCTCAGGTTGGGTCGTGACACGAATATAAAACTCGCGGATCTTAGCCCATCTTGGTGATTTGGCTTAGAAGCGAGGGCATAGAGGTAATTTTAGTCTGAAGTATATAACTACTCCTGCAGTTGCTTTAGTATTAGTTACTAAGGTAACTTTAATCCAAATCGTTGAATTCGAAAAGCCTTTTAATTTGGACCGCAAGATTCTTCCGTCTCTCCCTACATATTTAAGAGTCTCCCAGTTGGTCATTTCTTCACTCTTTTATTTGGTGCAGTAAATAATTTTTAGTTCGCCGCGCACTCAGAGGTCTCTATCCAGTCAAGCGTTTTCAACATTTTATATTGAAATCGCCTTCGCAAGGTAGCACTTAGCTTCACTTCGCCTTTTATTCTTTGATTTTATTAATATTTTCTTTCCTTTATTCTTTGCCATAATGGTTTCAGACTGTACTCTCGGCTCTTCGAGTTTTGATTAGAAGATCTCGGGGTCGATTTCTGAATCAAGCTTAGTCCCAGGGAACCCTTTTGTACCTCGCTTAGTTTTAAATGCAGATCCTATTAGGGTTGTTAGAGTCGCTCCTCGTAGCTCAAATTCGGGTCGAAATAATGACTTACACGAGGCTGGGACTTCGTTGGATCCTGACTTAGAATTTACCGCCCCTTGGGCCTTGCTTCATTACATTGTACATAAGTAAGAGATTACTTAAATTAGAGAAAGATTTTTTATCCCTAATAATTATCGAATAATAATCCTGGGTAGGAATGACCGAATAGATAAGCCTCCACCTCGATGCCTGGCGTTTCATCTCCCTCGCTTAGAAATTGGCCTAAGGTTTCCCGTAGCTGCCCTTGTTGTAGGTATTTTGAGCGATTTAGGTGTTTTCCTATCCACTCGTCCTAACGCTGCATCGTCTTGACATATTTTAGGTTTTGCAATTTTGATGTCCGATTTTAACAAGAAACCTTCTTTTTCTCATTTTTGGTTTATAAACCCTATCAACTCATCCTCGACCACCAACGAGAAGGGGTTCTTTTACATTTCCCTGAAGCCTAACAGTAAGATTCTCCACCTTCTTCTTTCTTTAGTGTGGCCTTGGAAAGAGAAGTTTATCTATATCCAAACCCTCATAGAAACCCTTTGGGTAGTTACCCGACCTCGCCTCGGTTACCTAGGATGATGACTTCATTAATAGCTAGTTGTGTGCTAGTTGGTTTGTGGTCGGCAAGCTCATTACTGAAGAGGTTTTTTCTCTAGCTAACCTTAGCCCTGCCTCGAAGCCAACTTCGTTAACTTTGGGTAATTCTCAAATCCTTTATTTTCATGACATTAACTCCGGCTGATCTTGCTTAACTATTTTTTTTCCTCTATCTTTGTAGATATTTCGGTTTGTGCTTCACTTATAGCAAATCAACTAAAAGACTAGAAAGATACATTACTTGTTTGGCGTAAGGCGCGACCTCCTCCCGCTCCTAAATCAACTAGTGCCCATGTTGCCTTTGGGTCCCGCATTAATCCCTCGCAACTAGAGAACATTCAATTTGAAGTGCAGAGTGAGATACCTTCTGGCTCTGCTGAAAACTTGGGAGTTGTTTGCCCTTCCTCGGCTCACTCTACTCCTTCGTGCCAGATGACTACGCAAGATGTTGCTGAGGTCACTAATAAGACTCGGACTCTCGAGGTAAATCTCAGAAAGATAAGTCCCACAAGGGTAAAGACTCATATAGTTGGGACTGTGATGCTCGCAAGAGGCGATCCAGTAAGAGGCCTTGAGTTGATCCCAAGGTGGAGACCTCCAACGATCCTCATATGGACACTCAGCTCAATTGACTGAAAATGTGCAAGAACCAACTTATTGGCATGCGCGCTTTGGAGCGAAGTAGGAATCCACAAGTTCTGTCATCATTTTCAACGTTTCCTTGCCTCGCACGGACCCCAATTGGCTACTAATGGCTGGAGCTCTGTCCTTGAGACCTATGCCAGGAAGGATTCCTTCGATCTCTACAAGCATACTCTCCTCGTGCCCCACCAGTTAACATTAATACCGTTTGACTTTACTCGCTTGGAGGAGCTGATAGCACAATAACTTCTCAGTATGTCACGTCACCTTCTTGGTATGTCACTTCATTTATTTATTCTTTCTTTTCTTGCATCCACTGCCACTTTTTTTTATTTTCATTTTTCAGAATAATGGTATCATGCACAACCAATCTCTCCGAGCTGCGAACTGGAGGAGATCTTGATAGGAGCAACGAGTTGAGATAGAGAAGTTGCCTGAAAAAATATAGGTGATGGAGTCCAAGAAGGAGAAGGATGTGAGTGAAGCTAAGAGCACACTCGTGAAGGAGAACTCGTCCCTGCAAAATAAAGTGTTGGCATTGGAGATGAAGCTTTCGAAAGCTCGCAAAGACCTGGAGGAGAAAAAACGACACCATACGAATGAGCGACAAGAGTCATATAACCTGGGCCGTACACAGGGTTTCTGGGAGTATACAACTTTCATTGAGTACACGTACATGATCCAGAAGGCTCAGGAAGAAGATGTGAGATCTTTTATAAACTCTCATTCCTATGAGACTGGTGGCTCGGAGGGCCTCCATACACTTGTTTGATGGTTTCGAGCAATGCCGAGACCAGGCTATCCATGAGGGAGGCTTCAAGAAAGATTTCGATCTTCAGAAGTTAGAATACTTCTGTACTAACGACTGGAGAAAATGATTGAGGCAAGGCTACTAACGAAGTGACTAAAATGGGACTCAACGTCATGGGCGATGTCGAGGAAATAGACGAGACCGATGAGTGGGCAGAGTTGATGCATTCACACATTGCTGCCACAAAGCAGCCTTTCCCTGCTACCGTTAATGTCGAGAACTATGACGAGGAAGCTTAAAATGCTTTAGATTCAATTTTTTTAAAATGGGTCTCGCGCTCTGCGTAAAGCACTTTTTAACTTTAAGCTGCTTATTTTTGTAAAGATACATTTTATAACCCTAAGTTACCTTCTTCGAAGACTGGGGTGTTTTGTAGAGATACATTTGTAAAGGCATTTGCTTTGTGTATTCACCTTTGTCTCATTTATTCTTTTGTTTCTTTCGCTGGTTTTTGATTAATGTGAACCTTATGAGGTTGTTTTTATTAATTGCCATGATCTTTTCCAGATCATTTTTAGCTTTACGGTTAGTGTGAAACTCTTATGGTTAGCTTCTTCTCTCGTCGCTATATTTCACAGGTCACTTTTGGCTTTAAATTATAGGTGACCTCGTAGGGATCGCTTTTTACTTGCTTGCCACGACCTTTCACAGGTTGCTTTCGGCGTTAAATTATAGTTGACCTCACAAGAGTCACTTTTACTTTATTATCGTGATCTTTCACAAATCATTTTCGGCTTTAAATTATAGCTGACCTCACAGGGGTCGGTTTTCACTTTCTTGTCGTGATCTTTCAAAGACCGTTTTTGCCTTTAAATTATAGTTGACCATGTTGGGTTCGTTTTTTACTTTCGCGATCTTTCACATATTGCTTTCAGCTTTAAATTATAGTTGATCTCGTTGGGGTCTCTTCTTTTCGACATGCTCATTATTTTGGCACAAAATAAATGGGAGTGTTTCCCTCCCCGGTAATATCTTATATATGCGTTCAAAATATACTACAATTTACAAGTTGTTACTTAAGTATAGAACTTGCATAAATTATGGATATTCCAAGGCCTAGTGAGATATTTTCCTTCCATACTTTCCAAGCGATAAATGCCTCTCTTTAGTATCTTATTTACTTTGAATGGACCCTCCCATTTTGCCTCAGCTTTCCTATGTGCCTTGACAATTCGACTTTTTCCAGTACTAGGTCTTCTACTTGAAAGTTTCTTTCATGTACTCGCTTGTCATATGTGGCTCGCATTCTTCCCTTGGATGCATATATTCAAGCTCTATCCCTCTTTTCTTCAATGGTTTCTAAATCTAGCATTCGAGCTTCCTCATTCTGAATGGGGAAGTGATGGGCTACCCTGTGTGAAGCTTCCCCTATCCACTAGAATAACGGCCTCGAATCCATAAACTAATCTAAACGGTGTCTCTACTCTCATGTGGATGTCCTAAGCGTAGTTCGATAAGCCCAAAGAACCCCAGTAGCTCTTCTATCGAATATGAATTCACTGTGCCAAATCTAGCCTTCAAATGTTGCAATATAATCCTATCTGCTACCTCAATTTGACTGTTGGCTTGTGGATTTCCCACTGTTATGGAGTTTTGCCAGACCTTCATTTCCTCACACCATAAAAATAAGGAATCTAGGGAGCCTACTAACGATATTCTTCCATATGAAATCCATAACTACGTGTTATGATATTTTGGCCATTGTCTTGGCCTCGATCCACTTTGAGAAATATTTCACTGCCACTATAACGAACTTTTTATGCCCCTTGCCACAGGAAAGGGTCCTAAGATATCAATCCCCCACTAGTCGAATGGGCATGTAATAGGGATTATCTCTAGAGGAGTTGTTGGCTAGTGAGTCAGGTTAGCATGGAACTGGCATTTCGCATTTTTTGGCAAACTCCACAACGTCTTTCATTATTGTGGGCTAGAAATATCCTCGTCTTTGAATTTTTTAAGCTAGTGAGTTGCCTTCCAATTGGTTTCCATTGTTTCCCTCGCAGGTTTCCCTCATCACGTAATGTGCGTTTTGCTGCAATAAGCATTTTAACAAAAGTCCACCATATGACCTCTTGTATACATCTTCTCATATTATTTAGAATATGGGTGCTCTAGTTTGTAACCTCCTTGTGTAGCTTGGATCTGTTGGCAAGGCTCTTGTTTCAAAAATTCCTTGATCCATTCGATCCAGTTCACCTGGGTTCCAATTTGGAGAATCAAAAAATCTTTCGAGAAGTGATCTATTGGCTCGCCTTCTGATTTCATTTCGGGATGCTTCGCTACCAATACTACCACCTTCCTAGAGATCAAACCTGATATCGCATTAGCAATGCGTGCTAGGGCGTCTGTTTTGTCATACTCTTCTTTAGGGATCTATTGTAATTGGAAATATTCAAAATTTTCCATCAACTTCTGGGCTCGACCCATATATTCAGACTAGACTTATCTTTGGCCTCAAGGAGCCATCTATTTGCATAGCCACTAACTACTGGTTTAATATGGGCAACAGATTGAAAGAGTTCAACGAATAGGATGTGTCCCTACATTCTTACCCCATAACCCTAGACTCATATAACCATATCCCTACACTTTTGGAGGATCAGCTTTATGCTTCAGTAGTAGAGTTTGTGTAGCCAGAGCAATTGACCTAAGTTCGATCTCATATGAGTGCATGTACGTGTTCCTTCCGCTATTATTACCTTCGTACTCCAAAAACAAATATTGTTGGGCCATGTCAAATTTGAAATAGAAAATGCTCAATTTATTGAAGAAGAAAAATGACCCATCAATGTTAATTTAGTATACATATAATATTCTCAAAAGAATATATTTAACCAAACTGAAAGAAATGCTTTAAACTTACCTTGCAGTAAGTACTGAAAAAGAATCAATATTAGGGCATCCACAATGGTAGTTGCAAGATCAAGTTTGTTTGTGGTCCCTGTAGTGTCACATCAATAAAACATTAACTTGAACCAGGGGCGGATCCATGTGGAACAATGGGGGTACAGTTGTACCCCTAAATTGAAAATATCCAACAATAGATTTTAGTAAAAAAATAATAATAATAATAATACTAAATTTCTACCCCTATTTAACAAAAAGAATTAGAATATTCAAATAAAACAATACAAATCCCCAATAAATTTTCAAAAATCAAAAGTTTGACTTAACAACTTGAATATATAAATCATGGTAAAAGTTAAAAGCTACAAAAAAAAATATAAAAAAATCTAATAATATCAATAATGTTACCAAAATTATATTTTGTTGTCTCTTGTTTTCTTAATTTATCTAATTATTTCTTTTATATATGTGTAGTAATTTTTCATGTACGATTACATGATCAGCTTTTACAAAATTTTAAACAGCGTACCAACATTTTCAAAATCATGGATCCACCACTAACTTGAACTACATCTTCTTCTATTATCCATATCAACCCTATATACTAAAAGAAAAAACAAGTTGCCACATGTCATCACCTCTGCAATTTTGTACACGTGTCAACACCTTAGTCTTCCAAATCCATGTGTCACATTCATATCAACCCTATATACTAAAAGAAAAAACAAGATGCCACATGTCATCACCTCTGCAATTTGGTATACGTGTCAACACCTTAGTCTTCCAAATCCATGTGTCACCTTCATATTTAGCCACGTGACAAACCATGTCACCACCTTATTCTTCCAATTATAAACTGACTTACTATCAATTTACCATCAACATATTAATTAAATGTATTTCCGTATATAACTATTGACTCAAATGATTTTCCTTATAATGTATTAATTGATTTTCTGTATATAACTACTAACTCAATTGATTTTTACCAATATTTAATCCAATCAAATATGTATTAATTAAATTTTCGTATTTCTGTATATAACTATTGACGACTCAATTGATTTTCCATATAACATATTAATTAATTTTTCGTATACAACTATTGACTCAATTGATTTTCCGTATATTTAGATAAATTGATTTACTATCAATTTGGATATATTGATTTTTTTGGCTTCTAATTATAAGTTGATTTTCTTTTCTAATACACCATACAAGACAACCAAAAAATTGAATTAATTTTAATTTCATGCAAATTAATCGGCAAAATTAGTATTTAATCTAATCAATTATATGTATGTATATCCGACAAGTTTAATCCATTCAATATTTAGTCCAATCAATATATAATTGGCCAATCGTATATTTTATGTACGAGTTTTGAAAAAAGATATTTAATGTCAACCCTATATACTAAAAGAAAAAATAAAGTCGACACATGTCATCATCTCATGAATCTTTGATATGTGTCAACTCCTCATTCTTCTAATTCAACATGGTTGCTTCACATTTATATATGTAGCATCTCTACTACAAATATAAAAGTGAACTAATAATATACTTGAATTTAAAAGATTACAAATCTAAAATTAAAAAATTTAAAAGTATTGATTAGTATTTAATCCAATCAAAGATTTAATCCATGCAATATTTAATTGACAAATCGTAAAATGCCTACAGTTAAAAATCACCGACAGTTCAAGCCCAATTGGGGTGAACCCTATGTAGTCAAAGAAGTTCCTTCTATTCCCCCTCTTCTTCATCTCTCTGAGTCTAATATTATCTGTGTTGTGTAACTTTATTTCGAAAAATGATGGAAAGAAGTGTTATCGAACGATTTCCTGCAATTCTTTCTAACAGAGAGACGGGACGCCTGAGCAAAGCTTATTACGCATCTGCCGATGGAGTCCGATGAAGAGGCCAACACCCCCTGTAGAAGACGACGACCATTTGTCGAGGGCTCTCATCAATAGCCTCAGATCATCAATAGTTCAACAAACAATTAAAAGATTAGATCTAAGACAATGATTTAGTGTTATATTAGGAAACAATTGATCAAAAATAATTTTTCATTTCCTAGAACCAAATTTTAGAAAAACAAAACAAAATATTTTTAAACAACTATAGAATTTAGTAATATAAATACACTGTAATATAAATTTTGGAAAACTTATTTATATATACAAAACATATATGCATACCAATTAATGGCAATGAATATTTCCATCTTTATGATGACATACAACTTGTGTATCCAAATTTAGTTTCAAATTTTATAGAGGTTGGATAGTTGACGTCAATTGCATTATTAAATATTATATGACCCGTAAAATATTCGGCTCTTGCCTCTCAGATTCTATGTATAGAAGTGCCTACCATGTTCAGATTAAAATAGTTCAAATAAATTTATATATCAGAAAATAGAGTATTAACTAAAATTCAATATTGTAGTTTTAATGTGTTAGAGATTTGGTTCTGATAAAGTGGGTGTCGATCAGACTTTGACCAAATATTTGCTGGCTAAGTGATTAATGCTGGAGGAATTAAATTGCAAATTATTAATCTACATTTCAAGTAGATGTTTGTAATATTTTTGTATTTCTGAAAACCAAATTTTAGTGAGTGAGAAATTAAGACACGAAATTAGCCACACTAATGGACATTATGTAAAGAGAGTTGAAAGGCTTTAGCCTTGTCCCACATAGAAAATAAAGCTTTGTTTATCCTAATTTAAATACTAGAAGGTGTTATTGATTAGATATACTATAACACAAGTGGGTGATCACAAATGGGTCTTGAGTCAACCCGGCTCTTTGGGCCCGAGTTTAGGTTCAGTTAGTTTTGTTACTCGAAAATAGACTTAGCCCAGATTCAAGTGATTGTTGGGCCTGATGTATTTGGATATTGGAGGTGTCTAGATTTATGTGTGTCTCTTGGAGTTTGCAATTCCTGAATAGTGGTCATAAGTGGCTTGTAACTATTGGAAGTTACATTTGGTTATAATTGTCCATTGTATATCATTAATCTCCTCCGAGTGTTGGAAATGGCTGTCTTATATAGGTTTAGTTTGCATTCAGATTCGAATAAGGAAAAGAGAGATAAAGTGAGAGCTAGGAAATTTCTGTATAAAGTTATTATGTCCAAAGGATGTTATCACGAATGTCATCACATTTGTCACAACATCTCTCGTTGCATCTCATTTTTCTGCATTTTCTGAGTCCAGCAAACCAGTCTTCACACCATTTTTAGTTCAATGGGGCTTTTATGCTAGTGGTGCTACTACACAAGATACGTAAGTTGTTTTATCTTTGGGAATATTACGTCAAACTGTGAGCACTAGTCGGGACGTATTTGTCTTGCGGATATAGGTCTTCCTTGACTCGACTTTCAAGTTTTATTAGATTCATGCTTTTGGAGTGGAGTCTATTCAAGACTTGTAATACTTAGGTTCTGCCTTCTATGTAATTTTACGTTTATGTTTTGTAAGGCTTTTCCAATTTCTGTAACCATTGTAATCAATAATCGCAAGATAAATATTGTAACTTCACGATGGCGAGGAGAAACAAAACTTTAGCTTAGAGACAAACCTGACAGAAGAGCTTCCAGTAGGTGTCGGAATTGTATTTGTTGTTAAAAATGCACTGTGTTTGAAGCATGAGGCTAGGGTGATGATTTCTTATGCTCTGGCTATGTCCTTAACAGACTTAGTGGTTTACTTTACTATATGTATAGTGTGATTTGATATGAACTGAGGATATTTTTCCAAAAGGTTCATGGTTTTGAAAAGAAACACTAAATGAGGATGTGATTTCCAAAAGGTTCGTAATAGTCAAAAAGTTTGAACTGGTCCTGCATGATATTCATGCTGAGGGGATGTCAGTTGAATAAAACTCTCCAAATGGTTGCATCGTATAGATGTTGTTACCATGTTGGAAAATTTTCATAAATACATAACTGGAAAAAAATCGGATGACCTGATTGTTCGATTGATAATCGAAGAAAGCAATTGAAGGTGTGAATCTAAACCCAAGAAAGTCTTGAGACTCGAGAAAAATATGTTGGTATATTTTTTAAGAATTCCAATGGATCCAGCGATTGTGGGGGTATGACCACACTTTTTGTCACACTTTTAGCTTTCGAGCTATAGTTGCGCATTTAGATGTGACGAGAAAATATAGTCTAAGATGTGGTAACATCTAAGCGCGATATTGAACCACAATTGCAGGAGGTGTTATCAACACTCCACAATCCCAGAGATCTATCACCTTCCAGGAGGCCTACCTGCTCTCCCGCAGCGACCTCCGACAATAGCAAATTGGCAACTATAAGACTACCTAATCAACTTGGAGCGATAATCTAATAAAACCTTATAAGCCTCAACAAACAATGTTATGCACATATATTAAGAAAAAAAAATAGTTTTTAATGAGTATTGTATTTCATGTGTGTGTGTATGTGTTGACATTGGGATTTGGATTATCCACATGGTCAAACAAAGAATAGGGTCTTTTGAATTAATAGTTAACATATATCACTTTTAAGTAGGATAAAAATGCAAATAAACTTCTTAACCTGAACAGGTCGGATATATATTCCTTTAACTTGAGGTAATAAATGCTCAATTAAATGCTTTGAATACATTTTTGTGAATTATTTTTCATTCATAAATGTGAGTATTTATAGGAAAGAGTCTCTCTCTCTCTCTCACACACACACACACGCACGCGCGCGCACAAGTTATGCCAATAAGTTTAGGTATAGTCATCAACTATTGGGTAACTTGACTGGCTTTTTAGTTTTAGGAAAAATGTGTGTAGGAAGACGGCTTGAGTGATTGACATGACTAGATGTCATGTATAATGTCATGGGATTGGAGCTAATATTCTTCTACAATATCTCACCAAATCATATCGGTACAATATGCTCACAATGTCGATCCTACCAATTTCTTGGTCTGAGTTGAACTTTAAAATTTGTGCCCCATTTTTTTCAATTGTTTGCCTCTTTCATTTGAGAAAATTTAATTTAAGGCATTTAACAAAAATTAAATAATACATATTGTTAGCAACTAACAAGGCTGCAAGGCTCAATAGAATATGAGCCCTTCATATGTGGGGGAGCCTTTTTTTTTAATCTAAATCACAAAACACACAAAAGAAAAAAAAAACACAATCCCTGCACTCAATAGGATTCAAACCTGAGTATTTGTATGTATTTGTAGTTAGAAAACTTTTAAGGTTGAATGTATTAACCACTTTAGAATCTTATTTATTTTAGAGATGTACTATATATAAAAGGTATACAGAAAGTTTGGCCCCCTAAATTTTGTAATTTTTTCAGGTCCGAGTCGATTGACTCGCTCGACTTACACTAGGAGCGGCTTTGCATGCTCACATATCGTCAATCGAACAAGCATGATGGGGATTTGGGATCGCCTCCTCTATGACGGTGTCATGAGAGACGGGCAGGTTTGGAACCTTGTAGATATCCCTAGTATGAGGGAAGGAGATAGAAAGTGAACATTAAGGAGCGAGATTTTTTCTTCTTAGACACAGTTGATAAAGAAGCGTTTTAAAATTATGTAGGGGGCATGGTTTCAAAATTTAATAGTCATACATAACAAAAGCTATTAACTTAATAATTGTGTACAAAAAAAACTGTATTAAATTTGCAAGGTTTATAAAGTTGGGGGTCGGCCGCTGCCACCAGCCCCTAGCTCCATTTTTGCTAATATCAGCTTGAATACATGTGTCCTGATAGCTTTGTACATGCTCTTTTCCACGCCCACTCAGTCCGACACACGTCGATCGGGGTACACCAATATATTATTGTTTTAATATATAGAAAATAATTGCCCTTTTATTATATATGTCATTCAAAACATCCATTTTTTATTCTTTCCACTTTATTTAATTTTTTTTAACGAGTCGTGAATGAATAAAGTTTACCAGCCAAGGCCAAGGGCGGATGCAGGGCTGGGCTAACCTGCGCCCTGGCCCAGTCCTTTTTTTAAAAAAAAAATAGTTATAATTTGTATTGTTTTTTCTTGGATTTTTTATCCGGTTCACCCCATTTTCGTGTATCGACCCATCCTACTAAATCGTCCTGGCTCCGCCCTTGGCCATGGCTACAGTCAAAGAACTTATCCCATTATATTTAATGCCAACAATTTGGCTCTGAAGACAGCCTTAATTAATCATGCAAAGACTCATGGGGCCGGGATTGACGCCAAAAGCGTTATTGCTATTCGCTTGTAGATTTTCACAGTGCGCACATTCTCAATGCATGGAAAAATGCATATTTTCTTTGCATGTTGGTCTTATTAAGACAAAACAATTGAAATAAGTGACAAATATGAAATATTGCCAATTGCCAAGTACTCTTGTTAACTCCTCTACCTACGTACATTTCGCACATTTTTCCCTGATCAATCTTTTATCTTTTTCTGTTTTAGGAAAAAAAATAAAATACGTCGAGTAAATTACTTTATCCGCCCCAAATATATAGTCCATTATTCCTTTTTGGGATGTCTCAAATATGTAGTCTACTTTCTATATTTAATAGTATGTTTTCCATTCTTTTATTATTATAACTCTATTTAAATGTATTTTATAATTTATAATATTTATTAAATAAGGACAAATCAAGTAAATATTTCATATTTATAATTTTTAAATACTTTTCTTAATATGTGTGAAAAATCAATTGGATTGTACAACTGGTACGGAGGGAGTGTATAACATCGTCCCTCATGCCTACGTACACAAACATTGAATTAATTATCGAGTCTAATAAAAATTTAGTGAATAAGTCTGTTGTTAGCAATTCCAAATCAGAAAGATTTTAATTACATCTTATATAGTTATTTAAAAAGTGATTTTTTTAATATGATCCTTTGGTCGTCCCAAGACTGTTGGAAATATTGTTGGAATTGGTTTGATATATTGGGTTTTGACCCAATTTTGACCAATTATTTAAGTGGGGTCATTTATTCTAATTATGGAATAAATGAGATAAACGCGTCATCTACGCCGCGGGTAGATGAGTTTAGCATTTTGAATTTCTCAAAACCAATATCGGGTGAATGAAAAATAAATGCATAAAGTTAGCCACTTAAATTGTTTTTATATATGGAATATAAAAGGGTGGGAATATGGAAATCCATATCCCACATAGAAAACATAGTAAATGTTTGACTAGTTAATAAAGAGTTTCACCACTAATAAGGAGTAATCAAGTGGAACTCCTTATGGTACACCCTAGTGGACCAAGTCAATTTTGACTAGCCTTTGGCTAGCTTCAAAAGCACCAAGGATCTTTGCGAGAGCACCGTCCGAGCCGAGCCGGGCTGGGCCCGTGCACGCCGCACATAGTCACATTGAGCGCTTTTCGGCGCACTTTGCACTTCGCACGTGCGCATCGTCGCGAGGAGCTTTGAGAAGCTTAAAGTTTTGGAAAATCGAACCAGGGTTCACCCAGCCGCCTTGATGTGGCGGGCGGATCGCATTTAGTGGTGATACGTGGCATTGATTGGATGCGTCTGTTCACGACGGGCACCGTCGTGGCCGGACGCTGTCATCCGATGTCTGCAGGTGTATGCGAAATGGTGTGTTCCTTCAGACAGATATGATGATCAGACCATCGGATCGCATTTATTAACCACAGGCGATCCGACGGTCAAGACGATCTGTTCCAGGGGTTGCACCCGATCAAGAGGCACCAGGAGCTCTATATAAACCAAATTTCCCGAATTCATTTCAAGACATCAATTTCAAATTTCTACTTAATTTTTTCTCGCATAACTTTGTCAAGAGAGTTCAAAAACATCTTAGTGTTCGCCGTACTTGCGATTTGTAGTGCAACTATCGCAAGTAGTTCGTCGTTGTATCTTGGGAGATGATTGCCGTATTCCGTAAGCACCGTGGAGCGGGCAATCTCATCTTAAAGAAAAAGAGACCAACTCTTGCCTCGACGTCTCGATTTTTACCGTTACTCGCTCAATCATTATCACCATTCGGTATACGCCAACCTGTTTTTCCCAACAGTTTAAGACGAGATTTTCGTGTATATCAAATGGCTTCGACGTCTTCAATGCCAAGACCAGCCCGGAGAGAAACCCGAGAAGTTTGGGGGTTCGGACTTCAAAAGATGGCAATAGAAAATGTTGTTCTATCTTACGATTCGAACCTTGCTCTCGTTTCCTTACGGAGGATGCCCCAACCGTGTGGGAAGAGGAGACGATAAAGAGAAGAGGATGGCTTTCGATGCTTGGAGTCAAAGCGACTTCCTATGCTTCTAACTACATTCTCAACGGATGGACAACACATTGTACAATATGTATTGTTCGGTAAAGATCGCTAAAGAGTCAGGAGCTCTTTAGAGAAGAAGTATAAAATGTAAGATCTTTGGCGCAAAGAAATTTGTTGTCGGCAGATTCTCGAGTTCAAGATGGTTGACACCAAGACGGTGATCAGCCCGGGTTCAAGAGATCCGATTAATTCGTCGCATGATATAATTGCGAAGGTATGGTGGTGAGTGAATCCTTTCAAGTAGTCCGCTATAATCGAGAAGCTACCGCCTCTCGTGGAATGATTTTAAAAATTACCTAAAGCATGAGCGGAAGGAGATGGGGCTTGAAGATTTAATTGTCAGATTGCGAATTGAGGAAGGCAATCGCAAGTCTGAAATTAAGTCTGGCAAGCTTCCAATTGAGGCAAAGGCAAACTTGGTGGAGCCCAATGCTAGCAAGAAGAAAAGCACCGGGAATAATCGAAACAGGGGGAAGACTAAAAAGTTCAAAGGAACTGCTTCAACTGTGGAAAGCCAAATCACAAGGCTAAAGATTGTCGTCTTCCTAAAAGGCGAATCGAACCAGGTACATGTGACCGAGGACAAATCAAGACCAATTGATATGTCCGAGCTTGATCTCTGGCTGTGTATGAAGATAAACTCCGCATGAGTTATGGAAAGGTCGAAAACCTTCCTAAAAATACCTCGAAAGTGTGGGGGTGCTTGGCTAAAGTAGAAATACCTAAGCCAAAACAAGTCAAGGTAGGGCCTAAAACAATCGATTGCATTTTCATTGGATATGCAAATAAAAAAGAGTGCATATCGATTTTTAGTGCACAAATCAAAGAATTCCGGATGTACAAGAAGGTACAATTATTGAGTCAAGGAATGTTGTATTTTTCAAGACGTGTTTCCTTGTCAAGAAAGGAAAGAAGCTAGTTCTAGCAAAAGAACACATGATATCTCCGATGGTGATCATCAAAGTGATGAAGAACCAAGACGCAAATAAAAGGGCCAAAACTACTAAGTCTTTTGGTCCGTTTTCTAACCTATGTGTTAGAAATGAACCAAGGACAATTGGTGAAGCATTGTCCACCCGGAAAACTCCATTCGGAAAGAAGCTATTAACAAAGTGAGATAGATTCCATTATGTAAAATCATACTTGGGAGTTGGTAGATTTCCCACTAGGAAATAAGCCTTTAGGATGCAAGTGGATCCTTAAAAGGAAATATAAAGTCGATGGAACTATTGATAAGTACAAGGCCAGGTTAGTAGCTAAGGGATTTAAACAAGGAGAAGGCCTTGATTTCTTTGATACGTATTCACCGTGATAAGAATCACATCTATTAGAGTTCTCATTGCTATTCTGAAGATTGCATAACCTTGAGATACACCAAATGGATGTGAAAACGGCTTTTCTAAATGGTGAATTAGAAGAGGAAATCTACATGGAACAACCCGAAGGGTTTGTTGCTCTGGACAGAGAGAAGAAGGTGTGCAAACTCGTTAAGTCATTGTATGACCTTAAGCAAGCTCAAACAATGGCACGAAAAATTTGACAGAACTATGATGTCAAATGGTTTCAAAATTAACGAGTGTGATAAATGTGTTTACAATAAAGACACACCTAATGCTTATGTAATTGTCTGCCTTTATGTTGAAGACATGTTAATTATGTGTAGTAATCATGATATAATCATGAATACTAAGAAAATGTTAATCAAACATTTTGATATGAAAGATATGGGTATAGCGAGATGTTATTCGGGAATTAAGATCTCAAAAACATCTCGATGGACTTATTTTATCACAAATCTCATTATATCGAGACAAAGATTTGAAAGTTCAATGAGTATGACCGTTCTCCCAAACTAAAACGCTTGTTGATTTAAACTTACACTTAGCTAAAAATCAAGGCGAGCCCGTATCTCAACTAGAATATTCTCGCATTATTGGCGCCTTATGTATGTAACAAACCCGCACACGTCCGTATATTGCCTACGCAGCTTAATAAACTAAGTAGATTTACGAGTAATCCCGGAAATGACCATTGGAAGGCATTGATAAGGGTTCTTAGGTATCTAAGACTCACCTTGAATTATGGATTACATTACTCGAGATATCCGGATGTATTAGAAGGATGCAGTTATGCTAATTGGATATCTCGACTCAAAAGATTCCAAGTCCAAAGTGGTTATGTTTTTACCATTGGTGGTGGAGCAAAGATCATGCAAATCCTCTAAACAAACGTGTATAGCTCGATCCACGATGGAATCGAATTTATAGCGTTAGATAAAGCCGGTGAAGAAGCGGAATGGCTTCGCAACTTTTTAGAGGATATTCCTTGTTGGCCTAAGCCGGGGTGCAATCATGATACATTGTGATAGTCAGTCGGCTATAGGAAAGGCTCAAAATAGTATGTACAACGGTAAGTCTCGACATATACGTCGAAGACATAACACCGTTAGGCGCTTGATCTCTAATGGGGTTATTACAATCGATTACGTGAAATCGAAAGAAAACCTAGTGGATCCGTTAACTAAAGGTTTGAATAGAGATCAAGTATACGCTTATTGAAATGGATGGGCTTAAAATCCACAAAATAAGAATGTTCATAGCGGTAACCCAACCTTGTGAATTGGAGATCCCAAGACCTTGGTTCAATGGGACAACTAAGTTATGAATATTCGTATAAACACTTGGAGCATATTACACTCATTCCCGTCCAAGTGGAGAAACTCGCTAAATGTGGTGAGGTTAAGTTATAAACTTTTAATGATTCCTATACTTTAAAGAAGTGGAGTATGGCAGATACTCTTAATAGGAGATCCCCTATATAAGTGTGAAGACGGGCCACTTCAACGAAACACTTATGAATCCAAGATGTTGTCCAATGCCAAAATGGACACAATCGTGAGAACCAAATGGTGTTAGGAAAGATATTGTGTGGATGTTGTTGTTTTGGTTTACATAAACAAATGAACATTCAAGACATCGTGTCACCGTGCAGCCTTAGTAAATCATATAGCATTCCACTAAGGAAGGTTCAAAGCCACAAGCTACCTCTCTCGATGTAATAGCTTTCCGCTTGAACTCTCTTAGTGTCTGCATTCTCATATGCATTTATTATTCATTCATGTGGGGATTGTTGAATTGGTTTGATATATTGGGTTTTGACCCAATTTTGACCAATTATTTAAGTGGGGTCATTTATTCTAAATATGGAATAAATGAGATAAACGTCATCTACGCCATGGTAGATGAGTTTAGCATTTTGAATTTCTCAAAACCAATATCGGGTGAATGAGAAATAAATGCATAACGTTAGCCACTTAAATTGTTTTTATATATGGAATATAAAAGGGGTGGGAATATGTAAATCCATATCCCACATAGAAAACATAGTAAATGTTTGACTAGTTAATAAAGAGCTTCACCACTAATAAGGAGTAATCAAGTGGAACTCCTTATGGTACACCCTAGTGGACCAAGTCAATTTTGACTAGCCTTTGGCTAGCCTCAAAGGCACCAAGACGGTGCGAGCACCGTGCGAGCCGCAGCCGAGCCGGGCCCGGCCTATGCACGTCGCACATAGTCACATTGAGCGCTTTCGAGGCGCACTTTGCACTTCGCACGCACGCATCGTCGCGAGGAGCTTTGAGGAGCTTAAAGTTTTGGAAAATTGAACCAGGGTTCACCGAGCTGGCTCGGTGACTTGGCAGGGCGGCCGCCTGGTGGCATGACTTGGCAGATCGCATTTGAGTGGTGACACGTGGCATTGATTGATGCGCCTGTCACGACGGGCACCGCGGGTCGACGCGTTTGTCCAGCAGCGAGGTGTATGCGAAATGGTGTGTTCCTTCAGACAGATATGATCAGACCATCGATCGCAAATGCAACCACAGGCGCGATCCGACGGTCAAGACCGACTGACCAGGGGTTGCACCCAAATCAAGAGGCACCGAAGCTCTATATACACCAAATTTTTAATTCATTTCAAGACATCAATTTCAAATTTCTACTTAATTTTTTCTCGCATAACTTTGTCAAGAGAGTTCAAAAACATCTTAGTGTTAAGCCGTGGGCTTGCGATTTGTAGTGCAACTATCGCAAGTAGTTCGTCGTTGTATCTTGGGAGATGATTGCCGTATTCCGTAAAGCACCGTGAGCGGGCAATCTCATCTTAAAGAAAAAGAGACCAACTCTTGCCTCGACGTCTCGATTTTTACCGTTACCGTTACTCAGCTCAATCAAGTATCGCCCATTCGGATACACCAACCTTGTTTTTCCAAACAGTTTAAGACGAGATTTTCGTGTATATCAAATGGCTTCGACGTCTTCAATGCCAAAGACCAAGACCGGAGAGAAACCCGAGAAGTTTGGGGGTTCGGACTTCAAAAGATGGTAATAGAAAATGTTGTTCTATCTTACGATTCGAACCTTGCTCGTTTCCTTACGGAGGATGCCCCAACTGTGTGGGAAGAGGAGACTGATAAAGAGAAGAGGATGGCTTTCGATGCTTGGAGTCAAAGCGACTTCCTATGCCTAACTACATTCTCAACGGATCGACAACACATTGTACAATATGTATTGTTCGGTAAGAAGATCGCTAAAGAGCAGGAGCTCTTTAGAGAAGAAGTATAAAATGTAAGATGTTTGGCGCAAAGAAATTTGTTGTCGGCAGATTCTCGAGTTCAAGATGGTTGACACCAAGACGGTGATCAGCCAGGTTCAAGAGATCGATTAATTCTCGCATGATATAATTGCGAGAAGGTATGGTGGTGAGTGAATCCTTTCAAGTAGTCTGCTATAATCGAGAAGCTACCGCCTCGTGGAATGATTTTAAAAATTACCTAAAGCATAAGCGGAAGGAGATGGGGCTTGAAGATTTAATTGTCGATTGCGAATGAGGAAGACAATCGCAAGTCCGAAATTAAGTTTGGCAAGCTTTCAATGGAGGCAAAGGCAAACTTGGTGGAGCCCAATGCTAGCAAGAAGAGAAAGCACCGGAATAATCGAAAACAGGGAAGACTAAAAAGTTCAAAGGGAACTCGCTTCAACTGTGGAAAGCCAAATCACAAGGCTAAAGATTGTCGTCTTCCTAAAAAGGCGAATCGGAACCAGTACACATGTGACCGAGGACAAATCAAGACTAATTGATATGTCCGAGCTTGATCTCTCGGCCGTTGTGTATGAAGATAAACTCCGCATGAGTTATGGAAAGGTCGAAAACCTTCCTAAAAATACCTCGAAAGTGTGGGGGTGCTTGGCTAAAGTAGAAATACCTAAGCCAAAACAAGTCAAGGTAGGGCCTAAAACAATCGATTGCATTTTCATTGGATATGCAAATAACAGTAGTGCATATCGATTTTTAGTGCACAAATCAACAATTCCAGATGTACAAGAAGGTACAATTATTGAGTCAAGGAATGCTGTATTTTTCGAAGACGTGTTTCCTTGTCAAGAAAGGAAAGAATCTAGTTCTAGCAAAAGAACACATGATATCGCCGATGGTGATCATCAAAGTGATGAAGAACCAAGACGCAAAGAAAAGGGCCAAAACTACTAAGTCTTTTGGTCCGCATTTTCTAACCTATGTGTTAGAAATGAACCAAGGACAATTGGTGAAGCATTGTCCACCCGTAAGCTCCATTCGGAAAGAAGCTATTAACAAAGGAGATAGATTCCATTATGCAAAATCATACTTGGGAGTTGGTAGATTTCCCACTAGGAAATAAGCCTTTAGATGCAAGTGGATCCTTAAAAGGAAATATAAAGTCGATGGAACTATTGATAAGTACAAGGCCAGTTAGTAGCTAAGGGATTTAAACAAGGAGAAGGCCTTGATTTCTTTGATACGTATTCACCGTGATAAGAATCACATCTATTAGAGTTCTCATTGCTATTGCAGCATTGCATAACCTTGAGATACACCAAATGGATGTGAAAACGGCTTTTCTAAATGGTGAATTAGAAGAGGAAATCTACATGGAACAACCCGGGGTTTGTTGCTCCCGGACAGAGAAGAAGGTGTGCAAACTCGTTAAGTCATTGTATGACCTTAAGCAAGCTCAAACAATGGCACGAAAAATTTGACAGAACTATGATGTCAAATGGTTTCAAAATTAACGAGTGTGATAAATGTGTTTACAATAAAGACACACCTAATGCTTATGTAATTGTCTCCTTTTATGTTGAAGACATGTTAATTATGTGTAGTAATCATGATATAATCATGAATACTAAGAAAATGTTAATCAAACATTTTGATATGAAAGATATGGGTATAGCAGATGTTATTCTCGGGAATTAAGATCTCAAAAACATTTGATGGACTTATTTTATCACAGTCTCATTATATCGAGACAAGATTTTAAAGTTCAATGAGTATGACCGTTCTCCAGCCTAAAACGCTTGTTGATTTAAACTTACACTTAGCTAAAAATCAAGGCGAGCCTCGTATCTCAACTAGAATATTCTCGGATTATTGCGCCTTATGTATGTAACAAACCGCACACGCCCGTATATTGCCTACGCAGCTTAATAAACTAAGTAGATTTACGAGTAATCCCGGAAATGACCATTGGAAGGCATTGATAAGGGTTCTTAGGTATCTAAGACTCACCTTGAATTATGGATTACATTACTCGAGATATCCGGATGTATTAGAAGGATGCGCTTATGCTAATCGGATATCCGACTCAAAAGATTCCAAGTCCAAAGTGGTTATGTTTTTACCATTGGTGGTGGAGCAAAGATCATGCAAATCCTCTAAACAAACGTGTATAGCTCGATCCACGATGGAATCGAATTTATAGCGTTAGATAAAGTCGGTGAAGAAGCGAATGGCTTCGCAACTTTTTAGAGGATATTCCTTGTTGGCCTAAGCCGGTGTTTGCAAATCATGATACATTGTGATAGTCGCCCGCGGCTATAGGAAAGGCTCAAAATAGTATGTACAACGGTAAGTCTCGACATATACGTCGAAGACATAACACCGTTAGGCGCTTGATCTCTAATGGGGTTATTACAATCGATTACGTGAAATCGAAAGAAAACCTAGCGGATCCGTTAACTAAAGGTTTGAATAGAGATCAAGTATACCGCTTATTGAAATGGATGGGCTTAAAATCCACAAAATAAGAATGTTCATAGCGGTAACCCAACCTTGTGAATTGGAGATCCCAAGACCTTGGTTCAATGGGACAACTAAGTTATGAATATTCGATAAACACTTGGAGCATATTACGGCTCATTCCCTGTCCAAGTGAGAAACCTTTGCTAAATGTGGTGAGGTTAAGTTATAAACTTTTAATGATTCCTATACTTTAAAGAAGTGGAGTATGGCAGATACTCTTAATAGGAGATCCCCTATATAAGTGTGAAGACGGGCCACTTCAACGAAACACTTATGAATCCAAGATGTTGTCCAATGCCAAAATGGACACAATCGTGAGAACCAAATGGTGTTAGGAAAGATATTGTGTGGATGTTGTTGTTTTGGTTTACATAAACAAATTGAACATTCAAGACATCGTGTCACCGTGCAGCCTAGTAAATCATATAGCATTCCACTAAGGAAGGTTCAAAGCCACAAGCTACCTCTCTCGATGTAATAGCTTTCCGCTTGAACTCTCTTAGTGTCTGCATTCTCATATGCATTTATTATTCATTCATGTGGGGATTGTTGGAAT
The DNA here is from genome assembly GCA_016081115.2 of Rehmannia glutinosa. NCBI lineage: Eukaryota > Viridiplantae > Streptophyta > Magnoliopsida > Lamiales > Orobanchaceae > Rehmannia > Rehmannia glutinosa. The sequence goes on along the minus strand of CM071924.1, from coordinate 75,722,499 downwards.
TGGTTTGATATATTGGGTTTTGACCCAATTTTGACCAATTATTTAAGTGGGGTCATTTATTCTAAATATGGAATAAATGAGATAAACGTCATCTACGCCGCGGTAGATGAGTTTAGCATTTTGAATTTCTCAAACCCAATATCGGGTGAATGAGAAATAAATGCATAACGTTAGCCACTTAAATTGTTTTTATATATGGAATATAAAAGGGGTGGGAATATGTAAATCCATATCCCACGTAAAAACATAGTAAATGTTTGACTAGTTAATAAAGAGCTTCACCACTAATAAGGAGTAATCAAGTGGAACTCCTTATGGTACACCCTAGTGGACCAAGTCAATTTTGACTAGCCTTTGGCTAGCTCAAAGGCACCAAGGACGGTGCGGAGCACCGTGCGAGCCGTAGTCGGAGCCGGCCTGGGCCTATGCACGCCGCACATAGTCACATTGAGCGCTTTCGAGGCGCACTTTGCACTTCTCGCACGTGCGCATCGCGCGAGGAGCTTTGAGGAGTTTAAAGTTTTGGAAAATTGAACCAGGGTTCATCCAATGCTCGGTGACTTGGCGGCAGGCGGCCAGTGGCGATGACTTGGCAGATCGCATTTAGTGGTGACACGTGGCATTGATTGATACGCCTGTCGCCGACGGGCACCGTGGTCGACGCCAGCGTTTGTCCGATGTGCGAGAGGTGTATGCGAAATGGTGTGTTCCTTCAGACAGATAAGCGATCAGACCATCGACGCACCGTGCAACCACAGGGCACGATCCGACGGTCAAGACCGATCTGACCAGGGGTTGCACCCAAATCAAGAGGCACCAGGAGCTCTATATACACCAGCCCCTTAATTCATTTCAAGACATCAATTTCAAATTTCTACTTAATTTTTTCGCATAACTTTGTCAAGAGAGTTCAAAAACATCTTAGTGTTCGCCGTACTTGCGATTTGTAGTGCAACTATCGCAAGTAGTTAAATCGTTGTATCTTGGGAGATGATTGCCGTATTCCGTAAGCACCGTGAGCGGGCAATCTCATCTTAAAGAAAAAGAGACCAACTCTTGCCTCGACGCCTCGATTTTTACCGTTACTCGCTTTCAATCATTATCGCCATTCGGTATACACCAACCTGTTTTTCCCAACGATTTAAGACGAGATTTTCGTGTATATCAAATGGCTTCGACGTCTTCAATGCCAAAGACCAAAGACCGGAGAGAAACCCGAGAGTTTGGGGGTTCGAGACTTCAAAAGATGGCAACAGAAAATGTTGTTCTATCTTACGATTCTCGAACCATGCTCGCTTTCCTTACGTAGGATGCCCCAACCGTGGGGGAAGAGGAGACTATAAAGAGAAGAGGATGGCTTTCGATGCTTGGAGTCAAAGCGACTTCCTATGCCTAACTACATTCTCAACGGATCGACAAATACATTTGTACAATATGTATTGTTCGGTAAAGATCAAGCTAAAGAGTCAGGAGCTCTTTAGAGAAGAAGTATAAAACAAAGATGCTTGGCACAAAGAAATTTGTTGTCGGCATTCCTTGAGTTCAAGATGGTTGACACCAAGACGGTGATCAGCCAGTTCAAGAGATCGATTAATTCTCGCATCATATAATTGCGTATGTATGGTGGTGAGTGAATCCTTTCAAGTAGCCGCTATAATCGAGAAGCTACCACCTCTCGTGGAATGATTTTAAAAATTACCTAAAGCATAAGCGGAAGGAGATGGGGCTTGAAGATTTAATTGTCGATTGCGAATCGAGGAAGACAATCGCAAGTCCGAAATTAAGTCCGCAAGCTTCCAATGGAGGCAAAGGCAAACTTGGTGGAGCCCAATGCTAGCAAGAAGAGAAAGCACCCGGAATAATCGAAACAGGGAAGACTAAAAAGTTCAAAGGAACTGCTTCAATCAGGGAAAGCCAAATCACAAGGCTAAAGATTGTCGTCTTCCTAAAAAGGCGACCGGAACCCGGTACATGTGACCGAGGACAAATCGACCAATTGATATGTCCGAGCTTGATCTCTACGGCTGTTGTGTATGAAGATAAACTCCGCATGAGTTATGGAAAGGTCGAAAACCTTCCTAAAAATACCTGAAAGTGTGGGGGTGCTTGGCTAAAGTAGAAATACCTAAGCCAAAACAAGTCAAGGTAGGGCCTAAAACAATCGATTGCATTTTCATTGGATATGCAAATAACAAGAGTGCATATCGATTTTTAGTGCACAAATCGGCAATTCCGGATGTACAAGAAGGTACAATTATTGAATCAAGGAATGCTGTATTTTTCGAAGACGTGTTTCCTTGTCATGAAAGGAAAGAAGCTAGTTCTAGCAAAAGAACACATGATATCGCCGATGGTGATCATCAAAGTGATGAAGAACCAAGACGCAAAAAAGGGCCAAAACTACTAAGTCTTTTGGTCCGCATTTTCTAACCTATGTGTTAGGAAATGAACCAAGGACAATTGGTGAAGCATTGTCCATCCGCAGGCTCCATTCGGAAAGAAGCTATTAACAATGAGATAGATTCCATTATGCAAAATCATACTTGGGAGTTGGTAGATTTCCCACTAGAAATAAGCCTTTAGGATGCAAGTGGATCCTTAAAAGGAAATATAAAGTCGATGGAACTATTGATAAGTACAAGGCCAGGTTAGTAGCTAAGGGATTTAAACAAGGAGAAGGCCTTGATTTCTTTGATACGTATTCACCGTGATAAGAATCACATCTATTAGAGTTCTCATTGCTATTGCAAAAAGATTGCATAACCTTGAGATACACCAAATGGATGTGAAAACGGCTTTTCTAAATGGTGAATTAGAAGAGGAAATCTACATGGAACAACCCGGGGTTTGTTGCTCCCGACAGAGAAGAAGGTGTGCAAACTCGTTAAGTCATTGTATGACCTTAAGCAAGCTCAAACAATGGCACGAAAAATTTGACAGAGAACTATGTTGTTAAATGGTTTCAAAATTGACGAGTGTGATAAATGTGTTTACATTAAAGACACACCTAATGCTTATGTAATTGTTTGTCTTTATGTTGAAGACATGTTAATTATGTGTAGTAATCATGATATAATCATGAATACTAAGAAAATGTTAATCAAACATTTTGATATGAAAGATATGAGTATAGCAGATGTTATTCTGGGAATTAAGATCTCAAAAACATCGATGGACTTGTTTTATCACAAAGCCTCATTATATCGAGACAAGATTTGAAAGTTCAATGAGTATGACAGTTCTCGGCTAAAACGCTTGTTGATTTAAACTTACACTTAGCTAAAAATCAAGGCGAGCCTGTATCTCAACTAGAATATTCTCGGATTATTGCGCTTATGTATGTAACAAACTCCGCACACGCCCGTATATTGCCTACGCAGCTTAATAAACTAAGTAGATTTACGAGTAATCCTGAAATGACCATTGGAAGGCATTGATAAGGGTTCTTAGGTATCTAAGACTCACCTTGAATTATGGATTACATTACTCGAGATATCCGGATGTATTAGAAGGATGCGCTTATGCTAATTGGATATCCGACTCAAAAGATTCCAAGTCCAAAGTGGTTATGTTTTTACCATTGGTGGTGGAGCAAAGATCATGAAAATCCTCTAAACAAACGTGTATAGCTCGATCCACGATGGAATCAGAATTTATAGCGTTAGATAAAGTCGGTGAAGAAGCGGAATGGCTTCGCAACCTTTTAGAGGATATTTCTTGTTGGCCTAAGACGCGGCTGCAATCATGATACATTGTGATAGTCACTACATAGGAAAGGCTCAAAATAGTATGTACAAACAAAGAAGTCTCGACATATACGTCGAAGACATAACACCGTTAAGCGCTTGATCTCTAATGGGGTTATTAAAATCGATTACGTGAAATCGAAAGAAAACCTAGCGGATCCGTTAACTAAAGGTTTGAATAGAGATCAAGTATACTTTGCTTATTGAAATGGATGGGCTTAAAATCCACAAAATAAGAATGTTCGTAGCGGTAACCCAACCTTGTGAATTGGAGATCCCAAGACCTTGGTTCAATGGGACAACTAAGTTATGAATATTCGATAAACACTTGGAGCATATTACGCTCATTCCCGTCCAAGTGGAGAAACCTCGCTAAATGTGGTGAGGTTAAGTTATAAACTTTTAATGATTCCTATACTTTAAAGAAGTGGAGTATGGCAGGATACTCTTAATAGGAGATCACCTATATAAGTGTGAAGACGGGCCACTTCAACGAAACACTTATGAATCCAAGATGTTGTCCAAGGCCAAAATGGACACAACCATGAGAACCAAATGGTGTTAGGAAAGATATTGTGTGGATGTTGTTGTTTTGGTTTACATAAACAAAATGAACAGTTCAAGACATCGTGTCACATCATGCGGCTTAGTAAATCATATAGCATTCCACTAAGGAAGGTTCAAAGCCACAAGCTACCTCTCTCGATGCAATAGCTTTCCGCTTGAACTCTCTTAGTGTCGCATTCTCATATGCATTTATTATTCATTCATGTGGGGATTGTTGGAATTGGTTTGATATATTGGGTTTTGACCCAATTTTGACCAATTATTTAAGTGGGGTCATTTATTCTAAGTATGGAATAAATGAGATAAATGTCATCTACGCCGGGTAGATGAGTTTAGATTTTGAATTTCTCAAAACCAATATCGAGTGAGTGAGAAATAAATGCATAAAGTTAGCCACTTAAATTGCTTTTATATATGGAATACAAAAGGGGTGGGAATATGGAAATCCATATCCCACATAGAAAACATAGTAAATGTTTGACTAGTTAATAAAGAGTTTCACCACTAATAAGGAGTAATCAAGTGGAACTCCTTATGGTACACCCTAGTGGACCAAGTCAATTTTGACTAGCCTTTGGCTAGCTCAAAGGCACCAAGGAGGTGCGGAGCACCATCCGAGCCAGAGCCGGAGCCGGCCTGGGCCCGTGCACGCCGCACATAGTCACATTGAGCGCTTTCAAGGCGCACTTTGCACTTCGCACGCACGCATCGTCGCGAGGAGCTTTGAGGAGCTTAAAGTTTTGGAAAATTGAACCAGGGTTCACCCAAAGTGGCTCGGTGACGTGGCGGGCGGCCCGTGGCGGTGACTTAGATCGCATTTAAATGCAGGGTGACACGGGCGTTGATTGATGCGTCTGTCACGACGGGGCACCGCGGATCGGGCGCGTCATGTCCAAAGTGTGCGAGGTGTATGCGAAATGGTGTGTTCCTTCGAGACAGATGCGATCAGACCATCGATCGCGGTATAACCACAGGCGCGATCGACGGTCAAGACCGATCCGGACCAGGCCGTTGCACCCATCCAAGAGGCACCAGGAGCTCTATATAAACCAGCCCCGAATTCATTTCAAGACATCAATTTCAAATTTCTACTTAATTTTTTCTCGCATAATTTTGTCAAGAGAGTTCAAAAACATCTTAGTGTTAAGTGTACTTGCGATTTGTAGTGCAACTATCGCAAGTAGTTCGTCGTTATATCTTGGGAGATGATTCCCGTATTCCGTAAGCACCGTGAGCGGGGCAATCTCATCTTAAAGAGAAAGAGTCGAACTCTTGCCTCGACGTCTCGATTTTTACCGTTACTCCGCTCAATCAAGTATCGGCCATTCGGTATACACCAACCCGTTTTTCCCAACAAATATGGTTGAGCTCACAAGAATATTTCCGGTGAATGAAAAATTATTGCCTAAAGGTGACAAGTTGAGGTACAAGTGGAACTTTGGTATTCCATGTTGGACAATGAATCTAGATGAAAATTGTGGATGAATTTTATATTCAAAATGCATCTAAACTATTATTTGTAATTAGTACAAATGTAGTTGCAAACCAAACGTTGCAACTCTTCATGGCAACTCACCAAAGGATGCAACTTTTCATGGAAACTCTTAATAGTTGCAAGTCAAAGAGTGCAACTCTTCATAATAACTCTTGAAATGAAAAGGTGTGTCCAAGAGTTGTGTTGTTTCACTTGAAACCTATGGCAATCTATAAATATCCCTAAGATCTGCAGATTTCATCATTCATATTTGCATACAAACACAAGCATACACTCTATCAAAATTTTCCCATAAAAAAGAGAGTACAAAACATTTGAAGTTCGCCGTCTCTTGTTGTTTGGAGTGCTACTACAGCAAGAGGAGACCGTTGTATCTTGGGAGACGTTTGCTATTCAACCGTGGGCACCGTAGCGGGGCAATTCGTCTTAAAGACATAGAGTCGAACTCTAGCCTCGGTCTAAATTTCAGCATTTTCTGTAATTTCGTATTTCCGGATTCCAAGTAAGTTTTCTGATTTATTCTCGAATATAATATTGCACGTGATATATTCCCAACAATTTTAAGACGAAATTTCATCCGCTTTCGTGCGTATTGTATTCTGAGTTTTGTGGTTCGTGTCTGCATGTTCATGTACATGTTTTAGAATTAATCACTAAATTCCAGTCTGTTTCGATTATGCAAAGGAACATATATGTGTGTCTTTGTTGTTTTGGAATCTTTGCTTAGTGCACATAAATTAATATTTTATTAGTGCTATCTCATTTTTAGACATCCTGTAACATTCATCTTCTGGAAATTAAATCAGAAAGCATGTTTCATATATCTATTTCTTCTGTCGTTTGAATCTGTTTGGTATTTGTCTAATTGTGTGTTTGGGACTATTAAATTCATTAAATAAATTGTTATATTCTGCATTTAATAGTTCATATATTTTTCTGAAATTCGTGTCATATTTTCTAGACCAGTTTTAATTTAGTTTTCATTTCCAGAAGTCTTATATACAAGTTTGTTTTGATAATATGTTTTCATATGTTAGATTAATTTTTATATTCTAATTCATATGCATATTGTGTTTGATTTCATTAGTTTGATTTCTAAATTAAAAAGGTCTATTACTTAATTTTGAATTCCATGCATGTTTAGGGTCAGTAGCCTTAAACTGAATACATGTTATATATGTCTGATTATAATCTTTATATAATTACAAGTTTCATGTATTCCGGTCTAACTGTGTTCTGAATCTTTATATTATATTAGTTTAAAATATTCATCTGTTGAATAATTAAGTTGGTATTTCGACCATTACAATTCAGTTGTTCGATATTTGTGTGGATTAGTTTGGCTTTGCTTTTAATAATTTAAGATTATAATGAATTGTTTATCTTCCATTTTTCGTAAAATGAAATGGAAGGAACTACTATCAGTAGTTTCCCCACCACCAAGTTGTTCCTATTCAACCGCTCATGTTCCTCATGGTGAAAAGCCGAAAAAATTCAATGGGTGTTGACTTTAAGAGATGGCAAAAAATGTTATTTTATCTCACAACACCGAGTTTGGCGAGGTTTCTTAAGGAGGATCCTCCGACTGTGCAAGAAGAAGAGAACAATCGAGAATCTCTCATTGCTTTGGATGCTTGGAAGCATTCGGATTTTCTGTGCAAAAATTACATCCTTAACGGGTTGGACAATACGCTTTACAATGTGTATAGCACTATGAAAACTGCAAAAGAGTTATGGGAGTCCTTGGAGAAGAAATACAAACCGGAGGATGCTGGTACGAAGAAATTCATTGTCGGAAAGTTCCTTGATTACAAAATGGTAGATTCGGAATCAAGTATCACAAAATTCGTGAATTGCAAGTCCTTCTCCATGACATCCATGCTGAAAACATGACTCTTAGCGAGTCATTCCAAGTTGCTGCCATCATTGAAAAGCTTCCGCCATTATGGAGAGATTTTAAGAATTATCTCAAGCATAAACGGAAGGAGATGAACTTGGAGGAACTGATTGTCCGATTGAGGATTGAGGAAGATAACAGAAAGTCGGATAAGAAGATTGGAGGACAATTTGGGCAAGCAAAAGCCAACGTGGTTGAATCCAGTTCAAAGAGCAATAACAAGAAAAGAAAATTTTCTGGTGAGGGTCCAAAGGACAACAAGAAGAATGCTAAGCGGTTTAAAGGAAATTGCTACAATTGTGGTAAACCTGGACATCGCAAGAGTGAATGTCGCAATCCGAAGAAACTTAAAGCACAAGTTAATGTGACTAAAGTTGATGAACTTTCGGATGGAGTACAAGAAATGAGTTTAGTTGTTGTTGTCTCTGAGTGCAACAATGTTGGAAATCCCAGGGAGTGGTGGGTAGATACTGGGGCTACCCGCCATATTTGTGGTCGATAAGGCAATGTTCTCCAACTACAAGCCAATCAAAAGGAGAACAATTGTTCATGGGAAATTTCGCAAGCTCAAAGGTTGAAGGACAAGGGAAAATAACCTTGAAAATGACTTCTGGAAAGGAGCTCATCCTCAATAATGTGCTACATGTGCTTGACATTCGCAAAAATCTTGTATCGGGTTCTTTGCTTAGCAAAAATGGCTTTAAGCTTGTATTTGTAGCTGATAAGTTTGTACTCACCAAGAATGATGTTTATGTGGGGAAAGGTTATCTTTGTGATGGAATGTTCAAGATGAACGTTCTTACTATTGTACCAAAAACAAATATTAATAATACTACTAGTAGTTCTGCTTATATGCTTGAGTCTTCTTGTTTATGGCATAATAGATTAGGGCATGCAAATTTTAAATTTGTTCGTAGAATGATGAATTTGAACTTGTTGCCTAATTTGCAATTTGATCCTAATCATAAATGTCAAATATGTGTTGAAGCTAAGTTAGCTAAAACACCATATAACTCATTGAAAGGACTACCACTCCTTTAGAGTTAATTCACAAAGGATATCTCGTGATTTGAAATTTGTGCAAACGAGAGGTGGTAAAAAGTATTTTATTACTTTTATAGACGATTGCACAAGATATCATATGTATATTTGCTTTGAGAAGCAAAGATGAGGCTTTGGATGCTTTTAACATTATAAGAATGAAGTGGAAAATCAACTTAGCAAGAGAATCAAAATGATTCGAAGTGATAGAGGTGGAGAATATGATGCTCCATTTGATGAATTTTGTTCAGAATTTGGCATTATTCATCAAACTACTGCACCATATTCACCTCAATCAAATGGAATTGCTGAACGCAAGAATCGAACTCTTAAAGAGATGATGAATGCTATGTTGATAAGTTCGGGACTACCCCGGAACTTGTGGGGAGAAGCAATTCTCTCGGCCAATGTCATTCTTAATAAAATTCCACTAAAGAAAATGGATGAAACTCCATATGAATTGTGGAAATGACATAAGCATAGCTATAAACACTTGAAAGTGTGGGGTTGTTTGGCGAAGGTAGAAGTTCCTAAGCCTAAACAAGTAAAAATTGGGCCTAAAACAATTGATTGCATATTTGTTGGATATGCACATAACAAAAGAGTGCATATCGATTCCTTGTGCACAAGTCGGACATTCCCGATATTCATGAAAATGTAATTATTGAATCAAGGAATGTCAGTGTTTTTGAGAATGTCTTTCCGTGTAAAGACAGGGATAAAGAAAAACAAGTTCACATAAGAGGACTTATGATATCGCAAATCTTCATCATGAAAATGATGAAGAACTGCGCAAAGAAAGAGGGCCGAAAGTCGACATCATTTGGCCCCGATTTTCTAACCTACATGGTAGAAAATGAACCTAAGACATTTGCGTATAAATGTCAACTCGAAAGCACCATTCTCGGAAAGAAGCTATCAACAAAATGAGATAGAATCCATTATGCAAAATCACACTTGGGAGTTGGTTGATCTCCCACCGGAAATAAACCTCTAGGTTGTAAGTGGATTTTCAAAAGGAAGTTAAAACCGGATGGATCTATTGATAAATATAAGGCTAGGTTGGTAGCTAAGGGCTATAAGCAAAAGGAAGGCCTTGATTTCTTCGACACATACTCACCATTACAAGAATTATTTCTATTAGAGTTCTTGTTGCAATTGTTGCGCTATACGATCTCGAGATTCATCAAATGGATGTCAAAACAAAGATTTCTAAATGGTGAGTTAGAAGAAGAAATATACATGGAATAACCTGAAGGGTTTGTTGCTTCGGACAAGAGAAAAATGTGTGTAAGCTCGTTAAGTCCTTGTATGGATTGAAGCAGCGCCAAAACAAGTGGCACCGTAAATTTGATAAAGCTATGTTATCAAATGGATTTAGAATTAACGAGTGTGATAAATGTGTCTACATTAAAAATACACCGAATGCCTATGTTATTGTATGTCTATATGTTGACGACATGTTGATAATAGCAAGAATCATGATATTATCATGAATACTAAGAGAATGTTGACACAAAACTTTGATATGAAAGACATGGGAGTGGCGATGTTATACCAGGATTAAAATCTCTAAGACATCCGTGGACTTGTTTTATCTCAATCTCATTATGTTGAATCTATTCTCGAAATTCAACGTTTATGATGAAAGTCCATTAAAACTCCAATTGACACAAGTTTACACTTAGTCAAGAATAAAGGTGAACCAAATGTCTTAGTTGAAATATTCACAGTGTCATAGGCGCTTTAATGTACATAACAAATCAGTATTTCGTCCCGATATAGCATGTCTTTGAATAAACCGAGTAGTTCACTAGTAATCCAAGCGATGATCATTGGAAAGCTCGAATAGAGTTTTGAGATATTTAAAATATACTTTGAACTTTGGATTACATTATACAAGATATCCAGCTTTTTTGGAAGGATATTGTGATGCTAATTGGATATCGATTCAAAGGATTCAAAATCCACTAGTGGTTATGTTTTTACCATTGGTGGTGCAAATTGTGTCTTGGAAGTCCTCAAAACAAACTTGTATAGCTCGATCAACGATGGAATCTGAGTTTATAGCTCTAGATAAAGTCGGAGAAGAAGCGAAATGGCTTCGAATTTTTGGAGGATATTCCGTGTTGGCCAAAGCCGATCACCGCTATCGATATCATTGTGATAGTCACGGCCATAGGAAGGGCACAAAATAGCATGTATAATGGTAAGTCTGTAAGTTACATATATCGTCGTAGACACAATACCATTAAACAGTTGATCTCAAGTGGTGTTATCTCCATTGATTATGTAAAATCTAAGGAGAATCTCGCGATCCGCTACCAAAGGTTTACCAAGAAATCAAGTATACCGATTATCAAAGGAATGGGATTAAAGCCTATTACGCATGAATCTTTGTAATGGTAACCCAACCATGATGATTTGGAGATCCCAAGAACTTGGTTCAATGGGACAACTAAGTTATGAAGATTCGATTAAGCACTTAGGATAAATTCTACCCATTACTATGATCAAAAGTGCTTTCTCAGTATATAAGGTTAAGTTCAACTTTTAATGATTCCTATAGCTTGGTTAAGCCAAGTGGGGTATGGCGTAATACTCTTAATTGGAGGTCACCTATGTAAGTGTGAAGTGGGGCCGCTTCTATGAGAATTTTGAGGCTTGAATTCTCTAAAACACTTATGAAACCCAAGGTTGTTCAAGGCCAAAATGAACACAACCATGAGAACTGGAAAATGTTAGGGAGGTTATTGTGTGGGTGATGTTGTCTTGGTTTACACCAACGGCTGAACAGTTCAAGACATCATGTTCACTGATTAGCCAAGTAAATCCGATAGTACTCCACTAGGGAATGTTCAAAGCCAGAAGCTACCTCACCTGATGCAATAACTTTCCGTTTGTACTCTCTTTAGTGTCTGCATTCACATGTGCATTGCATTGATTTACATAATTTCTCATTCATGTGGGGATTGTTGGAAATATGGTTGAGCTCACAAGAATATTTCCGGGTGAATGAAAAATTATTGCCTAAAGGTGACAAGTTGAGGTACAAGTGAAACTTTGGTATTCCATGTTGGACAATGAATCTAGATGAAAATTGTGGATGAATTTTATATTCAAAATGCATCTAAACTATTATTTGTAATTAGTACAAATGTAGTTGCAAACCAAACGTTGCAACTCTTCATGGCAACTCACCAAAGGATGCAACTTTTCATGGAAACTCTTAATAGTTGCAAGCCAAAGAGTGCAACTCTTCATAATAACTCTTGAAATGAAAAGGTGTGTCCAAGAGTTGTGTTGTTTCACTTGAAACCTGTGGCAATCTATAAATATCCCTAAGATCTGCAGATTTCATCATTCATATTTGTATACAAACACAAGCATACACTCTATCAAAATTTTCCCGTAAAAAGAGAGTACAACACATTTGAAGTTCGTGCTCTTGTTGTTTGGAGTGCTACTACAAAGAAGAGGAGACCGTTGTATCTTGGGAGACGTTTGCTATTCAATCGTGGGCACCGTAGCGGGCAATTCGTCCTTAAAGATATAGAGTCGAACTCTAGTCTCGGTCTAAATTTCAGCATTTTCTATAATTTCGTATTTCCGGATTCCAAGTAAGTTTTCTGATTTGTTCTCGAATATAATATTGCACTTGATATATCCCAACAAAGACTGCACGAGAGGGTATGGTATGAAATTCTCTACCATTGTTTGGAGAGAAATATGTTTGTTGTTCCGACTATTTTGACCTCTGTTTGTCCAAAGCTTGTCCTTAGATTTACAAACATTACTGTCCTACGTACGTACTATCTCTGATTCCTAGACACCCATATTTCTATATTTCAGATTCTTTTCTTTTCTAAAAAAAATATTATAATTTAAATGATTATTTATTTTTATGTAACATGAGATAATACTTGTTTCTTCTATTTGTTTTCTTCCAAACTCCTACTATTCTCTTTAATGGTGCCTGTAAATTCATTCACAAGGTTCATACATCTTGCAGAGTCATCAAGTGCCAATAAATAATTTATGAAAAAGTAAAGCATCTTAAAGCATTCATTTCAAAATATAATTAACGTGTATTAAGATAACATTCTTAGTCAATATGAAGGGCTTTTAATAACATCATTAGTCATTATAGGGATGAATCTTGTGCTCTAGTGGTTGAGACATATGTTGTAAGGGTGAATGACCCGATTTCGATCTCATACGAGTGTGTGTTCCCTCCCCAAATTCCCCCTATTGTACTCAAAAAAAATTGACACAAATAACTGTCAGAATATACTATTCCTATAATGTTTCCGTCTAATGTTTCACAATATATTAGGGACTCATTTGTGATTTGAATTGATAAAATAATTTGGATAAGTTAAAAGTGGATAATATAATTAAGTTATATATCATGTTTGGAAAATATAGTTGTGATGTGTGATTATTTTATTAGGATAACTATATTTTGTTTGACATTGCCATTAATGATAAAGCTGAATAAATTTCTAAAATAACCAAATTATCCCCAAATGAAAAATAGAAACACAACCTACCATCACATATGAGGGAAAAATTTGGCAATGACAGTTTACAAGAGGATTGGAGTTGGATGGAATTATATAATTGTACCATCATGGTCTGGACAGTTATCAACCAAGAGCAGAACAAAACACGAGTTGAGATTAGTATCTCAATGTTGTAGTCAAAGATCCCAAACAATTAATAAATTTGGACTAATTAACTTATCCTGACGAATCAAGTTTCCAAAACAGTCATATATAGGTAAATTAATATAATCTTATGCACATGGATTCATATCGCGAATTGAAACATATCGTCAGAAATAGGAGATTTATATTTGTGAAAAAAACAGAAAGAAAGTTCAAGTTTTTAATTCCTTTATACTTAATCATACTGAGCATCTTAGTAAAGGCACCGCATGTTTTTTTTTTTTTTTTTGAGGAAAAGGTACCGCATGTTTGAACATATATTAAAAACATGTACTACACTGGTCCACTTGCAAAAAGAAGTGGCCACTGGTCCATTTGAAAAAGAAGTAAAGCCAGGACTAGGAGTACTACGAATGCCATCTTCAAATGTTTTGGCTAAAAATGACCCTAACAATAAAAGAATAGAAAAGTGAAATTAACATATAGCCAAAGGGGAAAGAACCCCACGGTGCACATATAAATTTATGACATCATTTTGAATAGTACTCAAGAAGACGTTTAAATCAATCTTTTAGAAAAAGGACCTATAAACCATTTTCTCAAACAAAAAAAAAAGGACCCATAAACCACATCTAAGAGATACAATGAAATCAAATCAAACCAAACATGTTACTGATTAAAAACTTAATTTATCGGGTTCAAAAAATATATTTAAATCTTAATCAAATCAAATTAAAACAAATTCAATCGAATCAAACACAAAATCCAACTTAAATATATAAATCCAACTGTACAATTTTTTTAATAATCAAATCGAGGTCAAATCCAGCTTCAAACTTACCAACCAAAACATTATTCAAATTTAATACAGAAATAATTACAAAGTAAAACCTGAGTTTTGGGGTTTTTTAACAGAATATTGCAATTGTGGGTAAATATTACACAATTATAGTGGATTTGGGGGGATTTAAAATTTTAGGGATAGTCGTTGCTAGCATCAACGACTAAAGCTTAGTCGTTGTTGCTATTAACGACCAAATCAATATTTTATTTTTTTAATAAAATTCATCCCAGTCGTTAATAGTAATAACAACTGGGGAATTTTTATTTTTTTAAAAAAAAAACCATCCCAGTCGTTATCTATATATATATAATAGCAGAAGTTCGGAACTATTATTTTCCCACTTTTTTTGCTTATTATATTAGGAAATAATTGTAAACATTATAAATGGTAATTATTATAAATTCTTATATTAGAAAAATAATATTAGAAAAATCGTTGTAATTATATAAATTAGAAAAATATTATAAGAAAATATTATAAATGGTATTCCTACTTTATATGTATATAAATTAGAAAAATATCATAAATGATATTTCTATTTTATATGTATAAAAATTAGGAAAATTATATTTACTGGTATTCCTATTTTATACCAAAAGTGAGTCTATAGTATTAATTCTATCTATATATAATATATATTTTAAAAATTATAAATAGGATTTCACCATAATTGATATTAGTATATGTCGGTTCTTCTTAAATATATATTACAATGACGTGTTTGATTCTATACATCATATCTTCAACAAATATATTGTTTATTTGTTTCAATGGTATCGATGCAATTTTATACAATATAATACTAATTAATCAAGTTTTGACTATTCAAACTTTCCTAAATTGTTTAATAATTTATAATAGTTAAAATAGATGAATTATGATTTTATGTATCTTTCACCATTGAATTAACAATTGATTTTGTGTTCAGAGATTTTTTTGGCAGCTTATTATTTATGTTAAATCCTCTTATATTTATACTACTTAAATTGCATTAGAGAAATATTTTGATATTGTTGATCCAAAATTCGTAGCATAACAATCAAATATGTCTTCATCTTCACGTTTCCTCTATTTTCGTTTTCATCAAGTGTCCCGCCAACATCAACAAGTATTGAACTCGAATTCTATATTGTAGATTTGTATGGACAATATTTGGTGAGTTTCTTTTTTGATTATTCTTGATAGTTTTGTTGTATTTTTTTAAGTTGTTTTTGTATGATTTGTTTATTTTTTTATTATTCCTCATACTAACATATTTTCTGTCAACATTTTTGTGTCAACATACATTTTCTTTTCATTTATATAAACTTCTATCCCCGCCAATATTTTTTTTGGTTATTACTTTTATAGTTTTGATTCGGCAATTATTATTTTGTTTTAATTCGGCAATATTTTTTTGGTTATTAGTTTTATAGTTTTGATTCGGCAATAAACTTCTATCTACTTATTGTAATGGCTTCTTATATTGTTCAATTATATATTAATTGCAAATTGCAATTACATTAAATTTTTTGTGTCAGCGTCTTCCATGTAAATTCGACAGTCAATTTAATGGTCTTACACCATTAAATTGTGACATGCGTAATGTGAACGGACGCACTTGGACGGTCAAAATGGTCAGCCCATATGGCGCGTTCTACTTTACGGATGGATGGAGCAAATTCGTCCATGATAACGAAATTTCAGATGTTGAAGTGTTGATTTTCTCTTATCGTGCCAACCACATTTTTGATGTGTCAATTATTTCTAATGATAATTCATGTGAGAGAATCGATGTGTACCAACTATACATGTATTTGATATCAGTTCAGGTAATATATTATAGTTTAAATCATATAAATGATATTTTTGTTTAATTGTAAATTACTTGATTAATTGATTGATTTAATTAATATGTGTGCAACATGTAGCAATGATTCTGACGATGATGACATTAAGGTGGATGCTGTTGAGAATCCAATTTTTCGATTGATTCTCTCAAAGTCACGTATAAAGAAACCTCGCTTGGTTAGTATTTACTCATATATATATATATATATATATATGTGTGTGTGTGTGTGTGTGTGTATGTGTGTGTGTGTAAGTTCGCGATAACATATGTTTATTTAGTGTTGAGATTTTTTTGTTAATTTTCTTTTTTATCAATTGCCTATACTTATGAAGTTCTGGAACAATTTTATCAAGGGTACACACAAAGAACAAAATGATGCAATTATAAGGCATAATGGAAGACAATATTGTGTCGGATTAAAGCAAGAGAAATCCAGGATTTTCATGCAACGTGGTTGCCAAAATTATAATTGTTGTATACAGTTAATAAATTGATGGTGTTTAATCCTATAGATACAATAAGTATTTATTATTTTTCTAATCAATCTTATAGATACAACGAACTATTGATTGGAATTTTTTAAAATTGAGCCTTTGTAAAACAATTGGAGGTATCTAATTGTACTTTTATTCATAGACAATACTATTAATATTTTATTAATCGAATTTGATAATACTATATGAGCGGATAATTGACAAGATGTTTAAGAAAAAAATGACAAAATCGCACTTTAAGATTAAAGATTTATTAATATAGAAAATTTATAATGTATTATTTTTTAATAAAAAGACAATAATTGGTCAATGGGACATTTATTTTCCATTTACAATAGAGTATAGTTGACAACAACGTATTAGCTTAAGAAACATAATTGATTAAAAGATTTATCATATATTTATTGCTCGAAAATATTGTATATATCTCTTTCATATATTGATTGAAATATTTTTTTATGCTGCCAAATTCCATTTAAATTTAAATTGATTTTGGACTATGGACTCTTTATGGATGATTTCAAAAATATTTTATTATTAATAAGATGTTTGATTTTTATATCATGCTTTTGAAGGAATATTCAATTGTTGTTGCAAAATTTATTTATTATATTTATTTTTGAAATATTAGTATTTTCAGAAGTGTGAACAAATACTAATTAAGTTCAGTCTAGAAAAATGAATTATCTTTTAATTGGTCCACTGATCAACATTGGTGTTAAATTTGATGATAATTTACTTAATTAAGAATAATTAATAACTCTAATTACTATCGATTAAATTTGGTATATATATGACATAACTAAGGCAACTCAATCAGATAAAATAAGATACAGTTTTGGACAAATCAATCCAAAGATTATCCTAACCAATGCATATTTTGGAGTTATCCAAAATCAGTGGTGCTTTGATTTGGTACGTCAATGGCAAAAAAATTTAGTAACATAAATATTTTATTGGCTATTTGTTTTTTTGGTTATGATTGTAATAATTTTTTAGAGTTGAGAATTTATAAATTCTATAATCAATCCTATCATTGTCATATAGAATCAATAAATTGATTGCAATCATTACTATAAATACAATAATTATTTATTATTGTATTTATTCAATCTATTGATATCATCAACTATTGATTGAAATAATTTTAAAACTAAGCCTTTGGTAAAACAATTGAGAGTATCTATTTATATTTTTAATCGAATTTGACCATGCTACACACAACGGATAATCGAAGTTTAACAAAAATTAAGAGTACCTTATGATTAAAGATTTGTTAATTTATAAAAATGTATTAACTTAAAAAAGACAATAATTGTCAATGGGAGTTTTTTTTTATTTCCAAGGGTGTACAAGTTTATGATTGGACAACAATATATTAACTGAATTAAGAAAAGCAACTAATTAAAATATTTATAAAACTAAAAATGGTAACAAATATTTGATTGTTTGAAAATTGTACATATCTCTTTCATATCTTGATATGAGATTAATAAAACTAATAAAATTGACGCAAAGTAATTGACATGATCAATCAATACTACAATTGTCCTATAAAATCATTCATATAATTACTTAATTGGTATATGTAATCAATTAGTATTTATTATTTTTTTATAGTTTATTAATTATAACTCTAGAAAACAATCATAGAATTTTTTTTTTCCGAAACGATAGAAATATATTCATTACTCAAATAAACTTACACTTGCCAATCGGCAAATGGCCACCTCAACATACATACATTGATACATGTCATCGAGGGAGAACTCCGTATGAGAGGTAAAACCACCGTAATTCGAGGCAGCAAAACAAGAAACTACTAAAAACAAATAAAAACTAAGAACTCCAAAGGAAACTAAACCACCCCCGAAAGGAGGACTAAGGCACTCCGCAAGGGAGACTACCCAACTCGAACAAATTTGGGCACGAGCTACTACACGCACTGCAAGCCTGAAATTACCGACCGCATACGAGTTTCGCAAATCAACCGGTAAAAAAAGACAAAAAAAAATAGAAAAAAAAATAGAAAAATCGAAAAAAAAAGAAAAGAAAAATGCCTCTCCCTCACCCGATCTTCAACCGCAACCGGCAACCCATCACCTACCCAGCTCCAACTCTCCTCTTTGTAGCTCCGACCTTCGACTTGCCTCCACTCTTGATCGGAAAAACCGATCACCTCCGGATAACACAAGGGATATACCTTCATTGGCTCCATCATGAAACATGGTTGGGGAGGGGAGGGGATAAGGGAAGGAGGAGGAGGGGAGGGGAAGAAGGGGCTACCGGGATGGGGAGGAGGGGAAGAGTAAAAAGTTTTAGGGTTTTTTAGAGAGTGGGAGGAGAAAAGAGAGGTAGTGAGAGAAAGTGAGTTAAAAGTTACCCCCTTAACAATCATAGAATTGTTGGTGCTTTACTTTGGTAAATCAATTAATCAATATTGGAAGATGAAATAATCAATATCTAGCGACCAATGTATGTTTTGGAGTTATCCAAAATTGACGGTGTTTTGCTTTGGTAAGTCAATAAAAAGATTTTTCGTAACGAAAATAATGTATTGTTAACTCAATATATGATAATTAATAATTATGTTGTCAACCAATTCTATGAAATAAATTGCTGTAAAATCATTTATATAATCATTTATATAGGATTAATCGATTGATGTTACATTTTAAAATGAACTTCCCAGTTAAATTTTGGAATGTCAAACTTCCCAGTGTATTCTATAATTTTTTTGATTGATGACGGTTCACATCAATCCATTGTTGATCAAAATGAGAAAACTCATGGGGTTTACATACATATTGTGAAGCCCCGATTTTTTCCGAGCTATTAATTGATCCTTATTGTCGTTTATACTTTTGATCGACTATTTTACCGCGTCATTTTGACGGGTAATTTTTAATAATACATATATTTTGTACTTTATTTCATTTTATTTAATTACTTGTGATCATGATCTTTATTAATTCTATTTTGCATTTATGATCACTTGATTGATCATTATTACCATTTTTGTATTTATTGGTCACCTTAGAATTTTAAGAGACTATTTATTTTAGAGACTTTTACCTTATAGAATTAAGATTTTGATTTAGATTAAGTGATCATGAGACTTATAAGTGATCAAGGAAATCACTAATTATTTTGGAGATTGATATATTTCATCTATTATCATCAAATTTGGGACAAAAAAAAAATATATGGAATTACCAAATTGCCTTTAGTATGGATTTGCCAACATGGATATTTTTGGAGTAAAAATATCATCCAACTTTTTGTACACCTACACCTTATATTAGTCATCTTGTGTATAATTATACCATTAATTCAAATATTATACACATCATCTCTTATATTATTTCTTTAATAATATTTTGCCAACATGTTGGAAGTCTTCCAACATTCCATTCAAACCAAGTTTTGCCCATACCTTTGACCTTCAAATTGTCTCCCATTCATGAGGCAAAATGCAAGACACAAATTTGAACAAAAATTCCTCTCTTCCTCTCTCCCCTTGACGGCCAAATGGCCATTTTTGTGTCAAAAAATTCATCTCATTTTTCATCTAACACATTTACTCTCAAGCAAAAATCCTCCTCATTCTCTCTAAAAACTCTCAACTTCTCTCTACTCTTCTTCTTACTTTCTTCTTCTATACTTAGAAAAAATTTCAACATTTTTCTCCTTATACTCCATAAAAATCGAACCATCACTATACCAAGGTAAGAAATTTTATCTTCAATTCATTTTTGATATCACATTGTTCATCTCTTCCACCTTCTTAACTTAAGTTTGAATTTGATTTGGAGGTACATTTAGAAGACCTTGAAGATTAGAGCTTGACAACATTTTTGAAGAAAGACTTCAAACTTGAAGAACAACTAGTAGAGCAATTTGGACTACAAGGTAAGAATTGAGTACTAGACCCCTTCTTTCCTACTCTTTCTATTTTTTTCAAATTTTAACACCCCTTTTTCATTTTTGAGAAATAGGGGCTGACCTTAGGTGATTTTGGAGTTGAGCCAAAATTTCCAAATTTTAAGCTTCAACTAGTCTCCAAACACCTACTACACAAGGTAAAGTGTAGTCCTTCTCATTTCCTTATTTCCTTCTTTTCTCCTTAATTTTTCTCTCATTTTTCTAACTTCAAATTTTTGATATTTTTTTTTTTTTTTGAATTAGGGGCTGACCTAAGAAGCCTCATCCAAAAATTTTGAAATTTCCCCTTTTATTTCACAATTTCCAATTTTAAGGTGGGTGGAAAAATATTTTCCAACTTTTAGGTGTTTTGATTAAATGCATGTAGAAAATTTGATCATGAGCCTTGAGATATATATAATCTATGTATTGCATGTCAATTTTATGTATCAAGTCATGAAAATTCTCAAGAGTTGCTCAAATTTGCTATTTATTGAATTTTAGGTGCATGCATGTGCAATTTAATGTTTTAATTGATGAATTCTTGTATGTATTGGACATGCATGTGTATGATCTTTAAAATCTATGTTTTGGATGCCTTATAACCTGGAAAAGTCGAGCATAATTGATTAAATTTCAATTTTGGACTTAAAAATGTAAAAATGGAAAGTTGGTGGACTAAATTGCAAGAAAATGAAAGTTAAAGGACCCCTCTGCAAATTTCGAAATTTGGGACTGTACTCAGGTTCAAAAATAACTTTTGGACATTTTAATAAAGTTTTAAGAGTTTTAAGATAAATAAAATCAACCTTTAAAAGCCCAAGGACTAGATTGTAAAATGTTGAAAGTTTAAGGGCTACTTTGCAATTTTTAAAACTGTACCAGACCTAAACTTTAAAATTTGAAATTATTACTCTTAAGGTACTGGGAATTTCATATTTTAAAAGTATTCCCAAAAAACCAAGTGGTTAGGGCTTGGAAAGTAATTTTACAAAAATTGAGGGACTAATGTGTGAAATACTATACTTGAGGACCCAAATGGAATTTCCAGGACTTATGCAGCCCATGCACCTGGAAATACTAACTTAACTATAACTTAATTATATTTTGGACCCAAGGTTCAAATTTCATAACAATTGGACCCCTAAAAGCCTTTTACTGGCAATTATTTCAAAATGGGACAAAAATGATATTTTCAAAAGTTAAAGGACCTACACATATTTCTTTTAAAAACTGCTTTTGTCCCAATATCCTACTAACCTTAGGGACATTTTCCAACTGGAATCACATTAAAAACCCTTCCGGTTTGTGAGTTTCGATTATTTTAAACTTAAGGTCCGAATTGGCAATTTTTACAAAATTGGGGCCAATGTGAGAATTTTATAAAAACTCGACCTCAAAACTTTAAAAACCTGAATATCTGAACAATTTAGAGAATTTAGGAACTGGCCTCATAATTTTTCAAGGTCGGGATATTTATTTATTCAATTTTTAACCCCAAAAGTGTTGGTTTTTACAAAACGGGGCTAAATTGTAATTTTTCTTTTATAAAGGATCTAACCCAAATTATTTCCCTTTTACTAAAATAGCCCTGGACCTTCTGACTTGGAGATTTAATTAAAGTATTTTACTTTCCCAAAATCCCTTGACTTATCGGATTAATTTGACTGATTAATACCCGATCGCGAGCGACTTCCCTTGCCTTGCGGTTTTGAATCTATAACGGGACTTATGTTCCACCTAATCTTTCAAGATATCGAAGATTGCTTATCCTTCCGATGATCATCTTCATCCAAATACTCCACCAACGCCATAGTTGCCACTCGCGCTTTTCAAAAAATTTCTGAATCGCTTCCCCCTGATCAATAATACTCATTTTGCCTGGTTGATCTGTACTTGTATTTATTTTCCCGCTGAGTCAACTTGGTGTGTCGAGCTCACAAATCGGAATGGATACGTCGGGGATGGAACCGGAAGCTCACCTGCTATTCCACTCTCCCGGCCCCATCGTCCTAATCCCGCACCGAGGGATGGAGTTTGTCCAAGGGAAGGAAGGGTCGTAGTACTTGAGGTATAATCATGATTATGACATCCGAGCCTTGCAAGCTCCACTTTGTGGATTTTGTCTTTGCCTATGGAGCGATAAGGTGCCGGTCTTGGACCATCCTGCCTGGGAGTTACAAGGAAGAACGAAGGAATCGTTTATGTCGATCCACACGATTCCGAGTTATCGACTCGTTTGGTTGGCGCTACAAATCCGTGCGCAACCGCTACTTGTTTTGCATTGGTTGGCGCTACAAATCCGTGACGCAACCATTATTTGCCTTGCATGGGATTGGCGTTATATTTCCGCACGCAATCCTACCTGTCTTGACCAATCACATAGTGCATGTGTGACCACGAATCGCTTTCTCAAACTGTATAAGTATATTACTTAAATATATTTATCACGACGCTTGTGGATGTGTGTGAAATCATGCATCATACTCACGCGTTTTCATATAATCGTTTTCTCATTAACTATATTGCGCCACACTTGCACACGATCACCCCATCCACCGAGATTTCTGTCTCACCCCCTCCTCGTTTTCTAACCTTAGAAGATGACTTTGTCGAAGAAGTTTAACTTGCCTTGATTGAACTCTCGAGCTCGCCCATTGAACTCATTTCCTATCGTTATCTATGTTCTTTGGACTATTTTCTTTTATTTTTCCTCGATGTTGGACTCTTTTATTTCCTTTGAAATTCTGGACTGTAATTGAAGGGCGTAGGACCCATTTGACACTTAAGCTGTGATATGATGTGTACTTTATTCCTAGTTCGACGGGTAAGCTATTAAGTTGTTGGGATGTAATTGTAATTTGTAATCTTGTTGTACTTGTAGTTTTCCGCTGCTTTAGACCTTGTTTCACTTGGGATTGTTGCATCGTTTTCTAGAATGTTGGGTTTATTTCTGTTTAAGTGATTGATCGTCGTCGCGTCACGTTTGGGGCGTGACACATATATTGAAAATAAATGTCAAAGAATGAATATTGATATCAATTGTACTATTTCTTTACCTTGTTTCAGTTATATCATGTTTATGTTCGTAAGTTTTTTAGTGGATTACTATGATATTGCTGTAAAACTTATGTTAATACTACTAACGTTTATATCAATGACATAATAGTTCATTTTAAATTTTATTCACGATTTTTTCTACCATATTATTTTGAATAATATCTCAATTTACATTTTTGATTAACATTGTGAAGTGTTCATTTTTTTCAACAATACAAGTATAATATAAAAATACATGTCTCACAAATTATCTATAATTGTTCATAGAGAGGTGTATGAGAAAGAAAGGGATATAAAAAAATAATTATTTAGAGACATGCATAAATTGAGGAATAATTCCTTATAAGTTGAATTAGACATTTAAGTTTATAGTTGAAAATATAAAATTGATCGATAAATTTTTGTTTTTAATAACCTTATACATATATTACTATTAAAAGAAAGTAATAAATATCAGTTCATGTTAATAGATATTATAAACTAATAATATTAAAATAAAAATATACGTGCAACGCGCACGGAGTGAATTACTAGTTGCTAGTAACGACTGGGGAATAAATTTTTTTACAAACCCATCCCATCCCAGCAGTTGCAAAGTTTAATGACAACCATTCCTCTCCTAATCTCCTTGGACCCAATTAGCCTGAAAAAAAAAAAAAGAAATGAAAAGGATGTTATTGTTGTTAATAATGAATAGCATTATTAATGCAATTATTTGATTTCTTTCTTTTTTTTCCGTAAAAGCCAAAAAATATTAATTTATATGTTTTTTCAAATCAAAATCGAACCACAATACTAGAAAAATCGAACCGAACCAAACCGAACTATTTCGGTTTGGTTCGGTTCGGTCTTTCGGTTTGGGCTTTATTTTGCCCTTTACGTTTTTTGCTAAATATATATATATATATGGGGATCGGAGGATCAAGTGAAACCATGTCTCTAGGTGTGACACAATGGACTAATCTCAACCATCCCTTACTATTAATCAATGGGTATGATTTAATGGATAAAAAATCTATTAAAATATTAATTTAATCAATATAAGGGTAGTAGGGTAAAATAACATAACAAGTTAATTACAAAAATGGAATCAAATCTCTTTCTCTCTCATACATCTCCCAATTTCCCCAATCTCACGTCTCTCTCTCTCTCTCTCTCTCTCTCTCTCTCTCTCTCTCTCTCTCTCTCTCTCTCTCTCTCTCATTCCTCCATTAACGCAAATAAAGAAAACTGAAGAACTCGAAAATTACGCTTCATGAAAATTACAGAGAAAAAAAAACAAGAAAAATCGGTGCAATATTACAGAGAAATAACGAATGAAAGTGAGTTCGAAAACTAAATATGCAACAAAACTCAACTAAATATGCATTATCCGAAAAACTATCTATGCACGTAAAAAACTAATATGTAGTACAAGATATCCAACTACGCAAGACGTCATAAACTATGCAACAAAATCAACTAACATGTATTATCTAGAAACTATCTATGCATTGTGGAATAACTAAATATGTAGTACATTATGTAACATCCCATTTTTATAATTTTCAAAAGCAACATCCCATTTTCATAACTAAATATACATTATATTGAACCTATTTATGCAAAGTGTAGTACAACTACATATGCGATGACGTTATATTCAATTATGTCTTGTTTTCGTAAAAATGCAGTGCCAACAAAATAACTAAATATGCATTATTTGATGTCTAATTATGCGCAGAAGAACCCTAACTATCTTTGAAAATAAAAATATTTGGAAAGAAAACAAATGTTCCTTAAATTCCGCCACAAAATCCTAAGAGTGTCAATTTCACCCATAAAATCACTGGGACCACTAATTTGAATTACAAAATTACAATCTTACCCTTAAAATCAGCGAAAATAAGGAAATAATTAAAAAAAAACTGAATTAATCGCATCCCTTCATTTTTTAAGATCAATGGGTAAGATGAGTCCACACAGATCTCCTAGGGAGGGTGATCTCATTTGAACCAAATTCTATATATATATATATATATATTATATTTATTTAACAATTTAACAATAAATATTATAGAAAATTAAAATAATAATATAAAAATATATTAAAAATATAAATTAAAATAATAATATAAAAATATAAAAAAATTATGGACCAAAAACCGAACCGAACCGAAAATTCATTCGGTTTATTAGATTAAAAAACGAACCAAACCATTCAACAAACTCAATTTAATAAAATTAGCACAAATTTCGTGTAAACATGAATGTTTTTCTGGTTAACTTATAATTTAATTGCTTTCCTTAGTTAAAAAAAGGACCACATAGAAAATCAGTATATATTAGGAGTCAAATTTTTTGGCTTTTACTGGGAAAAAAAAAGAAAGAAATCAAATAATTGCATTAATAATGCTATTCATTATTAACAACAATAACATCCTTTTCATTTCTTTTTTTTTTTCCAGGCTAATTGGGTCCAAGGAGATTAGGAGAGGAAAGGTTGTCATTAAACTTTGCAACTACTGGGATGGGATGGGTTTGTAAAAAAATTTATTCCCAGGCGTTATTAGCAATAACGACTGGATGGGTTTTTTTAAAAAAAAAAAAATTCCCCAGTCGTTATTACTAGTAACGACTGGGATGGATTTTATTAAAAAAAATAAAATATTGATTTGGTCGTTAATAGCAGCAACGACTAAGCTTTAGTCGTTGATGCTAACAACGACTATCTCTAAAAATTTAAACCTCCCAAATCCACTATAATTGTGTAATATTTACCCACAATTGCAATATTCTGTTAAAAAACCCTGAGTTTTGAGCTAATTATAAAAACACAAAAACTTATGTGAGACCGTCTCACGGATCTAGTTCCGTGAGACGGAGCTCCCTTTACTAATTAACTCATTGAACCCCCCAACCCAAAACCCGCCGAATCCCCCCAACCCGCCGAACCCCCAAGACCCCAAAACCCCCTTTCTTTTTCCTCTTTCCTTAAGCCCTGTTTCATACGTTTCGAAATTGAGAATTTTCATCCGAAATTTTTGTCGCGATTTGTCTCAGATTTTTCTCCGATTTGTTGCGATTCTTCAATTTCAACTCACTCTCTATTCGACACGGATAACTGGGTATCACTTTTAACATATTTTATGTGTTATGAGAAATACTTTCATATAGAAGTATCACTTTTCATGTCAAAAATATCACTTTCTGTGTTAAAAGTATCACTTTCTGTGTTAGAAATATCACATAATTTAGTATCATTTTTAACATATTTTCTGTGTTATGAGAAATACTTTCATATAGAAGTATCACTTTTCATGTTAAAAGTATCACTGTATGTGTTAAAAGTATCACATAACCGAGTATTACTTTTAACATATTTTTACGTGTTATGAGAAATACTTTCATATAGAAGTATCATTTCTGTGTTAAAAGTATCAATTTTCCTGTGAAAAGTATCAGTTTGCATGTTAATACTATTAATTTGTTCATTTGTTTCTGATAAATAATTTTCATATAGAAGTATTACTTTTCATGAGAAAAGTATCACTTTCTATGTTAAAAGTGTCACTTTCTCTGTCAAAAGTATCACATAACTGAGTATCACTTTTAACATACTTTCATATAGAAGTATCACTTATTTACTTAAAAGTATCATTTTTTGTGCTTATAGTATCACTTTTTACAAACAAAGTATCACACGACTCTTGTGGTAGTTTTTGGTAATATTACTTGATTTTTTCTGTAATGGGGACAACTGCAGGTGAAAAGTATCACTTTTTTTACTTAACAATATCATTTTTTTTGTTTAAAGTATCACTTTTTAATAACAAAGTAGCAGATACCACTAGATTGTAGCTCAAGTGGTATCACTAACCCCTTATAAGGGTGTTAACCAGGGTTCGGACCCTGTATCTTTCAGTTTATTTGAAATTTATCTCATCCCCTCAACCAGTGTTCCCAGCTTATTTTAAAAAAAATATCAATAACCCTTTATAAGGGTGTTAACCAGGGTTCGAACCTTGTATCTTTCAGTTTATTTGAAATTCTCCAACCAGTACTCTCAGCTTATTAAAAAAATTTAATCTTTTACCACTAGCTTGTAGCTCAAGTGGTATCACTAACCCTTTATAAGGGTGTTGACCAGGGTTCAAACCATGTATCTTTCAGTTTCTTTGAAATTTATCTCATTCCCTCCAACCAGTACTCCCAACTTATTAAAAAAAATAACAAAGTAGCAAACGAATTTGGCCAAAAATTTCATTCACTAATTACAGAAATATCAATTTAAAAAACTACAGAACAATAATATCAATTTAATACAAAAGTATTCAAACAATTACTAAAACAATCGAGGATAAGGTTGGCTTCATTGTCATGCTCTTTGCGATTCCATTTTTTGGCATCAGAGATGGTGTTTTCAAGTTCTGCTAGCGTAAACGAGCGCGAGTGCGGGAAAAGTCGGCATCGAAGATGTGTTTTTCAGCTGCTACCGCACGTTTGAGGGTTGCCTACTGCAGCGAGAGAGATGGAGAGAGATCGCAGCTGGAGGGTTTTCTGTGTCATGGGCTTTAATTCATATTGGGCTTTTGGTCCTTTTTCTCCAGCGGGTTGGGTTGGGCATCGGGCTTGTAGCTATTTGGGCGGGGTTTTGGAGCGGTTTAATATTTGGAGCTCCGTCTCACGAATCTAGATCCGTGAAACGGTCTCACAAGAGACCTCCTGCTATAAAAAAAAATCCACAAATGTTTCTAAATTACAAAAAATCCCATTAAGGGTAGCTATAATATTTCTATAAATATCAGATGGGGTTTTGATTTTTTGCTTGTTAAGAGGAAAGTATAAAACGGAATTAAAGTTTTGGAGATTTTTGTAATTAGTACGGACCTCAGGTTTTTTTCTGTAATTATCCCTTTTTATCAAGCCAACCACACCAGTCACCACACGGTCCACACATCAGATTCTAACAAAGATCGATTCATAATCAATTTTAATTTTATTTCAGGCCAAATCATACTTCGCACTACCCAATCAGATGGCATGAAACACTCGAATAAGTGGAAGTCGTCTGAAATTAAGTTACCAGCCACCACTTCATCTTCACCACCCTCACATTCGCCATAAACACAAGTTTTTCCTATATCACACAGCCATGTAATTGTAAACTAACTGACTAAGAAGCTAAACCGCATTGGAGATAGTTTTCTCATAAGACTCAAATGAAATCGTTAATTCGAGGAAAGATCTTTTCAGGCACATGAGAAGCTAGCTGATATAAGCAGATTTTGCTAGCTTAATCCGGCAAAACCCCAGGGATCTCAGAAGTAGAAAAAGAAAATATATTACGCGCAAAAGAATTAAGTGACATGCTCTTAGTTCCGAAGCCCAATTCCAAAATGAAATCTACCAGCTCGCTGATCATTGAACGCATATTCAAGTCTTAGTGGTCCTAAAGGAGAATCCACACGAATACCCAATCCATATCCATATCCACTTCCCGCTTTATTTCTTGCCCCAGCTGGATCACCTGTTATGAAGACATAGAAGGGTATAATTGTTTATATTCCATAAATGGCCATCACTAAGTTTAAAACAATGGCCAAACCTGGAACAGTTGGGCCAGATCCAAGATCAGTTCCATAATCGGCAAATATAGCCCCTTCTACTAGCCCCGTCTGCAAAAATACAATCACAATTACAAACTGATAAAACCTTTTGAGGTTAGAACCAGAGCTAGATAAAAATGAGACTCTGAGTCACCTATTACATATATGTTAGAATCTATAAACTAATTCTTTCCAGAAAAGAAAATAACTAATTAGTGAATCACTTCCTTGTAGAACCTAAAATGTGGTTGATTTTATGTCACAAAGGAATAAACCAATCAGACGTTAATAATTTCTAACACAACACTTGCTGCCTTTTTTTTCTTCATCACACACAAGAAAGAGAACCGAACCCAACAGTCCCCTTGTGCACACTGCATACACCACCAAACCCAACCCACTTCAGGAGCCAGAAAAAAATAAGTAAAAGGAATCAAAATACATAAAAGATGAGAAGAAAAGAGCAAACAGATAACACAATATATCTAGAGAAAATAGAAAAAAGAAACTTGCACTATTGAATAAACAGTTCGGTAAATTGTCATTTGTCAGATGCTAAAATAGAAACGGGGAAGAAAATGTATCATAACATGTACAAGAACAGATTCCCAAATTCGCATTAAGCAAAAGCTAGTCCAGCATATTCTGAGGTTTCACAAAGTCAATTTGTCGTACTAAAAAATGCAAACCAGTACAACCCAAATATTTAGTATTTGCATGCGTATAAATATAAACAACAATATAAAACCCGTTAAGCTCTAGGCCATGTCAATTTCGAAGTGCATAAACTTTAATTACAAAGAAGTATATATCCCACAAAACTTACCAGCGGAAATGATATTTCTCCACTTCCAACTACATATGAGCGACCTGATCCAACTGCCCCTTCTTCATAACCTCTCACACTGTTGGTTCCACCAATTGGAAAGGCTTCATGTGGCGGAAATTTACCCACCACATGACCACCAGACAAGCTGTGTAGAAGATAAACTATCATCAGAAAAGAAAACGACAGATTCAAAATCACCAGCTTTGGAAGCGAGAATAATTAGTCCATATATAATATTCAACTTGCAACAACATGCTCCTAAGATTTCCGGTGAGAAATCAACTGAAGAAAACCATCTTACCATGCAAGAATACGTGCAGGTCCAATAGCAAAACCCTGCCTAGCACGAGCATTCACTCTATTGAAAGCTAGCCACTCTGGGGACACAGGGATCCCCTGATCCATGTTGAAGACAAACTGCAATGCGTGGATTTAACACCACGCATACAGTTAATAGACTATTCATATTTGCAATTAACAAAAGTCTCAATGCAAATGGAAGGCGACTAACCATAGAAGAACCTGGGTCACCAGAGGAAGTATATACAGTCTCAAGTTTAGCAAGTAACATTTCATCATAAATGTTGCCACTGCAGCAGAAATCAAAGTGAATCACTGAGCAGATAAGTGTACCGCATAAACTAGCTAATTCTGGAAGCTAGGCACTAGTAACCAACACCACCACATACCTTGCAGTGAGAGGACTGCCAAAGAAGTCCCTTATAATAGGATTTCCCTTTTCATCATGAGCCCCAGCACGCTGGAATAAAGAATCAGTCAATCCAAAGCAATTCCCTCTATCATATTTTTCACCAATATTGGAAAGACATTTAGAGACATGGATGGTTGAAGAATTGCACCCTATTCAAATTAAGCACCAAACTGACCACAAAGGAGTTTTATGACAGCAAAAATTAATGAACATTGAACCATCGACCGTAAAGCAAGCTTAAATTAAAATAAAGTCAACAAGAACTGTCAACAAATTATTAAAGTAGATCTGGAAGATGAAGAACAGCACCAATTGTGAATCAACCCCACAAATTCCAAAGATGTACCTGAAAAACAAGTCCAGCTGTTCCATTCCACTTTGGCCTAAATGGCCTACTATACTCAATTCCACCTGTGATGCGTCTAATTGTAAGGCCGGTGTCATTGGGTTGGTTTCCATGGACAAGTGTTCCTGGGGTTCTTGAATTCTGATAGAGATTTTCGGAAATAAAAATAAGTTTATATGGTAGGACATGACAAGCAAATCATATGTAGACATTAGAACCTGAATCATGATTGTTCTTGATGTCCTCTTGTCATCTCCTTCAATCCATGGATCAGTGTAGTTCATTTTAAATATGGAATCAATTTGCCCCCTCTCTAATGACAGGTTAAGTTTTTGGTTTCGCCCGAAGAGGTTTTTATGATAAATTGCAATGCTGCAAACAAACATATGCAACAAACTTCTCTTGATGAATAATATAATCCCAAAGCAATCATGATGCAGTAATAAGAATGTATGCAACAAGACTGAAATCATTAGTATGGCAACATTACCATATTGAAAAATATGGCATACTGCACACATGAACACTAATATATATATATATATATATATAATAAACTAGTTAGATCAGAAATCCTTATAAACAGTACAAACTGTACACATGAAACAGAACTTTTTACTTAAGAAACTGCTCGGTGCTAGTCAATTACCTCCCGATTAATCCAGCTAGAGGCCCACTTGTTATTCTGCAAAGGAAATATCAATAAGTAAAATAACTACAGTACAAGCTACTTGTAAGTAGTCCCACTAAATTAATGTGACTTATACATACCCACTTGATATTCCACCACCTCCAGAAATTCCTCCTCCGCTTTTACGCTCAACAACATTCATTGTTAAATCAACTTTGCCAGTGTCTGAAACATTGCAGAAACCACAATAAGCCAACAATGCACATGGACACTGGATTGACCATTTACAAGTATATTCACTAATTGTTGGGAGTCTGGGGTGAAGCATCCAAAAGGCATTTACCACCAGCCGGTTGAGGAATAATACTAACGTCATCCATAACACCCATTGCCAACAGAGTATCAACATCTCTTTTCCCCTGAAGCATACTGTATACCTACATATACAAATATACTATCGATTACAGTTAAAAAACAGTAAATATGAGACAGAAAACTCAACTACGAAAACCTATCTATATTTATGTTGCTCTTTTTACTACATTTTGTAAATATTTGAAATTGAGAACAGATAGCTTCTTTCAAGAAAAAGTGGTGGGATAACATGAAAGCTAGTAGGCTTATTTCAAAGACACTAAGGTACAAAGAAATTAGGTAGCCTTTGGGTATAGAGAGAAAAAGACTGCAGAGAAGTTGCAGACCAAGGTTCTTATTAGTACAACAAAACAAAGCATTTCATAATATATCAAATGTGCAGAAATACCTGTCCCTTCTTGGTCGTAAGTTGCCTGAGTATAGTTTCCGGCCTTGTTTTGCCAACTGTTGGCTCACCACTAAAGATTACCAAAAATAACGGAAATCATGAAATCTTATAGAACGAAATTTATTCACTTGATTTGAAGATTATACAAAATTAATTACGTACGTCTTATCAAGGAAACGTATGGATAAATTATTGACTTCTGCTTCTGAAACTTTTAACTTAATAATACCTCCTGAAAGAATATCCACACCCGAAACCTGATAGAGTGATAAAATTAAGGTGAAACTTAAAGCCAAATGATACTTAGCACCAAAAAGAACAAGGATAATTTCAGTCAAAAAGCATTACGTCCTAGCCTGTCAAGGAGAAAAGGGGGGCTGGGGGTGCATTTCTTACACTTTACAATGTACAAAACTGACCATGCCAAAAAGACCCCGCTCCATGTACCAACCGTCAATAGCACTTATTACTTCATCTAGACGCCTGATGTTAACCACTTTTCCTGTACAACTTGGCGCAACAATGGGGGAGGTCTAACATCAGAAACACTGAAACATGAAGAAGCTAATAATTTCATATAGGTATATATATGCCAGTAAAAGTAGACGAAAACGCACCATATCCATCACGAAATGCATCCTCTATAAACTTCGACGGAAGAGCATTAGCTCCTTCACACACCAATCCTTGAAACTCTTGGTTTGGTTCTACCTTTTGACAAAATATGTTGACAACTATCAAATGCGAAACATATCATGATTATCATCCAGCTCCATGGCTAGCATAAAGTGACATCAACTAACACATGCAAAGTCAGAGATTTTGTTCATGTGTATTTCGCATATAATAAATTTTCAGATTAGTTTGTGGTAGCACATTTCAATACAAATGTAATATTAAGGGAACCTGACAGTAAACCTCATCTAAAAGTGGATATATTTTGCAAATTCAAAATCACCCGTAAATTACCTTGTTTGTAGTAAAACCCTAATTGTTTTATGGGTTGCTCGAACAATATTTTTGGAGCATAGAAACTATACCATGGATTCAAATTAACCCCTAGCGTTACTTCATAAACCACCACTAACGAAAAAAGCAAACTCCTGATATACATATACAAGAAATGAATACTGACACAAGCATACAAATTATAATTTGTAGATAGGCCACCAAAATATTAGAATGAACGCTATAAAAGACTGCACCTTCACAACATGCTCAAACATCACCAAGCATGACATATACATACATATTATAACTTATATATAAGTCATGAAGGATTTTCAGTGAATACTTGAAATAATTGCACGTTTACAACATGCTCAAAACATAATGATATCAACAAGCATAACATTCATAATTGAAAAAAATTGTGTAATGCAACATATACGTGAATCCAGGAGCATGTGCATGCATGTCTAAAAGACTAAAATACCTCAAAAATCAACCGAATGCCATCTCGAGTGTCCACTGCGACTGGCATACACGACATGAAGTATCCACTGCCGATGATCCTGTGCACATCTTCCTGCACCTCGCTCACCGTAAGTGCAGAATTAGCACGAGAAGCTTTTAATGCATTCAAGGCCTCGGCTTCCAAATCCTTCCTCTCGAGCTCCTCCCCCTCTTTGTTTCTCACCAACACTTCGCTTATCAAAACCCTCTCTTCCTCCGCGGCACGGTTACTACCTACATTCTTCGACTGAGTCACGGGCCCCGAGTCATCACCCTTGTACTGAACCACTGAACTCGATTCATCGCCGATTTTCGATTGAGTCGACGGGGGACCAGATTCCGAATCGGATAAAGCTAATGCAGCGGAGCAAAAGAGCGGGGATTTCTTCAATACTGTGTCAAATGGCCGATTCTTGAGATGGTTATGGAAAAATGATTGGTTTCTGACGAGCTGGGAAATGAAGCTAATGGGCTGAGAATGAAAACTGAAATTGAAGGGCAATTTGGCAAATTTGTTAAGCGGGGTGAGTTGGGGAGAAGAAAATAGGGAGTTGCGGTGGGGAGTGGGGGAGAAAGGCGGGAGTTTGATGGAGGAGGAGATGAACCGAACGTCATCGTTCTGGGGCATGGTTCACCGGTGAGATTTCGGATGCCTAGGGTTCTTCGGGGTTTTTTGAGTTTCTGGAGTGAGTGCGCTAAGATGAGTAGATGACAAACTACAGAGCAGCTGCTCTCCGGTCGCAAATTCTCCGGTGCGTACTATTGGGCCATTTTGCTCATGCATTAACAATTTGGGCTTAATGGTAGACACAAAGGCCAATATCCTTTTGGTGGGCTATGTTCCTCGTTCCAATTGCTTAGAAAAATCTTAAAGCCCAATAAGTTCGTGTTTATAAGAGTAGCTCTCAGCAAAAAAGAAAATATATTAGGCCCGAAATCTTGGGTTGGCCCGATCGGCCCATTTTTTCATGTGTATTTTTATGAGTTGGATCGAGTTTGAGCCTCCAAAATAGCAGACAGATGGAATTTCGGGACGACCGACCTGATTTTCTCTTTGGCCCGATGGACTAGCACCAGAGAGGGCCAGGCCATTTGGTAGCTCTAGGTAGATCTGTCAAATTGTTTGGCATGGGCTAATCCGATGCTGGCTCGTCGGGCCAATCGGGCTGGCTAAAATTTCTTCGGAACACTATTTTGGGGAGCTCAACCCGTCACATATCTAAAAAATACACTAGATTTGTTTTGGGTTGAGCCAAATAGATTCGACTCTTTCCAATCTTATAAAATGGCAGCCCCATCCGGCCTATCATTGAGTCGATGCGGTCAAACGGGCCTGACATGTTTTGACAGCTCTACCCACATGTGACTCAGACGTTGCCAATTGCCAATTAAACCTCGGCCTTCCAAAGCTCTGCATGGGATATTGCCTTTTATACTAAATCTTGCTATCTAGTATTCCCGAGGGTTCGAAGCCTCGATCCTCAACTGTTTCATTCCTATTTTACTATTGCCATGACTGTGGGCCCCACAACAATTTGGTTTGTCATAAGAGGTGGCAAAATCCAACTCCTACCAGTCAGCCCGAGTTGAATACTAACGAAAAAGCAAACTCCTGATATACATATACAAGAAATGAATACTGACACAAGCATACAAATTATAATTTGTAGATAGGCCACCAAAATATTAGAATGAACTATAAAAGACTGCACCTTCACAACATGCTCAAACATCACCAAGCATGACATATACATACATATTATAACTTATATATAAGTCATGAAGGATTTTCAGTGAATACTTGAAATAATTGCACGTTTACAACATGCTCAAAACATAATGATATCAACAAGCATAACATTCATAATTGAAAAAATTGTGTAATGCAACATATACGTGAATCCAGGAGCATGTGCATGCATGTCTAAAAGACTAAAATACCTCAAAATCAACCGAATGCCATCTCGAGTGTCCACTGCGACTGGCATACACGACATGAAGTATCCACTGCCGATGATCCTGTGCACATCTTCCTGCACCTCGCTCACCGTAAGTGCAGAATTAGCACGAGAAGCTTTTAATGCATTCAAGGCCTCGGCTTCCAAATCCTTCCTCTCGAGCTCCTCCCCTCTTTGTTTCTCACCAACACTTCGCTTATCAAAACCCTCTCTTCCTCCGCGGCACGGTTACTACCTACATTCTTCGACTGAGTCACGGGCCCCGAGTCATCACCCTTGTACTGCACCACTGAACTCGATTCATCGCCGATTTTCGATTGAGTCGACGGGGGACCAGATTCCGAATCGGATAAAGCTAATGCAGCGGAGCAAAAGAGCGGGGATTTCTTCAATACTGTGTCAAATGGCCGATTCTTGAGATGGTTATGGAAAAATGATTGGTTTCTGACGAGCTGGGAAATGAAGCTAATGGGCTGAGAATGAAAACTGAAATTGAAGGGCAATTTGGCAAATTTGTTAAGCGGGGTGAGTTGGGGAGAAGAAAATAGGGAGTTGCGGTGGGGAGTGGGGGAGAAAGGCGGGAGTTTGATGGAGGAGGAGATGAACCGAACGTCATCGTTCTGGGGCATGGTTCACCGGTGAGATTTCGGATGCCTAGGGTTCTTCGGGGTTTTTTGAGTTTCTGGAGTGAGTGCGCTAAGATGAGTAGATGACAAACTACAGAGCAGCTGCTCTCCGGACGCAAATTCTCCGGTGCGTACTATTGGGCCATTTTGCTCATGCATTAACAATTTGGGCTTAATGGTAGACACAAAGGCCAATATCCTTTTGGTGGGCTATGTTCCTCGTTCCAATTGCTTAGAAAAATCTTAAAGCCCAATAAGTTCGTGTTTATAAGAGTAGCTCTCAGCAAAAAAGAAAATATATTAGGCCCGAAATCTTGGGTTGGCCCGATCGGCCCATTTTTTCATGTGTATTTTTATGAGTTGGATCGAGTTTGAGCCTCCAAAATAGCAGACAGATGGAATTTCGGGACGACCGACCTGATTTTCTCTTTGGCCCGATGGACTAGCACCAGAGAGGGCCAGGCCATTTGGTAGCTCTAGGTAGATCTGTCAAATTGT
Source organism: Rehmannia glutinosa (assembly GCA_016081115.2). Lineage (NCBI taxonomy): Eukaryota > Viridiplantae > Streptophyta > Magnoliopsida > Lamiales > Orobanchaceae > Rehmannia > Rehmannia glutinosa. Next base: position 75,685,524 of record CM071924.1, on the reverse strand, counting down.
TTGGCATGGGCTAATCCGATGTCTTTGGCTCGTCAGACCAATCGGCCGGCTAAAATTTATTCTAACACTATTTTGGGGAGCTCAACCCGTCACATATCTAAAAATACACTAGATTTGTTTTGGGTTGAGCCAAATAGATTCGACTCTTTCCAATCTTATAAAATGGCAAATTTCCATCCCCTATCATTGAGTCGATGCGGTCAAACGGGCTGACATGTTTTGACAAAATTCTACCCACATGTGACTCGACGCGTTGCCAATTGCCAATTAAACCTCGGCCTTCCAAAGCTCGCATTGAAATTGCCTTTATACTAAATCTTGCTATCTAGTATTCCCGAGGGTTCGAAGCCTCGATCCTCAACTGTTTCATTCCTATTTTACTATTGCCATGAATGTGGGCCCCACAATAATTTGGTTTGTCATAAGAGGTGGCAAAATCCAGCTCGGCCCAGTTAGCCCGAGGTTGGGGCTGGGTTGGGCTGCAATTTTCTAGGCCCGAAAAAAGTCGGGCCTATTTGGCACGACCCGAATGGCACAACGGGCCGACCCGAATTTTTCTTCATGGAATGTATACATGGGCTAGGTTGGGCCAAATAATTTCGTGGTCCGACCAAAATCGAACCGCCCGATCCTACCGAAATTTCTCAAAAGTCCGATGGGCTCGGACCCAATTGACCCATTGCTATCTATTTATACCAAGACAACCAATTTCTACCCCAACCCATTGCTCTCTATTTATACCAAGACAACTATATGGATTCCTGATTCATCAGCAATTGTTTCATGGGATAGAACCTGATTCCAAAGTAATGCACCTCCCTTTCCCTTTGAGATTTTATTGACTTGTTCCAAAGTTCAGTTCATCATTCTGGTACGGCTCCTGAAACATTATTTATTTGGTACTTTTAACATAATAGAGTTATGAATTATCAAATTACATAATAATAATATTAGTTTTTAATTATTTTGCATATAGTATATACCCATATAACGATCTGAATAATGCTTTAATTATTTTTTATTCCTTTCTATTTGTGTGTTCGGTTTGACTTCTATATATAATACTTTATATTCATTGACTTTGTAAGGGTAATATATATATATATATGAGTTATATCATATGTATGGTATACTCAAGCTCAATGCATAAATGATAAATGTCAAATTCAAAACATAAATTCAGAAAATAAAATAATAGTGCATTATATTATTTATATATATCATAATCAAATTGTATTAAATTAAAGATATTCTTATATTCACTTAAATGTCTAGAAATATACACACTTTGTTAAAAACTGTATGAGAGCCTTGTCCAAACGGCCAATCCATCAAAACCTGTCAAAATGAGCCTTTGCTAAAACTATTGGGGTGGTTTTTTCGTAATTTAACTTAGAAAATGACTGGGCCTAATGGGTTCAACTTCAAGGGTCACTATCATGGTGATGCCCACGATCAAAAAATGGGAAAAGGTGGATTCTTGGTGGGAAGCTTTAACAAATTCGAAAATTCAAAAGAAATCCAAAACAAAGTGAATACTTTGTCGTCTCTCTCTCTCTGCCCCTGCTACGGCAGAGAATATATAAAAGGATAAGACTTCGAAATTCAAAAATTCCCCCAATTTTGCAGCGGCGCCTCTCTGCTATTTGATCGACAAACCTTCTGCCGACCTCTCCCCTCCTACCATCACAAACCCTTATTCCCTGTATTATTTTTCTATTTATTTTTCCAACTAAGTATCAAGAAGTTAGTTTTGATGTACCAAACAAAGGCGCTTCGGTACTTGGACGAATAATTTTCCTGAGGAAAACAGGTAAAGAAATCTTCACGTGATCCTTTTTCATTCAATCGTACACCAGGTATATATGTCTATTTATATATCACAATCACACATGAATTTTTCATGAATACTGTACACAGACGTTTTGCTTTTCGGAGAAAATTTTATTCTGGACCTCTTAGTTAGGAAGTCAGGATTCTATTGGCTAAAATCAAGTTGCTGAAAATTTCCTTACTGAAGTTTTGCGCTGAAGCAGGTGATCAGGTTTAAGCTTGTACTGGGTTCTTGTGTGTATTGCATGATATATGTGTCTTCTGGGTATATAGATGATTGTTTTACCTGTTTAAATTAAGTCTTTTCAGGCCATCAACGGATCTTATTCATAGTCCTGCTAGTAGTCTGCCACTAGCTACTAGACTGAAACAAGAACCCAACTTCCATACGAAAAAATGTTGTTTTTAGTGTTTTTATTTTCTGTCCTTATTTTTGGTTGAGATTCTTGTTCACCAGATGTCATTGACTGTGCTGGATGTTGGCTATGCGTTTTGATAGTTAATTAATTTGGACTAGGTTTTCAAGGCAGATTTTATGACCTGATAATAGGATATTATTGTTTCAGTAACTGTTACTTAGTAATGATATTTTCTTATATAGTTATATGCTAAATATATGATGATTTTAGTAACCAAAAAAACTGAATAAAAATTCTCCCTGTTGGTTTGAATTAGATTTTCCAGATTAATATAGAACTTCGATTTACATTGTAAAGCATTAGTTTTCCTCTGTTTTTTAGGTTGCTGATACTGAATTTCTTGAGCAAACATGGAAATAAATGGGAAGGATGATCTGAAGTCACCACTTTTGCAACATCCAAATGATGTTGTTATCACTGTTCCACCGCTAAATCAGAAGTTGAATAAGAAAACTAGGACTCTAGTGTTCAAAGTATTGGGCATAACATGCTCATCTTGTGTAGCTTCCATAGAAGCTGCAGTTGGAAGGCTGGATGGCGTGCAGAGTGTAATGGTGTCTGTGCTTCAAGGTCAGGCTGTAGTGAAGTACGTGCCAGAAGTCATAACTGTAAGTCAACTTTAGTGTTTTTTTTTTTTGTTTTAAAAAAGAAAAATACTTGACATCCAATTCCCTAGGTTAGTTTTTTGGGCATACTTGCATTTTCTCGTGCTAGCCAATTGTAATCCCCTCAAAGAAAGAGGGAACTGAAGAACAAAGTAATAACGATTCATATGAGAAGAATGGTGTGCTTCATCATAAGGCAGCACTCTATGTGTCCTTGCTCACACTTGTTAGTTGAAATGTGTTGAAGATTCAATTCTTTCCAAAGTCGACATTATTATGCTCAATTCGGGCTACCTAATTTGTTTAGGTTTAACATTGTTCTCCATTTCAGGCAAAACTGATAAAAGAAACAGTGGAAGACACAGGTTTTGAAGTTGCAGAGTTTCCTGAGCAAGACATTGCAATGTGCAGGCTTAGAATTAAAGGAATGGCATGTACAAGCTGTTCAGAGTCGGTAGAACGTGCCTTGCTGATGGTGGATGGAGTAAAAAAAGCAGTGGTTGGTTTAGCTCTTGGAGAAGCTAAAATCCATTTTGATCCAAATGTGACAAATACTGACCGTATTATTGAAGCAGTAGAAGAAGATGCTGGCTTTGGAGCTGATCTCATAAGCACTGGTAATGGCTTGAATAAAGTATATTTGAAACTGGAAGGAATCAATTCTCCAGATGATTTTACTATCATTCAAGGCGCACTTGAGTCTTTGGAAGGCGTAAATCATGTTGAAATAGATTTGGACGAGCATAAAGCGACCATAAGCTATGAGCCAAACATTGTTGGTCCAAGATCTTTAATACAGTGCATCAAAGAGGCTGGCTGTGGACCCAACACTTATCAAGCAACTGTATACACTCCACCAAGAGGAGGAGAAACAGAGAGGCAGCACGAAATCCTTATTTATCGGAATCAATTCTTGTGGAGTTGCCTATTTTCAGTTCCTATATTTGTTTTCTCCATGGTACTCCCAATGCTCCCTCCTTATGGAAATTGGCTAGACTACAAGGTTATCAACATGCTTAATCTTGGCATGCTTTTAAGATGGATCCTTTGCACACCTGTGCAGTTTATCATTGGAAAAAGGTATTCGTGTTAGTATTCTCTTTGCTAAGATAATATACCGAAGATCTGTAGTTATTATGGTTGCTGATTTTTTTTTGATGAATCGTTCATTTAGTAGGTTTTAATCACCCTCATCAGGTTTTATGCAGGATCATATAATGCACTGAAACGAAAATCTGCAAATATGGATGTCCTGGTTGCCTTGGGTACTAATGCTGCTTACTTCTATTCTATATACATAATGTTAAAAGCATTGGCTTCAGATTCATTCGTGGGACAGGATTTCTTTGAGACTAGTTCCATGTTGATATCTTTCATTCTTTTGGGAAAATACCTGGAGGTTCTGGCAAAAGGGAAGACATCGGATGCTTTAGCAAAGTTGTCAGAACTGGCACCTGACACGGCTTGCCTTTTAACTCTAGATGCTGAAGGAAATGTCATTTCTGAAACTGAAATTGATACGCAACTTATAGAAAAGAATGACATTCTAAAGATTGTTCCTGGGACGAAAGTTCCTGTTGATGGAATTGTTATTGATGGTCAAAGTCATGTGAACGAGAGCATGATTACAGGAGAAGCTATGCCAGTTGCTAAAAAGCCCGGTGATAAGGTAAGATTATTTATCTGTCCATAAATTTTGTAGCCATTGCACCTAAACATTACCATTGCATCAACAGGTGATTGGTGGCACAATGAACGAGAATGGGTGTATACGCGTTAAGGCTACTCATATTGGTTCGGAAACAGCACTTTCACAAATTGTTGAACTGGTTGAAGCTGCTCAGCTTGCCAAAGCACCTGTTCAGAAATTGGCCGACCAGATATCTAAGTTTTTTGTTCCCACTGTGGGTTTCTTGCTTTGTTCTCCAGAATTTTCTTTTAATTGTGTTTGCTATTGAACTTCTAGAAGTTTTTCTTAAGAATGGAGTTGGATGTGTTCTCATGGTATATAACTTATGGGGGCTGCAATGTCTCACCCGTGGTCCGTGGAGCATTTTATTTCGTCTATATGATTGTCATGTTTCACCCTCCTAGTTAAGTCTATATTTTTACTGATGTATCCATTCTTAGTTTTCTGCAGCAAAACCACAAGACTGCTAGTTGATGGACTTAGCTCAAACCGCATTTTGACTGTGGGTTAGCATGTTGGTAGGTTGGTCTTGGTTTCATGAGAAAGTTCTGTAGGAATAAAGCAAAGAAACTCACAGTGGGAACACAATACTAAAAAGTTTGTTGAAACATATCATAATTTTACAGGATTTTTTATGTGACATTATGCATTTTTTTAAAATATGCTATTTACAAAATATTACTAGGATATAATTTGGTTTAATATAATCGAGATATTTGGGCTAAGTCAAACATGTAAGAGACCATTAAATATGGATAAGATTAACTGAAATCTTAAATGGATAATCGAATCTGTGGTGAAATGTCTTTCTTAAATTTTGTTTTGAAATAAACAGAATTAGGGCACATAGTCTCTATTTTGAGCACCTGAAATAAACAGAATTAGGGAGAATAGTCTCTCTTTTGAGCACCTAATTATCAAGTTTACTTTAGTATATACATAATAGACGAGATGTGTTTGCAAGTGCGGTTTCAAAGGTGATTGTTCTGGATGGGCAATGAATTTGAAGCAACGCAAATGTTTTGTTGAGGCAGAAGTTTAGCCAAACCAGCCCAACCTGCACTGTTGATGCCTTTGTGTTTGTGTAGAGATCTTTGATACTGACTGTTGTGGTGGATTTTACCATGGGCATTTTAGTTAATTGTCTTTGGAATAGAATTTGTGACTTAATCAAACAAATAATGAACTTCCATTTTAAATTTATATATATATATATATATTTTTTTTTTTTTTTGAGAAAATGTATAGTTGTTAAAGCTGTATATTCTGCCAAATTTTATTTGTGTAACGAATTAGGTGTACTGTAGTCTTCATGTCAAGGAGAGTTTACCAACCTTGATTTGTAGCCTGTGAATTGTGTTAAGCATGACAAGGATTTTGACTATTGAGTGACAGTACTGCTTACTTTGCTAGAATTATGTACTGAAAATTGGTAGTGCATTTATAACCTATTTTGATAGATTTATCTTGTAATGAAAATTGGTTGTGCTCTGTGTTCTTCTAATCAGTGAATGATCTTTAACTATCATGATGGGAAGTACTTCACCATTATTTTTATTTTGATCTGGAAAAATTATGAAATATTGCTTTTGTTAAGGGGTCATTACAATATGAAATAATTCTTTTGTTTCTCTACATCAGGTTGTCCTAGTTGCTTTTGTGACATGGCTGGGATGGTTTATTCCTGGAGTAGCTGGGCTATACCCTAGAATCTGGATACCCACTGCAATGGATGCATTTGAGTTTGCCTTTCAGTTTGGTATTTCAGTGTTGGTGGTAGCCTGCCCTTGTGCCCTTGGATTAGCAACTCCTACTGCAGTGATGGTTGCCACGGGGAAGGGTGCTTCTCTAGGAGTGCTAATCAAAGGTGGAAATGCCCTTGAAAAAGCGCATAAGGCACGCTCTCTATTATTTTCTTAGCCACTTGGTCTAATCTAATCTTTACTTGTCACAATTGCAAGATACTCTCTTTCCATGTACTCCTTTTGACCTGCTCGTGCTGAAGCTCGTAAACTAGCCAGTTACAATTTTTGAAATTTTCAATTCAATAGAAAACAAATTTGATTTTTCAATGGTACGTGAAAAATTGTGAACCACACTATATTGTACAGTTGCTGCTTCTTGTATCAATTGATAGATTATGAGTGTAGTTGTGGCCTTTGGTGGTGAAAAATTTAAATTTCTTTTTGTTCTAATGTTTTGGTAGATACCAATATGGATCCAACCAGCCTGTTTCGTGTTTTTGTCACAATATTGGGTTCTCAACCATGGGCCACATCCCATTTCCTCCACCGCACAGCAATGTTGGCCTCAGTTTATGGTATCATTATTAAGTAGACAAGATTTGTCTTTTCGTCAGCTTGAAAAAGTTGCAAGAAAGGAAACCCATGTTATCAATGCTCAGCAAAGTATGATTAAAAGTTTTGGAGGGTGATACATTTGTTTGTTGTAGCACTGTTGATATATTTTTTCGTTGTTCTCTAGAGTCTAGAGACCTATTAAAATTGTGATAATGAATCTATACTTTGATCCTGCAGGTCAAGACTGTAGTTTTTGATAAAACCGGAACGCTGACCGTTGGAAAACCAGCTGTAGTTAGTTCTGTGCTCTTCTCTGAAGTTCCTATGGAAGATTTCTGTATCATGACTATTGCTGCAGAGGTGAGCCAGCTCCTACTAATTTCCATTGTGGAAGTATTTGAATAATTCAAAAGCAGACAAATGTTGATTATAGCATGAACAACTTTATAACCACATATAGCTGGAATGTGTGATTCAAAAAGAGGTCAAGTTTGGATGATTCTGACTTATTCCAAATTCTGTCAGGGAAATAGTGAGCACCCAATAGCAAAAGCTGTTGTGGATCATGCTAAAATGTTACTTCAGAAGCACGAATCGCACAATGATCAATTTACCGAGGTAACGGACTTCAAGGTGCATCCTGGTGCTGGGGTAAGTGGAAAAATTGGAGAAAGAGCAATCCTGGTTGGAAACAAGAGGCTTATGCATCTTTTCGATGTCCCACTTGGTACTGAGGTAGATAGATATGTTTCAGAAAATGAGTGCCTAGCTCGTACATGTGCCCTTGTTGCCATTGAAGGAAGAGCTGCAGGAGCTTTTGCAGTAACTGACCCAGTGAAGCCGGAAGCTGCTGTTGTCATATCTTATCTCCATTCAATGGGCATCTCAAGTGTCATGGTTACAGGTGATAACTGGGCGACAGCTACTGCCATAGCTAGTCAGGTGGGCATTCAGAAAGTGTTTGCTGAGACAGATCCTCTTGGAAAAGCTGACAAGATAAAAGAGTTGCAGGTAATGAGTTTTGATAATCCGTCATTCAACTTATGCTGGTGTTTTGCTAAGAAAGTGTTTGCAAACACTAAAAAAATAAATGATGAAAAGATCTCCTATTAGTGTTTGCAAATGTCAACTTTTGCTTTTGCTTCAGCTTCATTTAATCAAAATATAAAAACTGAGGGTGGGGTGCTTTTTTGGAAAAGTGCTTTTGGTATTTTTGTGAGTAAAAAGAAGTTTGCTTTTGACATTCTTATCCTCAAATTTGGAAACTATAATATTGGCCTACTAATAATAAGAAGAGTTCTGTTTTTTTTTTCCCCTCCCAAACACTTCAACTTTAATTTTTCCGCTTCTAGCATATTTGCAAATACTACTAACTTTTGATTGAAACTACTTTTAGCTTCTGTTACAATAAATCACTTAAAAGTATAATTGTTTGCAAACACTCTCTCAATAAGTGTTGTTTTTCTTTTTCTTTTTTTTTTTCCGCGAATATGTTGCTCAGTTATTTCATTATATTGGAAATTATTCTTGAATAATCATGTGAAAATGTTTGAAAATGGACAAAATCCCTTATGTATCATATATCTCTGTCTGAACAGTGCTACCAGCTATTGGGTTTTATGCAAACACTCTCTCAATAAATGTTGTTTTTCTTTTTCTTTTTTTTTTTTCCACGAATATGTTGCTCAGTTATTTCATTATATTGGAAATTATTCTTGAATAATCATGTGAAAATGTTTGAAAATGGACAAAATCCCTTATGTATCATATATATCTGTCTGAACAGTGCTACCAGCTATTGGGTTTTATGCCTCCCTCCCCCCCACAACAACAATCATCCTCACAAAGCTCATATCTAGTACCACACGTCGTCTGTAATCTTCCAATCTGAAGCTAGCCATGACATCCCTTTTCTGATAATTGTCTTGTAATTTGCCAAACCTTTGCTCAATACAGTTGCAAGGCACGAGTGTGGCAATGGTAGGAGATGGGATCAACGACTCACCAGCATTAGTCGCAGCTGACGTTGGCATGGCAATTGGGGCAGGCACTGATGTGGCTATAGAAGCTGCTGATGTTGTCCTAATGAAAAGCAACTTGGAGGACGTTGTTACTGCTATAGATCTCTCACGGAAGACAATGTCCAGAATCCGTATCAATTATGTTTGGGCGCTCGGGTACAACATTCTTGGGATGCCGATTGCTGCTGGGCTATTATACCCCTTCACTGGGATTCGTTTACCCCCTTGGCTTGCTGGTGCTTGCATGGCTGCTTCGTCTATAAGTGTGGTTTGTTCGTCACTCCTACTGCAATATTACAAGAAACCTTTACGTGCTAACGCTGCGTGAGTGATACCTGCTCTTGGATCGATTTGATATTTTTGTTAAGTGTAGCTTATCATTGATAACTTGGCATATGTAATATTTAATATTTGTATCGTTAAAATTAACTCACATGATGAATAAGGACGTGCTTCTATGTAAAAGGATTCTGCAAGGAGGATGTTAATAAAAGCTGAAGTAGATTAAAGTTCTTGGTGGGAATTGATTGTCACCTCCGGTTGATTTGAAAGTTTGTAAACCGCACTATCGACGCGGGATTAAATTCCACCCGTCCCACTCTCAGGACTTTGTAATTGTACTAAAAAAAAAGATTAAAGTTCTTGGTATTGTTTGTGAAGAATGAAGAAATAAACTCCCATCTCTTTTTTTTTTTCTCTAAACGATAGTAATTTTATTCCCGAATGCAGCAATGTCTACAACCCGAGGTCAATCGAATGACAATGTCACCTTGGTTACACAATGGATCCAAGGAGAAAAAAAAAGAGTTCCAACACACTGGCAACTCCTCAACAAACCATCAAAACAAGTTCAAAGGGGAAAAGATACAACCAACGAGAAAAATATAGGAATTGAAAAAAAAAAATTACCAAAGAGAATCTATTACAAATATTAAAAACTAAAACTCCATACAAATGGCTATCAGTTTGAAATTTGTGAGAAACTCTTGGTCTTCTTCATCATAACACCCAAGTCAACTCCATTACATATTTTCAACAAGTGGTTAGCCATGAAATCCATCCCTCGCAGCCGATCAACAACCCAAACGGCCAAATCGACTCCAAATCGATCGGATCTACATTCAAAAAAATACGATCTAGTACCAAAAGGCTAGATCTCAAGAAACAAAAACAAAAGAATTCTCATAAAGGAAAGTAAACCACTCCCAAATGGGAGACTCAAGTCCCACAAGGGGAAAATCCATTCCCACAAAGGGAAACAACACAAAAAAAAACAAGAAAATATTGAACTAGAAAGTTCCCCCATCCTCCTAATGGAGGAATGGGGGAGAAGAAAGAAGTTGGGTATGAGTGCCGAGAGGAAAGAGAAGAGAGGATTTTGGGCTGCTGAAAACGAAGTACAATAATAAACTCCCATCTCATAATTCAGTTCTTTGTGGCATTTTGCAAATTGCCCTTGAAATTTTAGATTTTTTCAAAAAAGAAAATTAAGGAATTCTGGAGGCATTATTTCTCCTACCTATACTATATCAACTTTCATCATGATTTATCAGTTGCTTTAAATTTTAGTTTCATATTATTGTTATTATGTTACTTCCATGAGATTTGCCTCATACCATTTGTGAGATATTGCATTAATCAATTATTAGTAGGAGTATTTGGCGATGTAGAGTATTAATCTTGCTGGAGGAATTTTCCTTTTTAGAAAATTATGATAGCATGTGACTTATGGTAATTTTTTTGGATGAATTAGTCAAATGCAACTTAGTTGTCTAAATTCAATTAATCAGCACGTTCTATAATAATAATTATAATAAGGGTTATGGGCACAATTGCCAACATCCTGGAAAAAAAGACACATTTATGCTCTCATGATTTTTTTACGCTCCCGCCAATTTCTTGGACATTTTTACGTTTCCGCCAATTTTTCCGGATTTTTGATGCTATTGTTTTAAGATTGTTTTAACATGTCAAATATGTTCCTTCTAATAAAATTTCAGTGAAATACAATTTCTGTCCCGACCAAACAATAAATTTTATACTCGAAATATTATAAATAATAAAATAAATATATATCACATAAACAACACAATTAAAACAAAATATATTGAAAATAATATAGAAACAACATATGGGTAGAAAAACACAATTCATTTTTTGATCCAATCATTGAAAACGCGAGAACACATGGAAACAAATAAGAAACAAATAACATCACTAAAAACTATATAGAAACAACTCGTAAATAATAAAAACAATATAGAAACAACTCGTAAATAATAAAAACAATATACAAAACACCACATGAACAAAAAGAGCTTAAAAATAGGTATAAATCACATTGAAACATCGAAAACTACATGAAAACAACAAAGAAACATCGAACAACGTTAAAAATAGTATATAAACAATTCAAAAATAATATAGAAAACTACGCAAGAACAAAAAATCTTAAAATAGGTAAAATACTAAAATCTACATTGAAACATTAATAACAACGTGAAAGCAACAAAGAAACAACAAAATAACATTAAATACAATATATAAATAACCGAGAAACAACATAAATAATGTATAAAACAACAAATGAACAAAAAAAGAATGTAAAAATAGGTAAAAACTACATTAAAACATCGAAACAACATATAAACAATATAGAAACAACCAAGCAACAATATATACAACATCAAAACAAATATGAAACAAATGAAATAACATATAAAATTATCATAATTTTTTTTTCCCGAAAAAAGCATAAAAAGACAAAAAAAATGAGCGTAAAATTGTCCAATAAAGCCGGAGCGTAATTGTAAGTTCAAGTGGCTACGATAATCTAGAGGGGGATGAATAGATTATCTCCATCTTTTCGATTATGCCCTCTTTTTCGAATCAAATACGCCAAGACAATAATAAAGGTGCGGGAAGTAAACAATACGCGTCGAGTTATAGAGGTTCAACCCACTTAGGCCTAATTCTCTACCACCCCAATATCTCCAGGATGGATTTCAAAGAAAAAGAATTTTATTAATTACCACAATTAATACAAATTCAACTTACAACACCTCAAGAACACCACACTCTTCTTCAACACCACCTTCGAGATTACCACAATCTCCCCTTTGAAGATTACCACAATCTTCCTTCAACGCACCTTTGAAGATCACCACAATCTTCAATCTTGAAGAATACCAAATTCTTCAAACACCTCAAGAGCACCACACTCTTGAAACACCTATCACCTGTGATCACCCAAAGTGTATTCTTTCCACAAGAATACTCACAAGGATGTCTTGTGTTGAATGATGACAAAAATCAAGATTACAACTCAATAATGAATATTACAATTTGAGTGCAAGTATAATCAAGAAATAAAGCCTAGACCTCAAAATGTGAAAGTGAAATACTTAGCTATAAATACAACAAAGAGTGTTGAAAATGAAAGCTTGGAAATTTGCGATTTCTTGTTGTGTATTTGCATGTGTTGTTCTTATCTTGTGTCTTCAATTCATCCTATATTTATAGGAGAGTCTTCACCAACATAGGCTCCCAACATAGGCTCCTTCTTGTTTGCTTTTGTCTACAAAAAGAGGATCACAAGATGTAGAAATATTGTCACGAAAATGAAAAGTAAATCTTGCTTTGTCAAAGAGTTCAAACGGTACAATTTTTCTCGTCATTGCACAGAATAGCCTATGCATCGTTGCCTGTTTAAGATTTCAACGCTTTGAAAAAATAGTGTGATCCAGTGCACAGTCGTCGAAGGGGGGGTCGGCCACGGGGGGCCCCGGCCCTGGTCCGACCGGGTCCCCTTCTTCATTTTTTTGACTTGATGCGCTCGCTTTCAAGTTTTCTTTCTTCAGCACAGTCGGCGACGCTGGGCGGCACTCTGGTCGACCTCCAATCTTGAAATGTTGTCCGATTTTTATCAAAAATAAACTTCAAAAAATATTCCAAAAAATTAGTAAAAACATTTAAATCACTTGGGAGTATTTGGACAACATTTATAAACATTGTTTTGGTGTAAAAACCAATTAACATAAAAACATTAAATATGTTGTCCAATATTTTATCGAATAATAAACTCTAAGAAATACTCCAAAATTAGTAAAAATATTTTAAAAATATTTAGGAGTATTTTGGACAACATACATAAACATAGTTTTGGTATAAAACTCATTTAAACATAATCATCAAAATCTTGATAAAAACATTTATCTAACAATAATGTCTTTGTCTTTTTTTCTAGGAAAGTAGGACAAGTCCGACAATTACTCTAATAATAAGGGTTCGATTTAGTGGGAGATTAAATATACTTAGATATGGGGTAATTTTTTTTTTTTTAATAAGTTGAGAATCTCATGGTTGGAGAGGAGATGATGAATTTCAAAGAAATTAAAAGATACATGATTGAACCCTTGTCAACACTTTTACAAAAGCCGCCATGACACCACTAACTACAAACTTATGGTCTTACATATGGGGTATTCAAATATACATGTTCTCTTTAACTTATAACTTTGGTTGTCTTGTTAGAATTGGTTATACGTCAAAGACATTCCACCAAAAATATTATCCAATAATTATAGTTATTGTCCTCTCATACATAGTGAGGACAAAGTCCTGAAAGTTTGAGTTACCAAATAAAATAAAAATAATGAATCAGTTGTGTCTCTTTTTATAGTCGGCTACTTTAGGCTGGCCCTTGATGTACCATACAAAGCCACCCTTCAGTAGACTTTTAGTTATGAACCAGTCTACCTTATTAGACCAATCAATGTGTGAAAAGGCATAAATTTCATTCTAGACTGATACAAGATGACTTTTTCATTCCACCATTTCTGATGGTCCAAAACGCATTAAGTTGAATATTAACAATTTCGATGATAACCCCATGTTTATGCAAATCTGCAAAAAAGCATAGAACATTCCAAGATTTATGGTCACCATTAATGATTTGAAATCGCACTGAATAATTAAACCATTGTTCAAATTGTGTGTTAATCTTTTCAACTGTATCATTTGTAATCTTTTTTACATTTTGTACATTTATGGATGCCAGATGCTGCATTTTAGCACTCTTTTTCAAATTGTAATAAAATATAAAAAAAGCTGTTTTATCACTTGAGCAATCCAAGACAAATAATTTCATTCATATTCAATGCAATTTTCAAAATTGAAATATGACTCTCTTTTTTTTTTTTGAAAAGTCTTGCCATCAGATAAATAACCTTTCTAAAGAAGAAAAAGTGATTGCAGAGAGAATTTTCAACATTATTCTTGTAGGAGGATATCACACTAAACCCAACTCATGTGCTATTCACATTTTTACACTTTACCACATAAACTATATTTTATTACACTTTACCGTATTTAACTATGTAAATATTTGCACTTTGCCCTATATGGACAATTTTGCCCCAAAAATTTATTATTATGAGAATAATGACAATAGTTCATTATGGTCATAAAACATATTATGTTATCGTATATAAAGTTAATATTTCATTAAATTCACACATTGTTTCAACGAAATACAATTGGGTAATTTTAGTCAATTTTTAAGTTGCTCGTCACACGTCATAATTTTACGATCGCTTCCTTATACTCAACCTTAATGAGACACCGCAATGGTTTATACCAACACGAAAAAAAGCAAAAATTGCAAAAGAAAAAAAACTGCTGCTAATTTTAGACATTAGCGACCAATATTAAGTATTCGCTACTAAGAAATTAAAAATATATATAATTTTAGTCAATTAGCGATAAAAATATTCACAAGAACTTAAAATACTCAACTACATTCCACTCAAACAAGCATGAATTAAGAGATTATTAATTTTTTATACGGAAGCATGATGAGTTCGATATGATCGTAATAAACTATTTTTATTATTTTAAGAAAAATAAAATTTTAGAGATAAAATTGTCCATATAGGGCAAAATATAAAATTTATATAGTTCATATGGTAAAGTGTAACAAAAAATAGTTTATACAAGAAATGTAAAAACGCGAATAATATAGGGGGTTTAATGTAATTTCCTCTTCTTGTAAATTTAATTTATCAAAAGTAGATTAGTATAATCTCTTTTGTTTTTTTTTTTAACTTATTTCGCTAAAAAAAGTTCTACTATAAATACATGATTCTTCAATTCAAATTAAGCAGTCTCAAGGGGCCCTTCTGCAATTCCCCAAAAGGAGGAGGGCCGCACAAATAGTCAAATACAATTAAACAACCGAAAAAAGGAAAAATATTAAAAAAGAATAAGAAAAATATGCATTCTCTTCTTGTAAAATATCTCTAAAAAACTTTGTGAAAAGAAAAAAAAAGAAAAAATATCTGTAGAAAAACATTATTTCCTAGGTCAGCTCAGTTGTGAGCTACTATAAAAATCAGAAACCAGTCACCTCTGTTCGGCCTCTTTCTCATTTCTCTCCGCACAATCTCCTCGTTCTTCTCTCCTCCATTCCCATTTGCCTTCCCGAGTAAGGCGAGTTGAGCGTAGGTAAATTCCCCGGTTCGAATTTTGAAGAATCTAATCGTTGCCTTAATTTTTTTTTCTGTTTTTATTGGCTTTAATTTTTTTTCTTCTGTTTTTTCACTGCCTTTAATTATCTGACGATCTAGCATGATTCTCGTTATTCTACGACTGTGAATAATTTTTTTTTCTCTATTTTTGCTCGGTTGCAATTGATTCTTTTTCCCTCATTTGGTTTCGGTAAGCATTTATTGTTGCTTCCTGTCCTTGTTGTTTAGATCCGTAGAGAGGTTGGAATTTCTGTAGACTTAGAAGAGAAGAGGTGTGTACTCGTTTAGATCTGTATTTATAGATCTGAACTCATCTTCTTTTGATTTGTGATTCATGTAGATCTGATCTGGTACATATAAATGCGTATATAGGCGCATAGAGTTGTGGATAGTTAGTTTTTATAGATTTATGTTGTTGGTCATTTATTAGCGACAATGTTTTAGGCTTTTTTAGATCTAGTTGGGTTGTGCTGTTTTTGTTATTTGTTCTAAAAATATTTTTTTTCTTGTGGCTGTTGTTTGTTATGAGCATGTATTTGTTGGTTTGTATTTTTTTAGGGTATTGTATTTTACTTAACTTTTGCAATCAATTTTTTTTTTATTTCGATTATAAAGCACTTTTCTGATATAATATAGTGATTTATAAGTATTGTGTATTTTTCCAGACAGTTTATTTTTTGAACTTTCTTTTATTGTATGATTTCTTATTGTTTGATGAAACCACTTGGATCTAACTTGTAAATTCTTTGGTAAATTGAAAAGCCCTTTACTTGTTCATTTGAGTAATTCTCATAGTTGTACAACGACAATCATTCATTGGTTGTACAACGACAATCATTCAATGGTGTTGAACTCATTGACCTCTAAGGTGGGACCAGTGTAAAATGAAAACTGTTTTGCAGTCAATAAATTTGGGTGTTTTGACTTAGTAGCTTGAAAGGGAGGTCATACGGTGTGACTAAGATTCAAATTTGTTTATAACACTTGAATGTTCTGGAGTTATGTTTACTGAATACCTTTAAAATCAGTATGTTGTTTTAATTCAAAGGATTGATATCTGTTACATGCTTGCCCTAGTGACCTCTTTATTCTAGGTAAGAGGTTTTATCCATCTCTGTTTTGGTTGCTCAAATTTGATATGTTAGTGGTGTCTATGAACATCATATTCAACATTACATGCAACAACTTTCTCCGGATGAAGCCATCTTATTTTGTATTGCATCAATGTATTGATGTTTGACATTGTGCATTCCGATTATCAGATTCCTGGGTTTTGAGAGGCTTAAACTGTCTGATATTGGGTTTGGCTATTGTTAATTGAACTACGTGGTAGTCATTGAAGGTTCACTTTTATTAAGTTTCATGCACACAGTATTCGACTCATGAATTTTCTGGCTCTCAGGTTATTTATTTATATCCAACACTTTTTGGAGATTATATAAATTGTCTTTGTCGAGTATGCTTACCACCTGTTTGCTATCGTGCTATTTTTTGTATGTCCACTTGACCATCAATTTGTGTCATGCAGGAGTTTTATCCAGAGTTATAATGGCAGATCAGCACCAATACCCAACTATTGCCCAGAAGGTAGCTAACCAGCTACAACTGAGCTCCTGTCTCTCCCAGGATGTTAAAGCTCGCTATGGTGGCTTCCAAAGGCCTGCTGTGTATCAGAGGCACTTTTCTTATGGCAATTATACAAATCCAGGATTGCAATATCCTTCGACCTGTAGAGCCACCCAGGATCTATCGTTGATTTCTGCAAATGCTTCTCCGGTGTTTGTTCAGGCTCCCCAAGAGAAAGGCTTTGCTAGCTTTGCAATTGACTTTCTTATGGGAGGAGTTTCTGCTGCTGTTTCAAAAACGGCTGCTGCCCCTATTGAGCGTGTGAAGCTTTTGATCCAAAACCAAGATGAAATGATTAAGGCTGGCGGGCTCTCTGAACCTTACAAGGGAATTGGAGACTGTTTCAAGAGAACAATTCAGGAGGAAGGATTTGGATCATTGTGGAGAGGAAACACTGCTAATGTCATCCGTTACTTCCCCACCCAGGTCACCTAAAATCCATTTCCTGGATCCATGAATATTAAC
This sequence comes from Rehmannia glutinosa, assembly GCA_016081115.2. Lineage (NCBI taxonomy): Eukaryota > Viridiplantae > Streptophyta > Magnoliopsida > Lamiales > Orobanchaceae > Rehmannia > Rehmannia glutinosa. Next base: position 75,668,038 of record CM071924.1, on the reverse strand, counting down.
CGCTTTCATTTACTATTTAGCATATTTTACTAATGGTTACTGCTTGTTCTACAGGCCTTGAACTTTGCATTCAAGGACTACTTCAAGAGACTCTTCAACTTTAAGAAGGACCGTGACGGCTACTGGAAATGGTTCGCTGGCAACCTTGCATCTGGTGGTGCTGCTGGTGCTTCTTCTCTGCTCTTCGCTTACTCGTTGGATTACGCTCGTACCCGTCTTGCCAATGATGCCAAGGCTGCAAAGAAGGGTGGTGAGAGGCAATTCAATGGTTTGATTGATGTCTATAGAAAGACTCTGAAATCCGATGGTATTGCTGGTCTCTACCGTGGATTCAACATCTCATGTGTTGGAATTATCGTCACCGTGGTTTGTACTTTGGAATGTATGATTCTTTGAAACCAGTGCTCCTAACTGGATCAATGCAGGTTAGTGCGAGTTTTCAATTTATAATTTTCCTTGGTTCATCTAAGCTTAACCTATATGAATGAATTATGAGCTGTTCTTCCATTTGGTGTCTTTTCAGTTTGTTTTTATGAATAATCAGTTATTATTTATCTGATGGGTTATACGTTCTCTAAATTTCTTTATAACTGAGATTTGCCCGTTTATGATTACAGGATAGTTTCTTTGCCAGTTTTGCCCTCGGATGGCTCATCACAAATGGTGCTGGTCTGGCCTCTTACCCAATCGACACTGTCCGTAGAAGAATGATGATGACATCCGTGAAGCTGTGAAGTACAAGAGCTCTATGGACGCATTTGCCCAAATCCTTAAGAACGAGGGTGCCAAATCTTTGTTCAAGGGTGCTGGGGCCAACATCCTCCGTGCAGTTGCTGGTGCTGGTGTGCTTGCTGGTTATGACAAGCTTCAGGTCATTGTTTTGGGAAAGAAATATGGCTCCGGCGGTGCTTAAATTAACACCACCCCTTATTTTACCTTTAGAAAAATAGATGGCGATGAAAATCTTTTTGTTGTTTTAGTTTGAGAATTCATTCAAGGCAAAGGTTTGCTCCTTCTGAATAATTTAAACTTAAGTGCGAGGACTCAACCCAAACATTGTTCCTGGAAACCTTGTCTGGGAAGAGATAACTTCAGTTTTGCTGACGGATTATATACCTTTTTCTATTTGGAATTTGATTTTTATGCAATGCTTTGTGGTTTATATGATGGTTTTGGTGGTACTTTTAATATTTCCTGATTGAATAGATACGATAGCTTCAGTTACCTTATTCTACTTTATTCTGCTTATGGACTTGCTATATTGCAATAATTATCAAGATCAGTGCTAAACAACAGTCTAATTGGATCTCCTCCACAATTTGCTTAGTGGTTCTATCAACTCTACTCTTAAATAAAAGGCCCTGTGAATTTATTAATTACATGTTTTCCCAACTACCATTTAGATATACTGGAATGATGGTCTTTGCAGGCCGAAATTAATATGGCACACATTGAGAGCTGTTTGTTGGATGAAAAGGATTAATGGGAAGCAGGTGCATTAAGTTAATGCCATCAATTGTGCATAGAAGAAAGTTAAAAACTTGGTAAAAATCTTGGGCGCATTTTGATTTTGTTTCTCTTTTTAACTGTGGGCGTTGAAGAAAGCTATAATAACCTTGTAAAAACTTTGGACACAGTTTGGTTTTGTTTCTCTTTTAGTTGTAGCTAATATGATCAGAGGATATACATGAAAGGTGTATGCCTGTAGTGAAGGAAGTGTTTTTGTTAGGACTAAATGGAGAACTGTATTCAAATTGGAAATTGAACAGGACAAACAAAAGGACCCATAATTAGTATGAACAGCACTCGTCAGTATGGGGAGTGTTTTAAGTTGAATTACAAGTGCAAGGCACAGAGGTTGTAAGGATTGGCAATAAATTACTAAAATAAAGGTTACATACTTGGGCCATCTACTAATGGGAAGGAGATGCCTACCATAATATGTTTCTCAAGCAATAGGTACGTTGGGCATTTTAAGCCAGACGCGGCATTGCTAAAGGCTTAAGAAATAAAATCAATCCAAGGAATCAATCTCAATCAGGAAATACGATGATCCTGTTGAGGCCAGGGTTGTGTAAAATGTAAATAGATAGACAAGATAAGCACAATAAGGCAAACTGCAAACAAGATTTCACTTGAAGCAAAAATAATGAGCTGACGTACGAGAAACATTGAAACATTGTATAGTTACTCTGCATGGTCATATGTATGAGGAACATACATTTGAAGTACAAAACTTCAAACAAACAAACAAAAAAAGTGCGTAGCTATATTTCTCATGCAATGTCAAGTTCATAGTGGTTTTACTTGCTTCAAGCCAAGTGCATACCCCAGTATGCACTTGCACCTCACCCGAGCTCTCTTAGAGTCAACTTGAAGAGACCAGCATTCATCACCAATTCTTAATTCTTCACTATACCTAAATCAAACTCCAGTATGTGAAGGCAAAAACTTAATTTCTGGATTTCTTCCTTCAAACGCTTTGTTTGCTCTGTGCTTGCAGTCTGAGAGGATTCTTTAGAACTAGCCACTTGGTTAGACTTCGAGTTAACACTGCTAGCAGCCTCTTTAGCAACTGCACCCTGTGAACCCCTAATTTGGGCTGCTCTCTTATCCCTTCTCTTAGGCCTAAAACTAGACCTCTCCCTCTTTGGCAGCCACCTTTCTGGATCTGGTGGAGCCCTGGATTTGCAGGGTCAAACACTTTCGGGCACTTTGGCTTTCTTTTCCTCTTTTTCTTCGTTTTCTCCTTAGTTTTCGGTTCATAGGCTTCACTAATGCCCACCGATAGCCCGTTCTCAATTTGCTTCGGGCGGAAGTTTTATCCAAACTTAGGGATGACAATTTCCTCCGAACCCGACAGAGGATCCGATACCCGACCCTAACGAGAGGAGGGTAGTTTTGTACCGATTAAATAAATGAGTACGTGGGTATGGGTATTTTTGGGTATGGGTATGGAGATGGGTCTAGGTGCATCCTACCCATACCCTACCCGATACCCGATTAAATAATAATATTATATATATAATATATCTACATATATATTTATTTATAATATTTAACATATATATTTTTTTTTATTTATACAACTCTATTTATTTATATTTAAAGAAAAGGATTTTTTCCTCAAGTCTCAACCAAAATCTACTAACGCACTAACACTTTTGTTTAATCCTTTTAATATTTTGCTATATTTTTATAATATTTAGTTCGCTAATTCTAATCAGATTCTTTTTTCTTTATTATTTCCTTAAGAATTTAGTAAATACCAATATCTTTATTTAAATAACTCAAATTTCTCTTTTAAAAGGAAATAACTTAAATTTGAAAAAATACAATTGTAAGTGGTAAGAGGGTATGGGTAGGGTATGAATACCCGATCATCCGATGGGTATGAGGATGGGTATGAAAACCGAATACCCAATGGGTATGGGTATGTGTATGGGTATGGGTATAATAAATGGGTATGGGGATGGAGGATATAGAATCCTACCCGAATCCTACCCATTGTCATCTCTATCCAAACTCTCCACATCGATTCCCTTCAGACCAGGAAGTGGTTTCAATTGTTTCTCGTAGGATTCTGCCTTTTCAACATCTGCATGAGCAGCAGATCTAATAAGGCCCACCAAAGCTTCAATGCTATTGTGAGCCCTAACAAGCTCCTCATAGAGACGAGCAGCTTCATCCTTTTTCCCATGTCTGAGCTTAAACGGCGGCCTCTTGCATGATAACATCGAGTTTATTGTTTTCAGACATCGCATTGGACCACCAACGTGCTGCGGAATCAAACACAGAATCAGCACCATCGATATCTCCAGCACGTTCTCTGAGTGAGACGAGGGTGGCAATAGTTGCAGGCTTATGTTGAATATCTTGTATTCTTTGAAGAGATTCAGCTGCTATTTGCGGATGACCTGCAGAGGCAGCAATCTGTGCCCTTGCGAGCAGGATGATCTTTGACTTGTCAGGAAACTTATTTGCAAACTGCCATAGTATCTCCTCGGCTCTATTGGCTTTGTTCTCTCTTACATGTACTGCAGCTTGAAGAAGCACTGGCGTTATACTATTTGGAAACATGCCTGGAACGGCAAGAGCAAGTTCTCTGGCCTGCATTTGCTTTCTTAATTAGCTAAATAGTCAACAGAAACCTGAAGATACCAGCAAGGTGAAGTATATTCTTAACATGAAAAAAAGGTTAAATTACAAAAACTACCACTGAGGTTTAGCTTAATAAAAAAAGTTCTAATTATCTTTCAAATCACAAATCATACCCCGTAAGGGAATTACAAATATCCCCTTGAGGTTTGTATGTGCTTTAACAAAAACGACCTCAATAAGCGCAATTTGTAAAATCAAACCCAACATTAAGGGGGTATTTGTAATTTTGAAAGATAATAGTCTTTTGTAATTAGACCAATCTTAAGGGTATCTTTTGTAATTAACCCTAAAAAAATGAAGACAATAAAAAGATAAAAAAATGCAAAATTGATGAGAAGAAAGGACAATCCAAATGCATTACCTGATCCAACTTATTAGAATGAAGTAGCAATAACAGACGGTTAACATATATTGCTTCTCTTTACTTTTGAGAGAGCTTTAGGTCAAGGCCACGAGCAAGATGGAAGGTCAGAGGTCCTTCACCTTTCTCTACCAGCTTATCAAGTTTTCTCAAGCCATCAGATACATCCTTGGGGCCCTTTAATGCAATAAGGTTGCTTATTGCCACTGCAAGTGATGATTCATCTGCCAGGTTTTTCTTGATTATGCTGGAATACGATTCAAAAGCTTCTTGAGTGTTTCCTAGGACCTGCGGAAACCATTGATAACCTGATTGAACCATTGCCTCCAACGAAGTTGGGGAAACCAGAAACGCAAAAAAATATTACCATCTCACCTGTTGAACATATGCTAGCTGAACAGCTTAGGTGCCAATTCAGTTTCTATGTCATCATCAGCTAAATTCTCTTCCATTAATGTTTCTGGCCAATTCTGCCAAAAACAGAAAAGAAAAAAAGATAATGTCAGCTTCAAGCATTAAAAGATAAATTTTAAAAATTCAATGATACAACAACGACGCGAAGGTATATGCGAGTGCTTAAGAAGAATGATTTGCATCAAATTCTGAAATGACCAAGTATGACGAAAGTAATTGTTCTTGATAATAAATAGAGTTTCCCTGGATATCACCTTCGAGCTGACAGCAACAGTTGCTCAGCATCTTTATACTTGTTTCTTTCTATCAATGAACAAGCAACATTGTAAGCCAATCAAAGCTGCTTGTTGGTTTGACTCTGAGAGAATCCATTGTCCCCTGCACTTCAGTAACCTTCCCAGCAGAAACCAAGCCAGCAACAAAATTTATTTCTAAAGAATCTATCTTGGACTTCTGAAGATTTTGATATATATCCACACACGCATCCATTTTACCTAAACGATATAAAATCTGCGATTCTAAAAACATAGCAGCAGAGTTTTCTTCTTTCCCTTTCAAGGACTCCAAAGCTTCAGCCAACTTATTTTGCCGATATAAGCAGTATGCCTATTCAGGAAAAGACAAAATACATAATCTATAGGGCATATTGCTGAAATTTGGGCCAATATAAAGATAAATCTACACAAATAGCTAATATCATCTTAAAGTCTAAAGATACAAAAGACCCCAATCAGCTAAACTTGGCAAAAATTAACTCATTGAACTCAAACAAACTAATAAGGTTGCATCATTTGGCTGAGGAAAAAAAAAAAGTTAAAAAAAAAAAATTATACGGAAGGGAAATAATAAATGAGTGAAGTTAGTGAGTGCAGAAAATCCCTTCTAAGCACTAAACATTCATTCAAGCTAGTAGTTTGAGGAAAATATAAACATATCTCAAAGATTCAAAACAACTCTCCAACAACAATACTTGCTCTTAAAAAAAAAAAAAGATTTTTCATGAAACTACATCAAAATACAAGTCCAGCAAAGGACTACAAATGCTTAAAGCAACTTTTATTATCCATCCACCCGATGTAAGCCAGACTTTCTTTATAATGCATTGGCATTGTTTTATTCTATCTCTTCCTGAGAAAATTATACAAATCACCGGTTCATACTTTTTGAAATTGTTACAATAATACTCCTGAACTTTATATGGCGATTTGTATACCTAACTTCATGAAAGTGAAAAAGAGCAAAACACAAAAAGTTCATTCAGCCAAATTGCAACTTGTAAATGAACTACTCATTGAAAAATAAAAGGATCATGGTAAAACATCATTTTTCTCAAACATAGAAACATCAAAGCAGATAGTTAAAGACATCAACTTTGCACAAATCATTAGTTGACTGAATTTCAAACTCAGGTTGTTAATAACTAAATCATTATCTCATTGCCCAAAAAGAATTACATGATGATAAAAGCATTGAATCACGAACTACACTACCATTTTTCTGCATTGCATATACCTTAATTTGCACAGGAATATATAGCTGGAAATCAATAAAAAAATGCGGAATAAACTTTATCAAACCAATATATCAAAGTACCTTGAAGAAACTGAAATCAATAGAAGATTTCTTGGAGAAAGCTTCAATAGCCAATAAAGCATCATCGATGCGGTCGTTCTTAATAAGAGCCACAACTTTACACCTTATCGCGTCCTCATCTCCAGGCGCATTCGAAAGAACTAAAACCCCAAAAATTAAGCAAATAAAAATATAAAAATATGCAATCGAATTTTCACCAACAGCATTGATGAGTGGATTTGAAAACATAAACTAATTAATTATTTCCTACACACCTTGATCTGAAACTTTAACAGCTAGGCCGAATTCTAACCGTTGGACGTGGCGATTGAGGGATGTGAAGAGGTCTTCGATGGCCACCGCGGCGGCGGTGGCCTTCCCTTTTCTTTGGCCTTCGGAGGCATTTTTATGAGCTTTAATTTAGGTGATTTCTCTGTGCACAGCAGCACATGCGGGTTTACTCAGTGTGTGCCCGCAGTGTCTCTGTGTGTTCGTGTGTGGGCTAAATTGCAATTTTAGTTAGGGGAACACTATTAACACCCCAAAACTTATTAATACACCCTCCTCCTTGATTGAAAAATATCATTAATTAAAAAGACTAAAATGCCATTAGTTACCAAATCTCTTAATACACCCATAAATTTTAATCCTTATATTCTTCTCTTCGCATCATCTTTTTTTAATCCATATATTCTTCTCTTTGCCTCATCAATGTGGTGCTATTAAATCTCTATGGAAATTTGAAGATAGGATTGTTCTAGTGGGTTGACTAGAGCCTAGATTTCTTTAGCTTTGCACTTCAATTTTCATGATTATATATTTCTTTTGTCTAACATTCACAAATTCAACACCTCTTTATCTCACACAGCTTATTTTAATCTTTCTATTGTTGGAAATATTTAATTTGGACTTACATATGTTAATTAAATGTGTATAAGCTGTCTTACGGTTTAATCCAATTAAAGTGATCTAATAAGGTTTTAATTTTAGATTAAAAGGGTATCAAATTATCATGGGATTAAATGTGTAGATACTATTAGGTGATTTTCTATTTGTTGAGGGACCAAATAGAAAAAAAAGGGATACTTATCCAAAACGGTTATGGTCCCCTGCGACGGTTCTTAAATAAGTGAAACGCTCTGTTCTCCTTCAACAGGCGTAAAGAGACGAACGTCGATCTGAACTCTCAAGACTCTCAAGAGAACCGCTCATCCGGAAGGCCAAAACCGGATCTCAAAGCCGATCCGATTTTCTCACAAACCCTAATGGATTCGAGGGCCTTTAAGGAAGATGGTATTTTTGACCAAATATTTGTGTTCTTGGGGTTGATCAAATTTCAAAGTTTGGGATTGTTGTTACCGACCTTAGTTTTGAGGCTTGTGGCTCAATTGAAAAGTTTGAAGTATTATTATATTGGCCCCAAATAAATAAGGAATATTTGTATTGTGTGCAATCATTTTATTTTAAATTTGTTTGGTGCATCTCATGTCCCAATTTATTTTGTCTGATATTTAAAATGAATTTATTGAAACAAGAAGTCGCCAAAGTGACCTCTCTTGTGTAGATTTATTCATTGAGAATATTAGATGTTTGTGTTTGTGCATAATCATGCGGGTATTAACCGGCCCAAAGGAAGGTTAATACTTGGCCCGAAATGCACAAACACCTGTGGTGGTAAATACGTGACAATTATAAGGTTATCCATGTAAGTGAATTGTCAGCCCAAAGGAAGACAATATTGCTTGACAAGATTTATTGTCGTGTTTGATCACTACAAGAGGTAGCCACTTACAAGTTAATATTCTTTGCCCCGAAAGACTTGATATTAATGTTGTGTTAGGTGCCTCGAGATGTTACCAACTTATTTAAATATAATGATTGATTATTCATTTAATGTGAGCATGACGATTAATTTTGGTTTTGTTCTCTTGTTCAAATTATGATGTCGCTACTTATTTCTCGCTAACACCAACAACATTCCCATGCTCAATGGGTCGAACTTTAAGGATTGGAAAGAAAACATTCGATCATTTTGGGCCGCATGGATCCGGACTATGCGCTAAGGGTTGAGCAACCCCTTTCTCTACGGATGCAAGTTCTCACGAGAAAACGGAACTTTGAGAAGTGGGCGCTCAAATCGCGTTAGTCGATGATCATTAAGCGCGGCATTCGAAGCCTTTCGAGGCACGGCTTCGAGGAAGTTACTACGGCGATGAAAGTACCTTGTGAAATTGAAAAGCGTTTTGTTAAAAACGATAAGGCCGAGACAAATGCGCTTTTGCTAACTTGATTTCACTAAAGTATAAGGGCAAGGGAAATATAAGGGAGTACATCATGGAGATGTCTCATCTTGCTTCAAAGTTAAGGGCACTAAAGCTAGAAGTGTAATACGAGGACTTACTCGTGCATTTAGTGTTAATATCGCTTCATGCACAATTCATCAATTTAAGGTCGATTACAAGCTCACAAAGGGAGAAGTGGACTCTTAATGAGCTCATTTCATATTGTGTGCAAGAGGAAGAAAGGTTGAAGCAAGAAAGAATCGAGATTGCTCAACTGGCGCGATCTTCTAAGGATAAGGGCAAAAGGAAAAATGATGTTGAGAAAGTTGCTAATGATAAGGGTCCAAAGACAAAAGAAAACGAGAAGGTGAAACTCGGGATGGTCTGTTTCTTTTGTGGCAAACCTGACACGAGAAAGAAGGATTGTACCAAGTATCGCGCTTGGCGTGTGGAGAAAGGTACATTTCTTGCTTTGTCCGTGCTCGGGTTAATTTAGCTTGATGACTGGAAACACTTGGTGGTTAGATTCGTGCTATACTACTCACATAAGTGTTTCAATGCGGGGTTACTGAGCTAACAAAGCCAATCGATGGTGAAAGATACATCTTTGTGGGTGATGGCAAATCGGTGGAAGTGGAGGCAATAGGGCATTTTAGATTGTTATTAGGAACTGGTTTTTCTTGGATTTGAAAGACACTTTTGTTGTACCGCTGTCGTTTAGACGGAATTTGGTTTCTATTTCCTTCTTTGGACAAATACGGTTTTTCTTGTTCATTTGGAAATTGTCGGTTTAGTCTTTCATTCAATTCCAATATTGTTGGTACCGGTTCGTTAAGTGCTTATGACAATCTATATATGCTTGATACTATTGTTTCGTATAATGAATCCCCGCATGTTGAATCAAGAGGTACTAGCGAAAATTAAATAAAGAAAATTCGGCTAAATTATGGCACAAACATTTAAGCCATATCTCAAAAACCACAATTGAGAGACTTGTGTCGACGGTATTTTAGATACACTTGACTTTTCGGATCTTGATGTTTGTGTTGAGTGTATTAAAGGAAAACAGACCAAAATAAAGAGATTAGGTGCCAACAAGAACTTCGGACGTCTTAGAATTGATGCATACAAACATTTGTGGGCCATTTCCTAAGGCTTCTTGAATGGTCAACAATATTTCATATCATTCATGAGACGATTACTCACGATATATGGTACCTATATCTAATTCATGAAAAATCGTAGGCACTTGGACATGTTTAAGGTTTTTAAGGCTGAAGTTGAGAATCAACTCAACAAAAGAATTAAAGTCGTTAGATCGACCGTGGAGGTGAGTACTACGACGAATATGATGGTTCCTGGAGAACAACGTCCGGGCCTTTTGCTATCTTTCTAGAGGAATGTGGAATCGTCCCACGCACACCATGCCGGGACGCCTAGCATGAATGGTGTTCTTTGAAAGACGAAACATGACTCTAAAGGACATGGTGAGGAGTATGATTAGTCATTCCTCTTTACCGTAATCACTGCGGGGAGATGCACTAAAGACTCGCAACTTATATTCTCAACAGGTACCAACTAAAGCGATTGCTAAAACACCTTTTGAGCTTTGGACTGGCAAAAGCCGAGTCTAAACCACTTTCACATATGGGGATGTCCAATGAGGCTAGGCCTTATAGGCCCAATGAAAAGAAATTGGACTCCAAAACAGTTAGCGGCTACTTTATTGGTTACTCGAAAAAAATCAAGGGGGTTTAAGTTTTATGATCCCACTAGAAGGTCTATTTTTGAGACGGAAATGCGGTATTCTTTGAGAATGTTGAGTTTGGGGGAGAAATAAGGTTAGAGACATTACCTTTGAGGAGGAGTCGATCTCGACACCTACTACGCTTCCCGATGATGTTCAAGTTTCTATTCCTGTCATTAGCCGAGAAGTAGATCCATAACCTCAATAGGATAATGTTGAAGAACTCCCCACTCAGTTGAAACTATTCGGGAAGAACAAACTCAACAACCTCAAGAACTAGTGCCAGATAAGGAGGTCCACTAGAGAAAAGAGAAATGCTATTCCTGGATGATTATGTAGTATTTCTCCAAGAAAATGAGGATAATAATGGATTGATGGAAAATGATCCTATCAATTTCCGTCAAGCCATGCAGGATCCAAACTCTCAAAAGTGGATTGATGCCATGAATGAAGAGTATAAGTCAATGCAAGACAATCAAGTTTGGGATCTTGTCCCATTACTGGGTGCGAGACCTATTGGTTGCAAATGGATTTTTAAGACCAAGAGGGATTCGAAGGGTAATGTGGAAAGATATAAGGCTCGTCTTGTAGCTAAAGGCTTTACTCAGAAAGAAGGCATTGATTTTAAAGAGACTTTCTCTCCGGTTTCCACGAAAGACTCTTTTTCAGGGATAATTATGGCATTAGTTGCACATTTTGACCTTGAGTTACATCGGATGGAAGTAAAGATGGCGTTTCTCAATGGAGACATTGATGAGACGATATATATGGTGCAACCAAAAACTTTGTGTCCGGAGACCCAAAGTCTATGGTTTGCAAATTAAAGAAATCCATCTATGGGCTCAAGCAAGCTTCTCGTCGTGTGGTATCACAAGTTTCATCAAGTAGTAGTCTCATTCGGTTTTGAGACTAATGCTGTTGATGATTGTGTGTATCACAAGTTCAGTGGGAGTAAGTGTATATTTCTGGTCTTGTATGTGGATGACATTCTGCTTGCCACTAATGACTCAGGATTGCTACGATACCAAGAAATTTCTATCAAAGAAATTTGAGATGAAAGATCTTGGGAAAGCTTCTTTTGTTCGGGAATCCGATACACGATCGTTCTCGGGTATTCTTGGATTATCACAAAAGAACTACATAGAGAAAGTGTTTCAAAGATTTGGCATGCGAATCGCAAACCAGGAGACACCCCTATAGCTAAGGGAGACAAGTTTAGTCTCGAACAATGCCCTAAAGGAAATCTGAAATTAAGGAAATGCGTAAGATTCCTATGCTTCACCGTTGGGAGTCTAATGTATGCTCAGTCTGCGCACAAGACCTGATATAGCGTTGTTGTTGGTATGTTGGGCAAATATTTAAGTAACCTTGTATGGATCACCGAAAGCGAAATAAACGGGTGATGAGGTATTTACGAGAGAACAAAAGATTATATGCTCATATACGAAAAATCGATCGGTTGGGGATCATATGGTATTCTCGATTCCGATTTTGGATGCCAAGACAAGAGGAGATCCACTTTGGGCTACATTTTCTTATTGGTCGGGGAGCCATTTCATGGAGAAGTGCTTTAGCGGACACTTGTAGCATCTTCTACCATGGCAAACTTGAATTTGTAGCATGCTATGAGGCATCCAATCATGGAATATGGCTTCGTAATTTTGTCATTGGGCTGCACATTCTGAATATAGAAAGACCACTAAAGTTGTATTATGACAATAACTCGGCAAAGCTATATTCTAATAACAACAGAGCTCTACTAAGTCAAAACACATTGACATAAAGTTCCCCGGTTGTAAAGGAAAGGGTACAGAGTGGTCGATAACTATAGAGCATATCGGGACAGACTCAATGATTGCGGATCCGCTTACTAAATGATTAACACCTGTCTTTCACGAGCACACGCTCGTATGGGTGTAATACGATTCGGGATACTTTGGTTTAGTGGGAGTCTGTAATTTTATTGCTCTATACATTACTTTGGACACATTTTTGTGTATTTGGATATTTCTGTACGGATATAAAGTATTGATTTATTACACTCTTGTTATTTTGGTAATGATTGATCTCGCTAAGGTATAAGGTGGACCATTGGAAATAGACATGTTAGATCACATTACATGTAATTTCCATGCTACGCACCCATGATTGATCTATGTCATTTGGTTGTCTTTGGTATATGTGATTATTGATGGGTTTATTCACGCATAATGTGATGAAAGCTTCTTTAGTCCTCGTATTAGTATAATCAATGGACGAGATTGTTAAGGATACTCTTATATGTGACAAAGAAATTTTTGAGCTCATAAGGTATTGCACATTTGTTTGGTAACATATGTAGTCCAAGTGGGAGATTGTTGGAAATATTTAATTTGGACTTACATATGTTAATTAAATGCGTAGTCAATGTTCTTACGGTTTAATCCAATTAAAGTGATCTAATAAGGTTTTAATTTTGGATTAAAAGGGTATCAAATTATCATGGGATTAAATGTGTAGATACTACTAGGTGATTTTCTATTTGTTGAGGGACCAAATAGAAAAAAAGGGATACTTATCCAAAACGGTTATGGTCCCCTGGCGATGGTTCTTAAATAAGAGAAACGCGTCTGTTCTCCTTCAACCAGGCGTAAGAGACAGAGCGTCGATCTTCGAACTCTCAAGACTCTCAAGAGAATCGCTCGTCGGAAGGCCAAAACCGATCTCAAAGCCGATCCGATTTCTCACAAACCCTAATGGATTCGCACGCTTCGCGACAGATTAATTTCTTCCTCTCTGATTGTCATGGTAGATTGGTTGTCGCATGCTTTTATGGTTTTTGGTGAATTAAAGCATGCCTTGTGATTTCGATTTCTAACATATATCTCTCAATTAGTTGGCTCTTGAGTCACCATGTTTTCCATGTTAAAATGTTTTTACATGAAAAAGTTAGAGCATTTTTCATGGTTTATAAACAACAGAGGTTTTAAACTTTATTTTGCTTTCGTTCCCTTTTATTGAACTATTGCCCCATTGTTTTGTTTATACTCATGATGAGCCCAAACTAGACTAGTAATGAAATAGAAATCTAACAAAATTGTTCTTGATTACCGTGTCGACGTACGTTCATAATTTTCTTTGAAACTTGTCAAACTTTTCGTACAGGCGTCAACCATGTATGCTTTGGGCGGAATGGGGTTTTATTGTGGGGTTTAATTGGGAGAGGGGTAAATTGGGTAATATTAGGGCTGTATTAAGTAAATAAATTACTTTTAGAAAAGGGGTGGGGTGTATTAAGAGGAGGGGGTGTATTAATAGATTTTGGGGGTGTTAATAGCGCTCCCCTTTTAGTTATCCTTAGGGGTAGGTAGGTGGTAATGGTCATGCAACAAATTTGCAAAAAAAATTCTATAACGTTGAAAAGTACCTCAATTGTAGTCTTTTCGTCACCATAAATTAGAAAATTTTGCCTAAAAAATCCACACGTCAACATTTTTGGCAAAAATGGATGATTTGTAATCCATTTCACGTATGTTAGACATCTTTAAGTGAGTTATCATATTAATTAGGAAAAAGCTCACAAAAAAATTCACCAAAAAACTTACTTGTATACCCGCTAATTAGTTTCAAAGAATCGACTACAACTAGTCAACTAGTTTGGCCGGAAACGTGGACACATGGATTTTTACAATAATTTTTCATTTTTTGTTGACCAAGTGTCTAAAATTGAGAGTTTTTTTTTTGAAAATTATACACCTTTTTGCAAATTGTGATTTTTGTACGATCATATTACCAACTCTCTAGATACATATGAGACTAAAATGACAAAATTATATTTTTGGTCTTTTATGTTGGTTTAAATACACTTTTAGTCCTCTATGTTTTAGATATGACGTTTGACAACCACTAACTTTTTGAAAATTGTACATTTGGTCTTATTTTTTAATTTGTGGAAATCATACTCCTAAAATGCTGATGTGACAAAATTAATGCTTTTGCGGGTAAAAAATGGGGTGTTTGGATGTAAAATATAAATGTTGTGGCTTAATTTGTATCAAAAGATATATTTACTTTTTTTAACCTTGCCACATGTAATACATTCGAGAGTAAACGATAATATGCATTCTATATGGACAAAAAAGAAAAATGAACTCAAATAAGTAAATACATTTTTAATTTCTATTTTTTTCTTCTAAGTATACAAGATTTAATTATTCATTAAGATTATATTTGTTGGGAAACTTATTTTTAGATTTTGATGAATGCCATGTAAAACTTAGACTAGAAAGTTGGCACCCCATTTTCTTTGTAATTTGCATTGTAATAGATAAGGGTGCTCGAGCCGAGTTAAGTCGGCTATGCCTAAATATGCAAGAAGACAATTGAGACTATAATGAAGACTCATTGTGAGGCACCGAGTATGGCAAGGAAGAGAAGACAAGAACGCGATCGAGAAGTATCACCGAGATGCGGTTGTGAGAAGTGTCGAAAGTCAACCCAAGATAGCCAAGTCTCAAGTTAAAGTGATGTATGAGTCATCCAATGATTGGAAGTGACTCAAGTCATCCGGGAAGTTAAAGAATCTACATCAAGTCAAGACAATCGAAAAGGATCCGTTGCACGAAGTCAAGAAAGTTACTTAAACAAGTAATACTTCCATCTCCTTTCTTAAAGTGCTCAGTCCCGAAAGCGTACAAAAGGAATAAACCAATGGGAAGATCGCACTGTGTCGAACTCAAAAGTCAAGGTTCATTCAATACGAGGAAATATCAATTTCAAGGATCGCAACAAGACAAGCCAACGACCACAAGTATCTTTTGAAAATTAGCCTTTATATATTCAACGGGCGATTTTCAAAAAGAACACTATAAAAGGCCGAGAAATCAATTTAAAAAAAAGACGCAGAGGTTACCTTGACTACGAACATTCAAGCTATCAATTAAGTCAGAACCTACAAAATATTCTCAAATCATTCAAGCTTAATCCTCGCACCAAAAACTTCAAGGAAATTAATCCAACACCTACCGTGAAGGAAAGACGACCTCAATCAGGTTGAAGAGAAAATATTTGAAGAATCAAAGGGGTCTACATTCCACAGAGGATTGTAGAAAGGTTCAAGGTCGAACCAATCTCAAGTTATTGGAGGGCTTCGTGATCAAATCCAAGAAGCTTGAGCAAGTGAGTCAGTAGCAAGGCAAACGCCTGTGAAGAAGCTTCGAGCCGGACGAGAAACCAACTGTGTGACCAAGGCATCTCCGGACCGAGTCCCAAAGGATCAAGTCACTGTGTGATCAAGACTTGCATCCGGACCGATAACCACTTTGTACTCGATCAATACTTAGTGGATTCCTCCAGGAGTTGGAGAAGAGAGGATTAGAAAAATTACCTCATCTTCGAACCTCTCAGAAAATTTATTGTGTCATTTACATTTCAAAGACTTCAATTCTGCATATTATTTTATATCTCACGATAAATTTGCTATCCAATTGATATTTAACAAAGTGCTAAAACCAAGTGTCAAAACAAACTTAAACCAAATTCAAGGGTGTTAAGTCTTCCAATAAAACATATCACAGTTGAGTTAAGCCTTAGACTAAGCGGTTGAGTTATTCTATCAACAACTCAATCGAGTCCAAGAGTGGCTAACTCTCTATTGGTTAACTAACTTAGTGTCCATCAAGGACTTAGTCGTGAAGTATTAACTCGAACTATTTTAAAAGGACTAAATCGAAAAGTTGGTAAGGTTTATTCAACCCCCTTTCTAAACCTTACTCTCACACCCCTTGGGACCTACAAGTGGTATCGAGCGGTTGGTTCATTGAGCCTTCCGCACCGTTACTTGAACTAGATCTCCAATCTTTCAAAGCTTGCTTTAGCACTTGATCTTTCAAAACTCTTTATTCAAAGAAAGTTATTATCATGGAAGCAAATTTGACACGCATCCCTATGTTCACAATTGAGGAATTTGATGATTGGAAAATTCGTATGCAAGCTCATCTATCAAGATTACACGATGAAATGTGGATAGTAATAGAAGATTGACCACCGCAAATTTTAAAAGTGAACACAAATACAAGGAGGGTCGGCTGCAAAATGAAGGAGAAGATGATGTTGCTCCTGCACCACTATGGTTGAAAACCAAGAGTCAATGGACAAATGATGACAGAAAAAGATACAACTTGGACAACGTGGCCAAGGACATTCTTTACAAAACTCGGACAAAGCCATGTTCAACAAAGTCAAATCATGCAAGATCGCAAAAGAAATCGGGATAAGCTAACTTTGATTTGTGAAGGCTCACGAGCAAATCAAGGAAAATAAGCTATCTGTTCTTTGTACAAAAATTTGAAAACTTTAAGATGCTTACGAGAGAAACCTCGATCACCAATGCTAGATTCATTGAAATTACCAATGAATCACAAGACTTGGGAAAGAATATACACGAAAGAGATGTGTATGAAGATTCTAAGTCTCCCACCGAGTGGGAAATGAAAGTCATGGCCTTGAGACATTCCATGGATCTATCAAAACATCCAACCATGAGTTATTCTCGGATCTCAAAGCCTATGAATTTGAGCCGAGAAGAAAAGATCAAGAAGAGACAACAGTGCCAAAACAAACAACTCTAATAGTCAAGGATGAGAAGAGAGTCAAGTCAAAGAAGTCATTGACCAAGAAGAGATTGCCCCGATGGTTAAAAGGTTCAACAAATTCTTCAACAAGAACTACAAAAGAGGCAAAGGTGAATCTTCCGTAAGACACTCAGCTCCCTCCAAGTCAAGGGAAGATAGGCCACCCAAGAGAGCAGAGCATCAAAAGATCGAATACCAAAGAACTGACAATCCAAGAATGGAAAGAGCTGATCAAAAAGTTGAGAGTCTATGCTGGAACTGCAGGCAACCCGGTCACTATGCCATTGATTGCCCATATCCTGTAGTGAACAAATACAGGAATGAAGAGGAAAGAAAAGTCTTCAGAGAAAGAAGACAAGAAAAGAAAAAGGCAATGTTAGGCCGCAGAGATCCGAGACATCCAAGTCAAAAGACACAGCAGACTCGGAGAGTAGTGAATCTGACTATTCAAGTGACTCCGAAGAAGAAGCCTTGATATGTTTAATGGCCAAAGAACAAGACCGAACAGACCAAGAATACGAGGTTCAAGGAACAGCAGAGTGCCAAGGAACCTGGTACATGGATAGTGGCCGCCTGCACACATGGCAGAAACAAGAAAAATCTATCAAAATTCAAGGAAGTTAGAGGTGCAAAAGTTATATTTGGAGGGAATGAAGCTCCAGGAGAAATAAGAGGCATTGGATCCATCAAGAAAAATGGATTAGAAATTACAGATGTTGCATATGTTGAAGGCCTCAATTTCAACTTACTAAGCATAAGTCAACTCTGTGACAAGGGCTATAATGTTGGATTCAATATGGGAGTGTGCCAAATCAAGAACACTGAATCTAATGAAGTAGTCTTTACAAGGATGCAAACAAAAGAACATGTATGTGGTGGATTGGTCAACCGCAACACCAAGCACTTGTCTACTAGCAAAAGCACATCCGAATCAAGTTGGGTGGGCATAAGAAGTCGAGTCACCCGAATTTCAAAACTATTAACAAACTTGCAAGAAGTAATCTTGTAGAAGGACTTCCCAGGACTCGAAGATATCAAGAAGGAGAGTGTATGTGATGCATGCCGGATGGGAAAACAGATCAAATCATCATTCAAAGAAAAGACATGTCCATCTTCAACAAGAATATTGCACTGTTACATATGGATCTATTTGGTCCATTGAACCAAATAGCATAAGCGGAAGAAATACACCTTGGTGGTAGTAGATGATTACTCAAGATATACATGGACAATTTTCATGTGTAAGAAGAAAGAAACCTTGCGAAGCTACCACAAATTGATGAAGAGAATTCAAAATGAGAAGAGTCAAACCACTATCAAGATTAGATCCGGAGAGAATTGAGTTTGTCAATGAAATAATAACTCAAGATTATATTGAAAATGGTATTGCTCATGAACTATCTCGGCAAGGACTCCACAAATGAGAATGGAGTTGCGAGAAAGAAGGAACAAAACTCTCAAAGAAGTAGCAAGGACCATGTTAGGCAAGCAGGTGCTAAAAGATTTTGGGTCAAGCAATAAACACAACATGCTATACTCAAAAATAGATGCATGATAAAATGACAAATGACAAAGACTCCTATGAGATTTGGGCAGGGAGAAAGCCAAATGTTGCATATTTTAAAATATTTGGATGCAAATGCTTCATCCACAATAATGGCAAAGACAATTTAAAGGCTTTTGATGCTAAAGTCGATGAAGGTATCTTCTTGGGATACTCAAATTGAAAAGTAAAGCCTATAGAGTACTCAACAAGAGGACAATGGTTACGAAGAGTCCATCCATGTGGTGTTTGATGAACCCAAGGTAAATGAAGAAGACATTGAAGAGTTAGGCGACAAGTTGAATCAACCAACCATGCGAAAGAGTCCCTATGTTGAAGTCAAGTGAGCAATTAACCGAGATGAAGAAGAGATAGTGAATCTTAAAGACAATTTGGACAATCTGCGAGCTAAGTGATAATGAGAGAGCTTCTCAAGATAACACACAAGCAAGACGATCAATGCAGCCTAACTTACTAAACCAACGATGTGAGATGGGCCGAGAGACCATCCACCAGACCTAATCATTGGAGATGTAAGAGAAGGTGTAAGAACCAGATCCGAGCTCAACAAGAAGCCATGTTCACTTGTTTTATATCTCAAATAGAAACAAAAGATGTATCACAAGCATTGGATGACACACATTGGATTCAAGCCATGCAAGAAAAGTCAATCGGTTTGAAAGGAACAAGGTATGGGAATTGGTTCAAAGACCAACTCATCAAAATGTCATTGGTACAAAATGGGTCTTGAAACAAAATGAATGAAGAGGGTTCGTGGTAAGAAACAAGGCAAGATTGGTAGCCAAAGGGTATTGCCAAGAAGAAGGAATAGATTTTGATGAAACTTTTGCCCTGTTGCAAGATTAGAAGCAATAAGGATGTTTCTTGCCTATCTTATGCCGCACACAAGAATTTCATTGTATATCAAATGGATATAAAAAGTACATTCCCCGTGTATGGATTATTGGAAGAAGAAGTCTATGTTGAACAACCTCCCGAGGATTTGAGCGAGAAGACTCTTGGAGACAAGGTTTACAAGCTCAAGAAAGCTCTATATAGATTGAAACAGGCACCAAGAGTATGGTATGATACATTATCACAATTTTTAACAGAGAATGGATTCACAAAAAGCAAAGTGGATAGAACACTCTTGATTCAAGATGGAAAGAGTATACTACTTGTTCAAATATATGTGGATGACATCATTTTTGGTTCCACAAACAAAGAGTCATGTGATAAATTCTCAACGCTCATGCAAAGCAAATTTGAAATGAGCATGATGGGAGAGAGCGACATTCTTCCTAGGACTTCAAGTAAAACAAAATGAAGGATGGAACCTTCATAAGTCGACAAAGTACACCGGAGAATTAATGAAGAACTTTGGTATGGAATAGAAGTCTTCTGTGAAAATACCAATGAATACATCGATCAAAATGGATATCGATCGGATGGCAAGCACAGTGGATCAAACAAGATACTGAGCACTCATTGGATCACCGCTCTATCTCACAAAAGTAGGCCAGGACATCACCTTTCTTTGTAGGTGTATGTGCAAGATTTCACTGTTCTAAAGAAAGCCACATGGTCGCAACCAAGAGAATATTGAGATATTTAAAGGGAAGCCAAGAAGTTGGCTTATGGTATCCAAAGGAAGGTGGATTCAAGCTAATTGGTTATTCGATTCGACTATCTTTGGATGTAGAGTTGACAGAAAAGTACTTCTACACATGTCAAATGCTTGGAAATAGGTTAATTTCTGGTTCAAGAACCAAAACTCAATAGCCACATCCGTGAGTCGAAGAATACATAGTTGCGGGCGCTTGTTGTGCTCATGTCTTATAGATGAGACAAAATGAGAGACTATGAAGTTGAAGAAAAGGAAATTCCAATCTTGTGTGATAACACAAGTGCAATTGCAATCACTCAAAATCCTGTGTTACACTCAAGAACAAAGCACATTGATGTCGATACCATTTCATAAGAGACCATGTTGAAAAAAGGACATCACTTTGGAATACATCTCAACCGATAAGCGATTGGCGATATATTCACAAAACCATTATGTGAATCAAGATTTGAAGAACTCAAGCATGAATTAGGGTTAATTGAGCTGAGTTGACACTCGAAGACTCAAAGAAAAGAGATGGAACATGAAAAGATGGGAAAAGAAATGGAGCTCTTGAAAGCGACTAAGTGAATCGGCCATCGGAAAGTCACCAGCAATGAGTTGGGTGACAAAATGAGTCACGATGTGAATGGAGAGAAGAAGAGTTGAATCGGCTAAGAAGCAAGCTGAGTCGGTTATGAGCAAAGTGACAAAAAACGCAGTCATTTCTACTAAGCGGGAATGTTTTTAAGAATGACGTCAGCATAATTATGACGTGTACAGTCAAAAGCTGCATACCAAGCTTATGATTGGATATAAATCTGCTGCATTAAATGCGAGAAATTAAATGTTAATCGGCGTGCAAAATCGAGCCATTGATCTTGATCAAATTTCAAAAAACCGCTCGCACGCCCTTTCATAACCCATACATATACCATTTCGTCCGACTTTCTCTCACTTTACCAAAACTGTTCATCTCTCTCAAAAGCAAAGAAAGAAGTTTTTCTCTCAAAACCTTACAAACCTTCAAAGCCTATTTTCAAAGTTTTGTTCGGTAAATCTTCAAGAAATGGCATCTACTTACGATTTTGTCAAGATAGGAAAGTAAATCCACACGGGTCTCTTGTGGATTTCGAAGGTCTAATCAAACAAGGGTCGAGACGAAACCCTTGTGAAGAAAATAGCAGAGAAGTTGGAAAAATGCGGACTCAAACCTTTTCTCATGATGGAGTTTCGGATGACCTCGTGGAAGAGGTCGCGCAGTTCTATGTGAATGCTTTGAAGTTCACGACGAGGGCATCAAGTCCTCTATTCACGGGAAAGAAGTCAAAATCACTGCCAAGGATTTGGCAGAGCAACGCTTGCTACTGAAGGAGTGCCGAGAGATCTACGGGATGTAAATCTGGCTTTCGCTGGAAGGAAGTAGCCAAATCATTGTGATGCAAAGATTGTCTATACAACTGATAAGAAGTCAGCTGAAGGAGGATTACCACAAACTGTTAGACATTGTTGCCAAATGCATAGATATCAAGTTTGGAAGCTTTAATCACCGTCCAAAACCAAGTTGATCGTGATGGCCGCGATCATGGAGGAGAAAAGAAGGTGAACTGGTGCAGAGTTTGTATACGGCAGACTCGCCAGAATATTGGGAATAAATCCTTCAAGGAGGATGGTTCGTTTGGAGGATCTTTGGGATATGGCCTGGTGATTGGCGGATGATGGAAGTAAAGGAGTCCTCTTCGACATGGAAAGGCATTCCATGTAAACAAGAAAATGTTCCGATCGAACCTTTCGGAGCACGAAGAGAGCGTACACCAAGAGGGCTGATGAGTGAGGAGAATCACTGGCCCTGAAAGAAACATCTGTCTCCTCCTCTCCCCGAAGAAGATCGCCCCTACAAATTGCAAAGAAGACGACGCCCCTGCAAAGAAAGAAAAAGAAATCCGCACTGCCCCTGCCGGTAGTCACCGCCTCGGCGGCCGCATGGAGAAGAAATCCCAAATGCCTTCTCCAGTTATTAAGAAAAGGAGGGCTGATAAGCCGAGAAGGCCACTCCTCGAGAAAAGATAATAAAGATCGCCCCCGCCGCCCAGGACTCGTAGGAAACTACATTCGAACCAGAAATTCCTCCGGTAAGGACTAAAAGGAGAAGACTCTTCAAGCGGTCGAGCTTGAGAAAACAACAGTGAGTCGCCACTCGGTGGACCGAACAGATCGTGGAAACAACTGAGAAGTAGAGTCTCCAGAGATTATTGATGCAACTGCCAAGTCTGCTGAAGCCGATCAACAGAGGCAAGTCGAAGACCCAGTATGGACAGGATAACAAGAAGAACAAGGAGCACTGAGACAACAGACTCTCCTGGCAGACAGGATTATATCTCCACTGTCCCCCGATCTTTGGGCTTGAAGGAGTTGAGCGTGAGTATGTTGCCTTCTATTCCCGAAAAGGAAGGGCAACAAGGAGATGATGATAAAGAAGATGATGATGTGATGATCCAATCCCCATCATATCCGGACATCCAAAATTGTCTGCGAAAATGGAGGAAGTGGAAGCTTTGAGTCGATCCAGGGAAACGATTCTAAAGACCGGAGTTTATTGAAGAAGAAGAAGAATGTTGAATTTTCTTGGATTGACCACTTTGTGGTCCAAGCACTCGATGAAGAAAAACGCACATGCATCTTGCGATCTTCAAAGACAAGGAGAAGAAGACGGCAGAGGAAGTCAATCTCGTGAGAAGGCCAACATTTGTCCCC
Organism: Rehmannia glutinosa; assembly: GCA_016081115.2. Taxonomy (NCBI): domain Eukaryota; kingdom Viridiplantae; phylum Streptophyta; class Magnoliopsida; order Lamiales; family Orobanchaceae; genus Rehmannia; species Rehmannia glutinosa. The sequence goes on along the minus strand of CM071924.1, from coordinate 75,644,987 downwards.
TTTATCGGAACCATTGATCATACACATCCTCATCTTGACATCCTCTCAGAGAGTGATGAGGATCTGGACCCTGCTGCCGCTACAGAAGAATTGGAAATGCAGCAAGCCATGCGGGAATCTAGGGTCCTACATGAGCAACGGTTAATGGAAGGCCTAGGGAATCTTCCAAATCACAGCTGGAGATTGATCCTATGGGAGTGGTGCAGCGAATTGCAACCGTTGTTGCTGCCACCACTTCCCCTGCTCACTCTGATGAAGGCATTAAGGGAAATGGCGATGAAACGGGAACTTGGGGACCCCATCGAGCCAACCCCTAAAGAAGGTGTCTTACCACCGCCCCAATGGATGAATACTCAAAGGGAACAACCGGAGTCCGAGACGAGTGACCCCAATCCAAGTCACTCGGTTGGTGTGCCTACGAGGGGGAAACTCTTTCCACTGCGAGTTAGGTTGGAAAATGCTGCGGTGACTCCACAACGAATCTCGGAGGCGAAGTGGAAACGGAAACACAAATGAGATACACAACAAGTTGTCATCGAAGAGGCTCGAGGCAGTTGAGACTGTCTCAAAGAAGTGCCAAGCTTTGAAGGCCAATGACGCCGGCGAAGCGAAGCGAGAGGCACATGAGGGATCTACCCCGGAGTTAACACTGCGGGCGATGAAAGTGCAATCCATGAGACTCCGGTGGATGCCACCTCCCGAAGACCCTAAGGCGGTTGAGTGCAGCCGAGGGATTGTCCAAGCCTCGCTGCGCTTGAGATTGCGGGAGGTAGTGAAGGCCAACGGGAGGTTGAGACTTCCCGGGGTAAATAGACGGAAGCAGAACATCCCTCCTACTATCATTGATCCATCCGAGAAGAAGATAAGTGCTCTTCACGATTCCCAAGACAATCTGATGTAACATTTAAGGATCCGAAGGTGAAGATGAAGTTTCGAGTCATCCCATTGCAAATCCAACCGACTCGGTGAGGGCGTTCTTCCCAAGATTTAGCAAGCCGAATTCAAGGTTGCTCGTCAAAAGTTCAATTTCGATGATGAGCCACCTCTCCAAATCTCATCATCTTCCGATGATACCACCGATACGACCGAGGACCGGACAACTCAACAGAAGCACTAGCCGAGATCGAAGGCTGTTGAGACAAAGGCTCGGCCACTGGTCTATACCACAACAGACCCAGTTGAATCACGATCAAACCAATCGCACAGCTCAAAGTCTGCGTGAGAAGACCGATCGAACCTTAAGGGCACATCACGGGCACGAGTTACCATTGAACATATTCATGTTGTCCATGATGATCCGTTCGAAGAATCATTCCCTTTCTCTCTGGAGTCGCCTGATCTCCTTGAAGAATCATCTATAGATCGACAATGTTTCCATAAACCTGATCCCGTCATTCCAACGGACACCATCGTCCCAAAGAGATTTCGACTTTGACGTGCTTGGCAGCCACCGAGACAGAGTTGACAATTGAGGTTCGAGAAGTTTTCAAGGCCATATTTGCGAGAGATAGAGAAGATGGAAAGGCACCAGGCCTCACTAGACATGAGACTGGATAACCAAGATGCCAATCTTACTGCCGATATCACGAGGAATAATTGTCGGGATCCGGAATGGTGGCAACAACAACAGATAATGCGCATGGAGCAAGTTCGCTACTTGAACATTATTCAATAAAATGCTAGTCGGAGCGCCGATAATGTTGACATGAAAAGGAGGATGCGGAAAATATTGACGAATGCATACCTCCCATACCACGAAAATGGAACTCACTAGCTGCGTGAATTTCATCGCAAAGAGCTGGCGTGTGGAGGAGAACATGGAGAAGAAATTCACCTCCTCTCGGTGAACCGGCGGTGGCGGTGAATCGAAAGCCACTCGCTCCGAATTCCGTGCATCATACTCCGCAATGATTCAAAACATAACTCAGCTATCGATCGCTTGGACTTCATGATTCTTTGGCATGTTTCCAGGGGTTCCTCTCTCCTTTGATGATGCCAAAAAGGGGGAAGAGGAATACTTAAAGCGTTAAAAGGAGATGAAGCTAAGAAGGACACAACCTGTGAAGGAGAAGACAATGAAGAACGAGAAAAAGAGAAAAGAAGGAAAAATCATTTGAGGAGGAAGGTTCGAAAGATATGACATTGATGATTGCTAAAACCCCTCAACAAGGATTTGTCATGCGATATCATCGACAAACTCCCGATGACTCTGCGCTCCAACACTCTGCGGTACCCATGGTCTGAAAAGTGAAAACTAGTAGAAGCGAGGGATGAAGGAGGTGGAAGGAAAGATGGATGCCTGAGTGATTGATATCTTGAAACAATATGGGGGCATTCCTACAGGAAGAGACACCGATGCCATTTCGGCGTCGGAACCGAGCCAAGATCATTGATGAATTCAAGACGCCGCATCCGAGGGATACTTCGTGAACATGACCATGGCCCAAACACGGACTTGTATTGGGAAAAGGCCTCAAGCTATGTGAAGAAGGCGACAGGTGACCTACTGGAAGTTGCTCTGATCACTCTCTTTGTCACTCACCGGGAAGAAGAAGGCCCCAAGTACAATACACACCCAAAGGAAGATGAAGAAGCGATGGAGGAAGAGGTTTGAGACCTAGACCTCTACCCAAAATATAGAATACATAGATCCGGGGAAGAAAGGAGGGATCTATTGGGTGGGTTTGTGAAGTAGCCAACCCGCAAGTGGCCAAGAACAATACGAGTATGTAAAGAGAATCGAGGAAGAGAATAAAAAAGACAAACTCACTTTGGGAAGAAAGACAAGAAAGAAAAAGAAAGAGATGAAGTCGCCCGAGGAAAAGCATATGAGAAAAAGAAAGCAATCAAGAGAAGAAGAAAAAAAGGTCGGGAAAGAAGAGGTGATGAGGAAAGAAGGAGGAAGCGGCGAAGGAGATGAAGTGTTCTTTGTCCACCCCTTCATGTAGTTTAATTTTGTAAATACATAAGAATGTAAGTCTTACAGTACATTGAATAAGAAATCTGTAATTTCTCTATTTTTTTTTGCGTAGACATAGATGGTGGCTCGATACACTTTGTAAACAAATGTAAAGGACAAGAATGTTATGATCAATAAACAGTTGATTCTACGCATACATTCTCTTATTCTTGCACTATCTCAGTATGTATCTTTGACATTTACATTTTGTATGTATGCTTTAAGTTTTGGCATCATCAAAAAGGGGGAAATTGTTGGGAAACTTATTTTTAGATTTTGATGAATGCCATGTAAAACTTAGACTAGAAAGTTGGCACCCCATTTTCTTTGTAATTTGCATTGTAATAGATAAGGCTGCTCGAGCTGAGTTAAGTCAGCTATGCCTAAATATGCAAGAAGACAACTGGAGACTAGAATGAAGACTCCGCTGTGAGGCAGCTGAGTATGGCAAGGAAGAGAAGACAAGAACTCGACTGGAGAAGTATCAGCTGAGATGCAGTTGTGAGAAGTGTCAGTCAAGTCAACCCAAGATAGCCAAGTCTCAAGTTAAAGTGACATTTGAGTCATCCATGATTGGAAGTGACTCAAGTCATCTGGAAGTTAAAGAAGCTATGATCAAGTCAAGACAATCAAAAGGATCCGCCGCACGAAGTCAAGAAAGTTACTTAAACAAGTAATACTTCCATCTTGCCTTTCTTAAAGTGCTCGATCCCGAAGCGTGCAAAAGGAATAAACCAATGGGAAGCACGGCACTTTGTCGAACTACGAAAAATTCAAGGTTCATTCAATACGAGGAAATATCAATTTCAAGAAGCGCAACAAGACAAGCCAACGACCACAAGTATCTTTTGAAAATTAGCCTATCTCTTTAACGGGCGATTTTCAAAAGAACACTATAAAAAAGGCCGAGGAATCAATTTAAAAAAAAAAAAAGACATAGAGATTACCTTGACTATGAACATTCAAGCTATCAATTAAGTTGTAACCTACAAAATATTCTCAAATCATTCAAGCTTAATCCTCGGACCAAAAACTTCAAAGGAAATCAATCCAACACCTACCGTGAAGGAAAGACGATCTCAATCGGTTGAAGAGGAAATATTTGAAGAATCAAAGGGGTCTACATTCCACAAAGGATTGTAGAAAGGTTCAAGGTCGAACCAATCTCAAGTTATTGGAGGGCTTCGTGATCAAATCCAAGAAGCTTGAGCAAGTGAGCTGTAGTAGCAAGGCAGCTGCCCTGTGAAGAAGCTGAGTCGGACGAGAAGCCACCGTGTGACCAAGGCATTTCGGATGAGTCCCAAAGGATCAAGTCACTTTGTGTGATCAAGACTTACATTTGGACTGATAACCACTTTGTACTGACGATCAATACTTAGTGGATTCCTCCAGGAGTTGGAGAAGAGAGGATTAGAAGAATTACCCCATCTTCGAACCTCTATAAAATTTATTGTGTCATTTACATTTCAGCACTTCAATTCTGCATATTATTTTATATCTGCTAATAAATTTGCTATCCAATTGATATTTAACAAAGTGCTAAAACCAAGTGTCCAAACAAACTTAAACCAAATTCAAGGGTGTTAAGTCTTCCATAAAACATATCACATTGAGTTAAGCCTTAGGCTAATGTTCGCCTATATTTTTAGCTTCACCGCAAGTGTACGGTGTGCGTTATCGAATAGGGTAGCAAGCTCGTATCCACGGAGACTAATAAATTAGTACGCTAAATATTGAACTAAGATAGTCTTATTTTTATTTAGACGATCAAAATCGATGGTTGTTGTTTTTGAGATTATGACAATTTAAATCACTAAAACACAAGAATAAGATAACACAAATGAAAGAAGTATCAAGATGATGTAATGGATTTCGAGTTAAGGTTTCGATTAATAATCCTCTTGTTGTCCGATTTAATCAAGCCACGTTATTATCAATATTCCTATAAGACGATCACAAAGCTATTTTATCCTCCCTCTCGAGATGCATATAAAATGTAGATTGAAATATCTATGCTAGCATCTCTACTCAACATAAGATACACAACTCCCAAATGCACAAAAGATCAAATGTCCTCACAAATATTCACAAACCTCTCGATTCATGCAAATATTCATGTCAAGTACTCAAGATCTAATATTGAAACTCATCTCTCGAATTATGAATCAATATATCAAACATGTTAAATCATTGGCCAAGTGATAAAACAAGAATAAGCTCAAAGTACTCAAATAGGCTTCAAGATAATAACTTCAACCAAGATTAAAACATCCAACAAGAGTTCATTAATCTACTTCCAAAACCCGGAAATCACAAGAGTTTAGCTACACATTATTAAACAACTTACACACAAAGTGTTCAAAGTCATTACAAATGAAACTAAAAGATTGAAACTAAAAGAGAAGCAAGAAAACTTAGGAACGTCGACAATCTCTCGATATATCTCCGTTCTTCAAGCTCCGATGCAACCCGATTGTCTCCTTGATGTCTCCTTCCAAGAGTTGACTCTTGTCTTGTGTTGTAGATCCCAAAAATGCCAGAATGTCCTTGTGTGCCCCCAAAAGCCTTTTTATACTTCCCATCATGTTTAGGGCTTAATCTTTGCATTATGGGATTCAGCAAGCATACGCACGGGTGGTGCGCCCACGCACGGGTTACCCGTGCGCCACCCTGCTGGAATACCCCAACTCTCTGTAGGGCGCACGGGTGGTGCGTCGGAGCACGGCCTACCCGTGCGCCACTCCGGTGAAATAATCCGACTCTCTGTAGGGCGCACGGGTGGTGCGCCCATGCATGGGCTACCCGTGCGCCATCTTTGCAACTCTAATTATCCTTATACGACAGGGTGCACGGGTGGTATCTTGAGGCACGCCCAACCCGTGTGCCCCCTGTCTTTTCCGTGAACGCTCAACTTTCGCTCTTTTAGGCTTCACTTTTCGTATATCCACTCAATTCTCCGTGTTTCCACTTTGCTTTCCTCGTATTCTTATTCAATTAGCTTCAAATATCATGAAATTCCTACAAAATAAGCAAAGTGTAATATCTTTTCCACAAGGAGTGAATATGTAACATTTAACGCGAGTATATGCATGTTTACTTATCATTATAGCTCGAAATACGCCTCAAAATACATGCAAAACTCACGCCTATCAAAATCCCCCAAACTTAAACTGTTGACCGTCCCGATCAACAATATTTAGAACACGATAAAGCACAACAGGGAGATAAAGATAACAGCGCACACCGAGAATCCACAAGAAAATCCAAATTGTTCGTCATGAATGCTGAGTACAACTCAATCAAGCCTCAAATATCTAATCAAAGAACACGCCTCAAATAAAACAAAGTGAAATGCTCTGAATCCAACTCTCAAAGTTAAGTGTATACTCTCATCTCACGAGGTTATAGGACGTGTTTACGCTCAAATCAATTCGATGTCGCAAAATTACCATAGGCTTGCAATTTGTCTCATATCTCCGCCACGAGAGTGTATGCAATTTGTGAATCATAAAGGACTTTCTCATTTGGTTGTAATGAAGGCTCTTTGGTTTAGGTAGGAAATTTTTGGATAAAGTGACTCAAACTCGAGTGTATAGACCGATGAGCATATCAATCATTTTCATTACAATCCCATATGCTACTCCAATCATCCCTCATTTTTATCAACTTCATTTATCTCCATTTCCTTCCTTTCTTTTGAGAATCACCTCCATTCACAATCCTTCGCCCCCAAGTTTATCAACTTTTCAATCTTTTTCATTTGTGCATTTTCAACATCTTTCCTTCCTCTTTTTATTCCATTTAACCAAGTATGCCCAATTATCCTATTTTTCAATTCCCACCCATTCAACCTCGTTCATTTCCTTTTACTCAACGTTATACATTCGAGTTTAAGGTGATGGAAATATATTAAGATTAAGGGTTAAATTTTGTGGTCATCAAAGAAATAGGCTATAGGCTCAACTTGGCTAACTAGGAGTTTTCACATTTTTAGGTAGGCAAAAGGCATGAAAGGCTAGCAAAGATGGCCTTTAATCACATTCACAATTCATATACACATGTGGCCTTGTGAGATACCCAAGCAAGTTCTAGAATTTTAATCAACATAAATGATACACTCAAATTACAACAAGATCGCACAAGATATAAGCGATAAAGGCTCAAAGCTCACAGGCTTGTCAAAATGTAATTCAAAGCATCACACCAAGTTTTTCATATCAACATGCTCAAAGTTATCTATTCAAGGCTCAATCAATCCATAACCAAAGACATCCAATCCCAACAATATGAATTTTCAATCAACACACAAACAACAAGTTGCAACATGCTTGGTCAACACACTCTCTAACCACTACTAAAGCAATAGACGTGCTAAAGATATAAACGTGCTCTAATGCAAATGCAACCTAGAATGCTCTAATGCAACTATCTAAAAAACAAAAATGCATGAAATTGTTTTTTTTTTTTTTTTTTGTATCCACACTTTTCATGTATTAAAATGATATCTCTCCCCCAAACTTGAATGAAATTATAGTGTCTAAGGGGAAAAATAGAATTTCAATAACAAAAAGTGGGGATATACTGAATCATCTGGGCGGCGGCGGTGGGAAGTGGCCTTGAGAAATATGCCACATTTGTAGGCTGTTGGAGCACTTGCCACGTCTCCTCGGAATGCCGCTCGGATCGCTCATTTGAACGCGAAAACCAGCCCTATGTTGCCTCAAATCCTCTCCTTGCCGCCTCAACTCTTCTTCTTGCCGCCTCAAGTTCTCCCCAAACGCATAAAACATGTCTTGAAAATCGGCGCCGCGATGGGGTCCTCCACTGTGAGAAGGACCGGGGCGATCCCCGCTTTGAGAATGTCGGGGGTAATCGCCTCCGTGTGAGGACTCGGGTATATCATACCCAATTTGGGGGTGATGAGGTTCCATCCCCATTTCGCGTCCATGTATGTCATCCTCCTCCGCCACCATATCCTCCTCATCCAAGAAACCTTCAACTCTGCGACGCTTTCTTGCCTCTATAGCCTCGGTAATTCGGTTGTGTGCGTCGGAGTTCATTAGGAAGTTGGTGGTGTCCGTCAATGTCTCGACCGTGGTGTATGGCGGGTTAGGCAACGGAAATGAAGCACCTTTCTTTTGTAGAAGCACCAATCTGTTGTCTTCATTTGCTATGAACTTCATATGGTGCAACGATGCCAAATTAACCCGAGTGCTGCCCGGGATAGGCTCCAAACCTCGGAAATCGACATTGAAATGCCGGGCAATAGGGGTAATGAGGCCCCCTATAGAAATCGTACCCCCTTCCCGCCTAGCTAATTGTTCGATTTGCTCGGCAAAATTGACGGGTGTTGTAAGGGGTGTTTGTGACCATACACCAGGAGGAGATAGAGTTCCTTAGTCGTCATCCCTCCAATGTTTTCTCGGGCGAACACCGAGGATGCGATCACGCGTTGAATATACTTAGGAAAAGCTGGATTCGAATCCATGAGGCTTTGGTGGTCCGCGACGACATACAACATCGACCCGTTTGTGGTGTTTCCACAAGCATTCTCGAGTCGTATTGATCATAATGAGGCATCGGGGGGTACGAGCGGTTGTTGAGACCTCGAAAATGGTGTTCAATTGGGTCATAGACAGTTGTCTACGGACATTTCCCAACCGAAACTTTATCATATACGGTTCAAAGGTCCCGCTTGTTTGAGTACTTCCACGGTACTCAAGAACTCCAATGTATACTTTTTAAATGTCGGCCACCTTCGGCTCATGAAGTTCGTCCATCCTACCTTGGCGAAAAAGACACCACACGTCCTCATGTATCCCCAAAGTTTGGGTACAATCATTGTCGGCGTAGCAAGATGGAGCTATTTGGCGACCGATCAAGCGATTCCATCGCTCAAGATCATCGACATTTGTCAAGTTGACCCCATATGCCTCGGGTGTTTTTGGTCGACCTCACGGGTGCCACTTCGCGTTGTGCCGTCCCGCGTGCACGTCTCCTTCCACCACAGGGGTTTCTTCGCTTTCGGCCATGAAGGGTTTGTACCAAACGCATTTCATTAACATCCCAATATCATCAATGGCAACAACAAAATAGGGGATTAAAGCTAACATATTGGGTGATGCAAATTCACATGCCCACGTTACCTTGATCGATCAACTACCCCAAACAAGCAAAAATTATGGCCATTCTAGACAAATATAAGCTTAAACAATCATTGGCCATGCCTTATTCATCAACAATTCATCCTAAATCTCCTCAATTACACAAGCCCACAAGGTGTTTGATAATGTGCCTCAAAGAATAATTCACATAATTCATAGCAAAAATATCAAAATAAGCACCTATAATGATCCCTAATACACAATTAACAACGAATTCACAAGGAGAAATGGTGTTCTTACCGGAATTCTCTAAGTTAAACTCAAGTAGATGACTTGAACCCTAGGTGCTTTTGCACACAATTCTTCAAGCAAATTCGAATTCAATGTAAAGTGAAGTGCAATTGTGACGGGGGAGGGATTAAAAGGGCGAATTTGAGTAGAATTTGCAAGAAATTTGAAGGCAATGAAGTTGGGGTAGTGGGCGCGCGATTTGTGGGAGTTTTGGGAGAAGATGACAATTTAAAAATCTGTTATATTTAAGCCTCTTCTGCGGGCGCACGGGTGGTGCGTCGAAGCACGGCTACCCGTGCGCCACCCCCAGCAAATTCCTCTACTCTCTGGGGCGCACGGGTGGTGTGCCAATGCACGGCTACTGTGCGCACTGTCTTTGTCAAACAATTTAGGTATACTTTTTTTTTTTTAAATAGAAACACACAAAAATGCAACAAAAACACACAAATCACACTCATTAATAAAAAACTCGCATATCAAAACACTCAAATCACACAAATTTTTGAAACTAAACACACAAAAATGGAATTAACACGAAAAACCTTTGGGTTGCCTCCCAACAAGCGCTATATTTAACGTCTTTAGCTTGACACCTTTTAATTCCGATTATGATCTTTGCGGAATGAGGCTTGTCACCTCATCGTGCGATTTTCCATGCCAATCCCGCTCACTTGGATTTACACCTCCTTGATCATTACTAAAGGAGGTTTTCCATGTTTGTCAACTATCCATGTATTCTCCTCTTCATCGTGCGAATGGTGCGTGCGCACGCTCTTGGTTCAACATCGGGCTTTTTGTGCCTTTCATTCTTCTTCATTGATAATCCCCATATTATCTTTAGAATGCACACAATTATTCAAGCTATTAGCTTGAGTACGAGGAATTAGCAATTGTTGTTGTTTTACAACCATTAAAATCATCATGTCTTTTCACATTCCGAAAAATGGAAAATGAAATACGCTCATCATCAACTTGTAATGTAAGCTCCCCTTTCTTCACATCTATTAGTGCTTCCGCGGTTCCCAAAAATGGACGCCCAAGTATAAGAGGGTGTCACAATCCTCATTCATATCCAACACTAGAAAATCCACGGGAATATGAATTTATCGACTTTTATGAGCACATCTTCTAGTATCCCGTTGGATGTACGAGTGATCTATCCGCGAGTTGTAGAGTGACAGTGGATGGTCTCACTTCTATGAGTCAAGCTTTACGAGAACGGACAACGGCATCAAATTGATACTAGATCTTAGATCACAAAGTACATTGTCAAAGAAAATATCGCCTATTGTACAAGGAATAGTGAAACTCCCGGATCTTTCGGCTTTTGCGGTATTTTCCTTTGTATGAGTGCGCTACATTCTTCCGTCAGGGTTGACAATCCCATTCTCTGCCCATTTGTTCTTGTTGGACATCGCTTCCCTAAAAACTTTGCATAATTTGGCATATGTTTCATTGTTACGCAAAAGGAACATTAATGTGCAATTTTTAAACATGCCCACAAATTTAGCAAATTGATTATTGATTAGTCTTGTGAAACAATCGGGAAAGGGAAGAGGAATATTATATTTCGACAAATTAGAGTTAGGATACGATTCACGTTTCTTGGCTCTTTTTGTTTATCTATTTGTTGCTCGGTTCCTCCTTTAACTTTCATATTGCCTTGAGCGTCGTTTACATCATTTCCCTGAATTTGAATGGTAGGCTCGGCAACACACACGACCGGGTCGGCATTGATACACGTCGTGCGTGATTACGACGTCACACCCATATCGGCATTTTCGGACTCTTCATTCTCTTTTCCACCCCACACATGGATAGCATTGCAATGTTCCCTCGGGTTGACCTCCGTGTTGCTCGAAATTTACCTTTTTGATGTTGACTCCCCACAATTTCAGCCATTGACCCATTTGAGTTTCAGTTCTTTATTGAGCTTGTCACTTGTTGTTCTAACTTATCCATCCTAAGGTCTTGCTTATCGGCGGCTCCTTGTGTCATTCATGAAAGCATTAGATTGATTTATGAAGGAGGTGAGTGTATCTTCCAACGACGATTTGCCTCCTCTATTACCGCCTCCACTTGACGCATTAAATACGGCGGAGGTTGTAACACATTCTTTGTATTTGCATAGGAGAAATTTTCATGATTTCTCAACCCTGGATGGTAGTGCGTTGGGTTTGAATTATTCCGGAAATTGTTGAAATTCGGTTGTTCACATAATTTACCTCTTCCATCGGATATAGAAGAGCTTCACTACTCTGGGTGCTCGTGCACTGTTACCGCCCCTTTCGTAAATACACTCAATTGAGTTGTCAAAGCCGCTACTTGTGCCGACAATGTTTTGATAGGGTCTAAATTTGAGATTTCGGCTACTCGTTGTACATTGGATCTTTCAGATGGCCATTGGTAATCGTTCATGGCCATTTCCTCAAGAAGATTTAAGGCATCATGTGGAAACCTTGCCAACAATGCTCCTCCCTGCGGCATCAACAAAGGACCTCGTTTGCCCCATTAAACCATTGTAAAAGAAACATAATCTGTTGATCCTCCCAGGAAAGCCGTGTTGTGGACATCTTCTTAACAAATCCTAAATCTTTCCCAAGCCTCGTACAAAGGCTCGGAATCAAATTATCGGAATTGAGTGATCTCACTTTTGAGCTGCAAAGTTTTGCTTGGTGGAAAGAATTTAAACAAGAACTTTTGGCTTAGTTCATCCCATGTGCTTACACGCTTTGCCTTGCGTCAAAGTACCCAACCAATTTCTCGCCTTATACCTTAAAGATAATGGGAATAGGCGCCGTCTTATGGCGTCATCGAGACTCCGTTCATTTTGATCGTATTGCATATTTGGATAAAATGCGCAAGGTGCGAGTTAGGATCTTGATTGCAAATCCCCCAAAGCGATTCTGTTGCACCATATTGATTAGTGCTTAGGTTTGAGCTCGAAGTTGTTGGCATTGATAGGAATATGGGCAATACCACCGTAATTATGATTCGTTTGTGGTCGAAAGTAATCACGAATGGCTTGTTGTTGAACCGGTATCGGTAACTCGTTTCCACCATTGTTTGGTGGTATTGGTAACTCATTCAAATCCCTCATTATTGGATTGTGTTGTCTTTCGGCCCGTCTAGTGGTAGCATTCTTCTTCTTGCAAAGCCTCAACTTCGATATGAGCGGTATTAAGTCCCCCGCCTAGAGCGCGTGTTCATGCACTACCTTGACCAAACTAAAAGAAACAAGTCAAATAATGTGGAATTAAAGTCACACCAAAACGAAATAAATAAAAATAAAAAAATGTCTAAATTAAGAATAATTCTATCTATCGCAATATTATCACCAACAATTGTATTAGTCCCACAAAACGACGCCAAAAACTTGTTCACCTATATTTTTAGCTTCACCGCAAGTGTACGACGGTGTACGTTATCGAATAGGGTAGCAAGGTCGTATCCACGGAGACTAATAAATTAGTGCGCTAAATATTGAACTAAGATAGTCTTATTTTTATTTAGACAATCAAAATTTGATGGTTGTTGTTTTGAGATTATGACAATTTAAATCACTAAAACACAAGAATAAGATAACACAAATGAAAGAAGTATCAAGATGATGTAATGGATTTCGAGTTAAGGTTTCGATTAATAATCCTCTTGTTGTCCGATTTAATCAAGCCACGTTATTATCAATATTCCTATAAGACGATCACAAAGCTATTTTATCCTCCCTCTCGAGATGCATATAAAATGTAGATTGAAATATCTATGCTAGCATCTCTACTCAACATAAGATACACAACTCCCAAATGCACAAAAGATCAAATGTCCTCACAAATATTCACAAACCTCTCGATTCATGCAAATATTCATGTCAAGTACTCAAGATCTAATATTGAAACTCATCTCTCGAATTATGAATCAATATATCAAACATGTTAAATCATTGGCCAAGTGATAAAACAAGAATAAGCTCAAAGTACTCAAATAGACTTCAAGATAATAACTTCAACCAAGATTAAAACATCCAACAAGAGTTCATTAATCTACTTCCAAAACCCTAAAATCACAAGAGTTTAGGCTGCACATGATTAAACAACTTACACACAAAGTGTTCAAAGTCATTACAAATGAAACTAAAAGATTGAAACTAAAAGAGAAGCAAGAAAACTTAGGAACGTCGACAATCTCTCGATATATCTTTGTTCTTCAAGCTCCGATGCAACCCGATTGTCTCCTTGATGTCTCCTTCCAAGAGTTGACTCTTGTCTTGTGTTGTAGATCCCAATAATGCCAGAATGTCCTTGTGTGCGCCCCCAAAAGCCTTTTTATACTTCCCATCATGTTTAGGGCTTAATCTGCAGATTATGGGATTCAGTAGAGACGCACGGGTGGTGCGCCCACGCACGGGTTACCGTGCGCCACCTCTTTGGAATACCCCAACTCTCTGCGGGCGCACGGGTGGTGCGTCGAGCACGGCCTACCTGTGCGCCACTCCGGTGAAATAATCGACTCTCTGTAGGGTGCACGGGTGGTGCGCCCATGCATGGGCTACCCGTGCGCCATCTTTGCAGCTCTAATTATCCTTATACGGGGGTGCACGGGTGGTGTCTTGAGGCACGCCAACCCGTGTGCCCCTGTCTTTTCCGTGAACGCTCAACTTTCGCTCTTTTAGGCTTCACTTTTCGTATATCCACTCAATTCTCCGTGTTTCCACTTTGCTTTCCTCGTATTCTTATTCAATTAGCTTCAAATATCATGAAATTCCTACAAAATAAGCAAAGTATAATATCTTTTCCACAAGGAGTGAATATGTAACATTTAACGCGAGTATATGCATGTTTACTTATCATTATAGCTCGAAATACGCCTCAAAATACATGAAAAACTCACGCCTATCAACTAAGCGGTGAGTTATTCTATCAACAACTCGATCCAGTCATTTGAGTGGCTAACTCTATTTGGTTAACTAACTTAGTTGTCCATCGAGGACTTAGGTTTGTGAAGTATTAACTTTGAACTATTTTAAAAAGACTAAATCGAAAAGTTGGTAAGGTTTATTCAACCCCCTTCTAAACCTTTTAAAATACTAATAGCATAAATTATCTAAACTATTTTATTTTATCACTACTAATTTTAAATACCTTTTCTCTTTAAGCTAGAGATCCTTAAAATATTTTTTTAATTTTTGTAGTTTTAATGTACAATTTTTAAGAAGTATATTTTTATAAAAAATGCAAATTATTTTATTTTATTATTATTTACAAAATAAATTATTTTTCAAAGTTTATGCCATGTCTGCTAAGGACCATGTCACCAAATTCTACCCACAAAAGCATTCATTTTGCCAAGTTAACATTTCGGAATTGGTTATCAAAAAACTAATAAATAGGATAAAATATATAATTTTTTATAAGTTAGTGGCTGCAACACCACTAGGGTGGGCACTCGGGGTCGGGTATTGGGTGCAGGCCCGACCAACCGGGTAATACCCGATCGGGCGGGTATTTTTACAAAATTATCGGGTTTGGTGCCCTGCAGCCGATTTAGGAAAATCGGGTCGGGTAGCGGGTATTAAATAAATACCCGACTACCCGATCAGTACCGATAAATTAGAATCCTTGAAAACTCACTCTTCCCGGTTCTCGGTCATCTTGTCTCTCTCAATCTCTCTGTCTCTCCCGGACACAATCTCCCACATCTGAGGCCCTCGCCCGCGCCATCGGTAGCTCGTGTTTGTCTCAATCTCTCTAATTATTAGTTGTGATTTTTCTTTTCAATGTGAGAATTTTCACGGCGAGAAAAATGAAAAGGGATGAGAAAATGGGGAATTGATGGAATAAGGCTTTCATTACTTTTTTATCTTTTTTAAATCATTATTTTTTCAAAAAGTTGTAGAAGTGTGGTGGTGGTGTTGTGCAGTGCGGAAAGCGAGAAAAGCTTAGGTTTCCTTTTCCTTTTCTTTTTTTTTTTTTTTTTTGGCGAAATTTGCTTTTTGCCAAGCTTTCAGTGCAGAAATCTTTCACCCGCGGGGACCGACTTTTTCGGTGCCGAAACGTCAGTACCGTTTTTTGGTAGGGTTCGGATGCGCTAAAAGCTACCCGATTTTTCGGTACCCGCCCCGAATACCGAATACCCGACTACCCGACCCGATGCCCACCCCTAAACACCACCCCTAAAATATAGAGGACTAAAAATGTATTTAGGCCAACTTAAAATACACGAGCTTGTAGCTCAAGTGGTATCGCTCACCCTTTGTAAATGTATTGATTGTTAGAAAATTACGGACCGGAACAAAGCCATGACAATAGTGATGTGAGAAAAATAAAGGTAAAATGACACGAATATTTTTACGTGGAAAACCTCCAAACAAATTTGAGGTAAAAACCACGGGCAAATGTAGGAGCAATTTACTATAAAAATAGGGATTACAACATCTTCTCTCTAATACAAGGAGAAAACTATATCACTCTTTCTCTCTTGAAATAGGAGAAATACAAACACTCTAGAATGAGGAAATACTTAGCCAACTAAAAATTAAGAACTTGAATCTTTCCTTGGATGATTTTGCATATGCCCGAGAGTGCCTTTTATAGGCAAATTCCATCATCAATTTGTATGCATTTGTCCAAGCTAGCATGCATTTTGTCAAAAGGCTAGCATGCCACTTTCAAATGTTTCCCACTTATTTAAAAGTGGCTTTACCTTTATCATTCTCCCACTTAAAGTCACTTTTGTAATCCTTTTCATCATTCTCTACACTTGCCAATCATGTTGCTTACGTTTACGCTAGGCCACACGAGTATCTACACCATTCAAACTTTCCGGTGTTGATTGGTTTGGTCATCAATCTGCCAGGTTCTCATTAGTGTGAATCTTTGGCATATCCACACTCCCATTTTCCACTACTTTTCGAACAAATTGATCTTGAACTCCTATGTGCTTTGTCCTTGAATGTAAAGGCTGGATTCTTTGCAATATTCAAAGCACTCTTCTTGTCACAAAGACAATAATATTTTCTTGTTTGTGCCCAAGCTCCTCCAATAACCTTTGAATCAAACTTGCTTCCTTGCAAGTTTGTGTAGCTACCATATATTACATACATTGTAGATAGAGCTACAACGATCTGCGCTTTGAAACCAGACTTACGGCTCCTCACTCAAGTGTAAACACATAGCCCGTAGTGGGTTTTCTTTTATTAAGATCACCTGCAAAATTCGAATTAACATAACCCCTTGGCGGTAAAATCCGATCCTCCATAACATAATGCAACATCCGGGTTCCTCGATGTACCTCGAAACCCTCTTCAATGTATCCCAATGCTCTCTACCAGGATTCGCCATGTATCAACTAATGCTCCCATTTTGCTTGTGCAATGTACGGTCTTGTACATATCATAGCGAACATTAGACTCCCCATTTCTTTGATGCATACGGTACTCGAGATATCTCTATCATCTCTGCTTCATTGTTAGGACACATACTTGAGGATAACTTGAAATTAATAGGAATAGGGGTAGAATCGGCTTACAATTTTGCATGTTGAGCGTCGCAAGATTTTCTGAAGTAGTTCTTCCGAAAGCCGAGATCTTCCTATTATTTTTGTCTCGGTGAATCTGCATCCCTAGAATCTTGTTTGCTGGTCCCAAGTCCTTTATTTCAAACTCCTAGCCAATTGTGCCTTCATTTCTTGGATCTTGTCTATATTGGGGCTGCCACCAACATATCATCCACATACAACAACAAAATAATAAAATCATTATCATCAAACCTTTTGTAGTATGCACAATGGTCCGAACTAAGTCGATTGTATTCAAGGCTCATTATGAAGGAATCAAATCTCTTTTACCAACACCTCGGCATCTGTTTGAGACCGCACAAAAGATTTGTTCAACTGCAAAACCAAGTTCTCTTTGCCTGTTTCAGCAAAACCTTCTGGTTGAAGCATATAAATTTCTTCTTCAAGTTTTCCATGAAGAAACACTTTTTTTTAAATCTAAGCGCTCCGGATGTAAGTCAAAAGTAGCACACATATCCGAGGACTACCCTCATCATCATGAGTCGAACCATGGGAAAAATATCTCATTGAAATCAATGCCTTCTTTACGAGCATATCCTTTTACAACCAATCTTGCATGATACCGCTCTACTTGATCATTGCTATCCCGCTTGATCTTGTAGACCCATTTATTACCAATGGTTTTTCTATCATGTGGTAACGGTACTAGTTTCCAAGTCGATTCTTGTGGAGAGCTTCAATTTCTTCATGCATTCTTTGTCATCGAGATGCATCTAAGATTTTGTAGCTTCATGGAAAGTTGTTGGCTCTCCATCCTCTGTTAAAAGACAGTATGCAACATTGCTCTCCATAACATACTCCGATTGCCAAGGCGGCGGCTTTCTCTCATGAGTTGGTAGCGTCTTCTTGGACATCGGACTCCACTTGTTCTTGTACCTCGTGCTCTGGGGTAAATGCGCTTGAGAAGATTTCGAATCTTCATTATGTAGATTATTTTCTACTAGACTTTGTAGTAGTCTCTTGGTTCTCTTTTACGATGTTACTATCTCCTTCTCTTGCGCTTTATCTTACGCAAATATCACATCTCTGCTGATGACAATCTTGTGGGTAGTGGGATCCCACAAGCGATACCCGCTTGACTCCATCGATACCCCAAGAAGATACATTTACGGACTTTGGGTCCAATTTTGTTCTTTCTTGGTCATTGTACATCACATACACAGGACTTCCAAATGTATGTAAGCGAGAATAATTAGCGTTGCAGTCCACATCTCCATGGGCGTTTTTCGGATCAATCGCGGTTGATGGTGACCAATTGATCACATAATAGGCGGTTTTTTATTTGCCTCTTGCCCAAAATGTCTTGGGTAGACTTGCGATTCTCAACATTGCTCTTGTCTTTTCTAACAAGGTTCTATTCATTCGCTCTGCCACTCCATTTTGTTGAGGTGTGTACGCCACCGTGAACTGTCTTTTGATGCTTTCTTATTGTGAAAATACTCAAATTCATCATTTGTATATTCTCCTCCATTCGATCCTTGGAGACACTTGATCGTTTTCCCAAATTCAAGTTCTATTTGAGCTTTATAAACTTTGAAGACGAAAATACATCGACTTTCCTTTTGATAGGATACACCCAACATCTCCTGGAGTAATCATAAATGAAAGATACAAAGTATCTCGCCCCTCCAAAGGATGATGGTGCTTGTCAAACATCAGAGTGAATCAACTCTAAGATGCCCTTACTCTTAGATGTCGATCTACCAAATTTTAATTTGCGTTGCTTACTTGTAACACAATGCTCACAAAATGGTAAAGATACCTTTATAAGACCAGGTAGTAGCTTCTGTTCAGAGATAATCTTCAACCCTTGTTCCGACATGTGGCCAAGTTTGTGGTGCCACATTATCGTTGATTCTTCTACTGAACCTGCAGCTGCAACAAAAGCTTCTCCTTCTTGCATCGTCTCTGCTTTAAGCATATACAAATTTGCAGCGAGTTTCTCCGCC
Source organism: Rehmannia glutinosa (assembly GCA_016081115.2). NCBI lineage: Eukaryota > Viridiplantae > Streptophyta > Magnoliopsida > Lamiales > Orobanchaceae > Rehmannia > Rehmannia glutinosa. The sequence goes on along the minus strand of CM071924.1, from coordinate 75,626,112 downwards.
TTCATTACTACAATCACTCCTTTCACGATCTTCATGATTCCTCCCTCGATACGAGTCTTACAACCAACATCATCCAATTGTCCTAAGGACAAAAGATTCTTTCGTAGGCCTTTCACGTGTCGTACATCTTGAATGGTGCGAACAGTACCATCAAACATTTTTATTTTGATAGTGCCAATACCAGCGATATCCAAGGCATGATCATCCCCCATAAATACAGATCCTCCAAAGATTGGTTCATATTTGTGAAACCATTCCCGTCGGGAGGTCATGTGCTAGGTTGCTCCTAAGTCTAAAAGCCAGACATCAGAAAATAGTTTTACGCCTTGACATTGGTTGTTGCTTGTAGTATAAAACTTCTCCATTTTCGAAGTACTTGCAACATTCCTTGAGCATTGATGACTCGGGGTCCCCACTCTTCTTACTCCAACAGTCCTTCTTGAAGTGCCCTCTTTGGCCACAATTGTAGCATTTGGTGTTCTTTTTACTCCTAGACTTTGATCTACCATGATTTTGACTCCCACTTTGGAGACATGTTCCGTGGATCTTCCTCTCACTACCGCCAATGCTTCATTTGCTGCGAACTTGCTTGTCTGTCCTCTTTGTTTTTGCCCCTGCTCTCCTCTTCTAGTATAGCGGCTGCAATTTCATCGAAGACCAGATAGTCCGAAAGGACGTTGTTCGTCAAGTTGATGATGAGTTGATCGTACGAATCTGGTAAACTTTGAAGTAAAAGTTCCGCACGTTCAGTAACTTCTATTATGTAACCCATTGAGGTGAGTTGCGAAAATAGAGTATTCAAGGTGTTGATATGGTCAGTCACTAAAGTGGTTTCCGCCATATGAAGCGTATACAATTTTCTTTTTAAGAAAATTTTATGGTGAAGTATCCCATATCTCTTTTGTCGTCTTCTTCTCCGCCACACTGGATAACACTCCATCGGCTAGTGCTAAGTATAGATCAGCAATTGCATTGCCCACCATCTCGTTCCACTTGGCATCGTCTGTGATATCTGTGGGCCTGTCTCCAATTGCCGCCGAACAATTGTCTTTTCTCAAAATTGCCTTAATTTTCATTTTCCACAATGAGAAATTATTTCCATTGAACTTCTCTACATCGAACTTTGTCGTCATTTTGTTCACACCCGATTTTTATTTTCACTTGAACCGGATTTTACTATTCACGTGAACAGTGCATGAATAGTAACCCCTAAACCAATGGCTCTGATACCAGTGTTAGGAAATTACGGACCGGAACAAAGCCATGACAATAGTGATGTGAGAAAAATAAAGGTAAAATGACACGAATATTTTTACGTGGGAAACCCCCAAACAAATTTGAGGTAAAAACCACGGGCAAGTGTAGGAGCAATTCACTATAAAAATAGGGATACAACATCTTCTCTCTAATACAAGGAGAAAACTATATCACTCTTTCTCTCTTGAAATAGGAGAAATCCAAACACTCTAGAATGAGGAAATACTTAGCAAACTAAAAATTGAACTTGAATCTTTTCTTGGATGATTTTGCATCGCCGAGAGTGCCTTTTATAGGCAAATTCCATCATCAATTTGTATGCATTTGTCCAAGCTAGCATGCGTTTTGTCAAAGGCTAGCATGCCACTTTCAAATGTTTCCCACTTATTAAAAGTGGCTTTACCTTTATCATTGATCATGGTTCAAACCCTATATCTTTCGGTTTATTTAAAATTTATCCTCTCCTTACAATCACTACTCACGACTTATTGGAACGATATAACATCTACCTTCGGTTTGGGTAGGTCGGTCCTGGTCGACCCAAATCAACACTTACTCTCATCGAGTTCAAGCGGCCCAAGCCCAACTTCTCGTCGAGTCTTTTTGTTATTACCAAAACACTTTTTGAAAATGTATGAACTCTTGAACAAACCTTTGTGTGATCCACAAGAGTAAACAATACATTTCTATCCCAAATGCTTGGCCTAAAAAGCGATGTGGATTCGGTTCTTATCCTCGACCACTTTGCTTATCCCTCCATGAAAGCCATACAAATTGCACTATTTTACTTATAATACTCGTGATTGGATAGAATTAATACAAGTGTTCATATTTCGATTGATCCGAAAAGGGCATAAGATTTCATGTGAGGTGGCATCTCTATTGTGCAGTCGTAAGTCTAGTGAGGCTTGGTGCCGTTCGATTTTCTCAATCTCCTCACAGATCTTCTTGAAGACTTCACGAATCTCAGCTGTCACACTTGAGTCTGCTGCCGGCCATTCTGCATCGAAATCAAAATATCTTTGGTACAATAGAGTCGGTAGGGATTACGAGATCTTCTCGTACATTGAACCGTCGTTTCTCTTTAGCGGTCTGTTCCTCTAGCTTAGGCAAGTCTATAGAAAATGGAAACACTTGTTCAAAGGCATCATCGTGCACATATGGGATGATTTGTGCAGTTTGTGCCTGTGATGTCTCAGCTTGATTGATCTCAGCTGTTGTGGTTTCTCCCGATTCTGTCATAGGCCGGTGAGCTGTGATGATGTTAGTGGAGTCATGTTCTGCTGCGGTGTGGGAGCTCTTGTGATGACTCGGTTTAATTTGGGGCTTGGGAATGTGTTGCCCAGGTGGTGAGCCTCACTTTGTGTTAACAACTTCTTTGGTCTCAGTAGGTTTCTCTAAATGAATTACCTGATCCTCTTCTGCATCATCAGCGTCACCGAATGATGATGAGATTTGCGGAGTTGGCTCATCATCGAAGTTGAATTATTGACGAGCAGCTTTGTCACTTAGCTGGCTCGTTCTTTTGAGAACATCCTCAGCTGAGTTCTTTGGATCTGCAACAGGAGTGGACTCAACTTCATCTTCAGACCCTAAAAATGATGTATCAAGGTTCTCTCTGGGAGTCATGAAAACGCTTATCTCTTTCTCTGTTTCAACGCTTTGAGCGAGAGGAATGTTCTGTGGTTACGCACCCTACCTAGGGAAGTCTCAACCTCCCTTAGGCCTTCAATACCTCCGGCGAGACTCAAGCTGCTGCGAGGCCTTCAATATTCCCTTCGACAGACACAACTGTCTTAAGTTCTTGGACCATGGCATCCATAGGAGTCTCAACCCCTAGGATTGCACTTTCATCGCCCAGAGTGTTAACTCCCCGGGCATCTCCATCATATGCCTCGACTATAAGAATAGTGTCATCAGCCTTCAAAGCAACTGACATTTCAGCTGGGACAGACTCAATTGTCCGAGCTTCGTCAATATCACTCTGCTGTGGTTGTTTCTCAAATGTTTTCCCCTCAGCTGGTACACCAGCTGAGTGACTGATAGTGGGGTGGGTCACTCTGCTCCTGACTTGCGACTTTTTCTTTTGAATGCTCAGCCGCAGGGGCAAGTGGTAAAACACCTTCTTCAGGGGTTGGCTCAACTTGGGTGCCCAAAGTCCCAGTTTCATTGCCAATTCCCTTGGACCCATCCTCCGAAAGTACCGGGGACGTAGCTGCATCGATGTTTGTGGCAATTTGCTGCACTACTCCCAAAGGGTCGATCTGCAGAAGAGATTGAGACGACTCTCCTGGCCCTTCAAATAATTGTTGCTCATGCAACTGCTTGGATTCTCTAATTGCTTGCTGCATGTCTAACTTCTCTGCTGCAGTAGTGGGATCCATATTCTCATCACTGTCTGTGTACTCAACAAGAGTTTCATGAGTATGCTCGAGAGTACCAGTGAACATGCACATCTTGGACTTTTCTAGTGCACGTGCTTCCTCGACTGCTTTTTCTTTCTCTTATTCCTTGATGATTCGAAGAATATGCATGCAATTTTCTTCATCAAGGGTCTTTCATACTGTGGCAACACCGAGAAATTGCAGCAATTCCTCTTCTTCTTCGATAAACTCAGGGTGAGCGAACTGTGCCCTTGAGTGATCAAGTTTCCATGCTCTCTATTCCCTGAGACGGCGCTGAATGTCTGGATATACTGGAGCGTACATGATTACATCATCGCTATCATCTTCTTCTTGTCCTTCATTTCCTGGGATTGAAGGCAAGATACTCTGCTGCTCGTCACCTTGATGGCGTCGATGCTCGGATGGAGAGACAACATTTTCCACGAGATGTTCGATTGTCTCAGTTTGCTTCAACTTTGTCTCGGTGTCTTCTCCACAATCGCCCAGGTCTTTAGTAGGCCTCTGCTGATCACCCTCAGCAGACTTGGCATATTCATCAATGACTTCGGAGGCTGCTCTTCTAGATTACCGGCAGTCTCTACTTGTGATTCGGTGAATGGCGAGATTCAACTCTCTTTTCAAGCTCTGATTGCTTGAAAATTCTTCTTCTTTTGGTCCGAACTAGAGGGACTTACTGTTCTTCTTCTTCTTCTTCTTCTGAATCTTTGGCGGCAGGGGCCGGGACATCCTTCTTGGAGAGAGCTGCCTTCCTTGACTTAAGCAGTCCTCTTCTTTCGTATGGCTGGAGAAGGGATTTGGGGTTCCTTCTCAGCCTCGGCTGCAGGAGCAGGAGACTCGGCTGCACGGGCAGGCGACTCGGCTGCAGGGGCAGGTGCATCCTTTTTCTTGGACTTGGCTGCTGGAGCCTTCTTTGCCATAGCTGCAGGGGCAACTTTCTTCTTGGGTTGGGGGGTAGCAAATGTGTCCTCAGGTTCAGCTGATTCCCCCTCACTGGTTTCCGCATTCTTCGCGTGGGCTCTCCTCTGGGCTCCAGAGAGGTTCGCCCTGAACATCTTCTTGTTGACATGGAAGGGTTTTCCATGTCGAAGGGGAATCCCCTTCACTTCCATCAAGTGGCCAATCACGAGGCCATATCCAAGAGATCCTCCAAAGGATTCATCTTCCTTAAATGACTTATTCATCACATTCTGGCAGAGTCTGCTGCATACGAACTCAGCCCATTTTACTTTCTTGCCCTGCATGATCGCAACCATGACGATCAGCTTGGTCTTAGACAACTGATTAAAGCTTCCAAACTTCATGTCTACACATTTGGAGACGACATCCATCAATTTATGATAGTCGTCCTTCAGCAGCTTCTTCTCAGCTCTGTAGACCACCTTAGCATCACACTCCGGTTTGGCTATCTCTTTCCATGAAGCAGCCAAATCAACATCAGTTTCATTAATCTTCTTCATGCCTTCAAACGGCAACAAGCAATGCTCCGCAAGGTCCTTAGCATTTATCATTATGTCCTTGCGGTGGACAAAGGACTTGATTCCTTCGTCCTGCACTTCCGCATTAACATAGAACTGTGCTACCTCCTCTAGGTAGGTATGAGAGTATTCCATGGTTAGAAAAGCCTTGAGCCCTGACTTTTCTAACATTTCAGCAATCTTCTTAACTAGGGTTTCATCCGAACCTTGTTTCACCATGCCTTCGAAATCCACAGATGATCATGAGTGGATTTGCTTAGATAGTTTGACGAAGTCGAACGTAGGTGCCATTTTCAAAGATTTTCGCCGGTTAAAATTGACGAATTTGCTTGAGGACACTTAGAGCTTTCGGGAGAGTTTCTTTTGCTGGTTTGAATGTGTTCGTTCGCGTGAGGAGAGGACAGAGCTGAATTTTTGGTTATATATGACTTGAAGAGACAAATTAGGGAATTTGAATCATTTGGTCAAGATCAATTGTGAGGATTAAGTCTTGAAAACCGCATTATCTCTCCACATTTAATGCGGCATCATTTATATCCAATCATGGACATAATTGCAGTTTTTTCCTAGTTTTGCGTGATTATGTCTGATGCTTAATGATAAACCGTTCCTGCTTCTTCAAAACGATATCGTTGCGAGTAATTTTGATATTTTCAGCTGTTTTCTTTAAAATAACTTAGCTCTTTGTCTTGACTTAACTTTGCTGACAACTAACTTAATGCAGCTGTATATCCGGCTCAGCTGTTTCACTTAGCTGTGATGTGAAACTTATTTCATTTGATATTTCTTTCCTTCTTTCCAAGCTATGTTGAATCTTCTGATCTTCTAACTCAACTCAATTAATCCCAACTCATTCTTGAGTTCTTCAAATCGTGATTCACATAATGGCTTTGTAATAATATCAGCTAACTGCTTGTCAGTTGAGATATATTCCAATGTGATATCTTTCTTTTCAACATGATCTCTAATGAAATGATATCTGACATCGATATGCTTTGTCCTTGAGTGTAATACAGGATTTTGTGTTATTGCTATGGCACTCGTATTATCACACATAATTGGAATTTCTCTTTCTTCAACATCATAGTCTCCCAGCTGTTGTCTCATCCATAGAATTTGTGCACAACAGCTGCTTGCTGCTATGTTCTCATCTTCAGCCGTGGATGTTGCAATGGAGTTTTGTTTCTTGTTGAACCATGAGACTAGTCGATTTCCAAGCATTTGACAAGTACCAGATGTGCTTTTTCTGTCGATTCTGCAACCAGCATAGTCCGAGTCTGAGTATCCCATTAATTTGAATCCTCCTTCCTTTAGATACCACAAGCCAACTCCCTGGCTTCCTTTTAAATATCTCAGGATTCTCTTGGTCATTTTTGTAGTCATGTGACTTTCCTTAGGTCTTGATTGAAATCTAGCACACACATCAACGATATAGGTAATGTCCGCTTTGCTTGCGATTAAGTATATCGAGATATCCAATGAGGCTGTATACCTTGTTTGGTCAACATCTTTTCATTCTTTGTCCATATCCATCTTGGGCCGATGTGTTCATAGGAATTTTTATCTTGAAGATTTTCTTCCATCCCAAATTTCTTCATTAGATCTCTTGTGTATTTGGTCGACTTATGAAGGTTCCTTCTTCCATTTGTTTGACTTGAAGACCTAGGAAGAAAGTTAGCTCTCCCATCATACTCATCTCAAATTTCCTTGCATGAGGTCCGAGAATTTTGTGCACAACTCTTTATCGGTGGAGCCAAAGATGATGCCATCCACATAAATTTGAACTAATAGAATACTCTTTTCATCTTCAATTACGAATAGTGTTCTATCAACTTTGCCTTTTGTGAATCCATTGTCAATTAGAAATTGTGACAATGTGTCGTACCATGCTCTTGGAGCCTTTTTAATCCATAAAGAGCCTTTTTCAACTTGTAAACCATATCTCCAAATGACTTTTGTTCAAAACCTGGAGGTTGTTCAACGTAGACTTCTTCTGTAATAGTCCATTCGAAATGCACTCTTTACATCCATTTGATATACTGATGAAGTTCTTATGTGCGGCGTAGGCAAAAAACATCCTTATTGCTTCTAATCTTGCAACAGGAGCAAATGTTTCATCAAAATCTATTCTCTCTTCTTGGAAATACCCTTTGACTACCAATCTTGCTTTGTTTCTTACCACAAGGCCTTCTTCATTCATTTTGTTTTTACGCATACCCATTTTGTTCCAATCACATTTTGGTGTAATGGTCTTTGAACCAATTTCCATACTTTGTTTCTTTCAAATTGATTTAGCTCCTCTTGCATAACTTGTATCTAATGTGTGTCTTCCCGGAGAGCTTGAGATACATCTTTTGGTTCAACTTGAGATATGAAGCAAGTGAACATGGCTTCCTGTTGTACTTTTGATCTTGTTTGAATTCCTTCTTTGACATCTCCAATAATCAACTCGAAGGATGGTCCTTGACCATCTTTTGTCAAGTTGAAGTAGGTTGGCTTGTGCGGTTTATCTTGTACAACTCTTTCGTCTTCATTCAAATGAAGTTCCTCCAATGGTTCAAATTGTTTCATCTTCATCTAAGTTAAGCTCTCTTATCTCGGCTTCAACATAAGGGCTTTTAAACAGGATGCTTGAATTTGCTTGTCACCGGCTCTTCAATATCTTCTTTATTCATGTTTGGTTCATCAAAGACCACATGAATTGATTCTTCTGTGACCATAGTCCTTTTGTTCAATATCCTGTAGGCTTTGCTTTGAGCTGAGTATCCCAAAAAGATACCTTCATCGACTTTGGCATCGAAGCCTTTAGATTATTTTTGCCATTATTGTGGATGAAGCATTTGCACCTAAATATTTTGAAGTATCCAACATTTGGCTTTCTTCCCGTCCAGTTTCATAGGGAGTTTTTGTCACCGTCTATTAATCATGCATCTATTTTGAGTGTAACAGTTTGTGTTTATTGCTTGACCCAAAACCTCTTTGGAACCCGACTTGACTATAAGCTTTTAAAAGGCATGTGATAAATCTTGAAATTGTGACTTAATATTTTACATAATCTTGAATCAATTTTTAATAAATTTCTCAAATAATTTTTAAAATATTAACTAAATGATCCCCTATAACTCAAGGATTTTTTAAACATCCTTCAAAATAATTTTGTATAGTGATATAACATTAGGAAAATGATTTAGGCTATTTTTTTGGAAACTCTAAAGCTATATAGCCTACGAAAATAAAATTTTCCCTAGTACCCCTTTTGAGCTTAATAAAAAATTTTCGTCGACAGCCTACTGATTATAGAAGCCAAAAATGAAAAAATCTCTCAAAAATAACCTATTTTCACCCACACATATGAAATTCATTCAAACGATATATTTGGAGTCAAGATGAGTGTATTTTTGATAGATGAAAGTTGTCCACGAGCAATATTTATATAAAAAAATTTCGAAAAAGAGAAGAAATCGGTCAAGAAGAAAAAATACTTACAAATCCTTGAAATTAGTTGTTGCTATATATGGCTGGTTGAATTGTAGCCAATTATCCTTTATTTTCATACCTTTAACACGAGCTTACATTATGGCCCGTGAAAGTCTTATTGATTATTATGTTTTTATTAAATACAATGTGGAGATTAATATTAGAATTATATCCAAGTTAAAAAAGATCATTGGAAAATATTTGACTATTTATTTGAGCAACAAAAACAGAATTGAGACATTGATTGTATTCACATATAAAGTCACGAAATTAAGATGAACTTGCATGCTTAATTGGCAAATAAACATATTTACATTTTTACAAATTCCTTTAAATCATGTAATATTTGAAATCTCCTGAGGCATTGATATCACTTGGAAAACTCAAATAATTATTCTTTGTGCAGTGGTTTTCAGTTTGGTTGAGGACAAACAAAAATTCAAGTTTGGGGTATTTGTTAAGATGGATTTTTACCAACAAATTAGGTATCACAGACTTAGAAATTGTGTTGTTTTTAAGTAGATTGAGTCAAAATTATTGTTGAAACTGTATATCAAGTTGTAACAGGTATCAAGGTATCAATGAATCAAGAAATGAATGAAAAATGGTGAAAAATGAGCCACACCATTGAAAAAACTGAAGAATAATTAAGAGAAACGGTACCGCAAAGTGTACCGCTGACAAAACAATCCGTACCGTGGTACACCCCCAAATTGTTCACCTGCGGTAATATTTTCACGAACAGCCAACGCGCTAGGCGCTCCTAGGCCCAGAATATTATGTCCTAATCGATGGAAAAATCTCATTGGCAGAAGATCAAACCTAAGCAGCCGAAAATTGGGCCTAGGCGGCCAAAAATCGAGAAAAAGTGGATTAAAATAAAATAGAAATTACAAAATAGTACTGTTTCTAGGCACCACCTAGGCGCTTGGTGTTGGGCTGCTGCCCGATTAGCACCTAGTGATTTCTGCAACATCATGTAAGATGCGAAACATATCTTCTGTAGGAGAAAAAATTACAACTATTTCTCTACCACTAGGACAATCTTATTGAAGTTGAAATATAATTCCCAGGGTAGCAATTTGAGGCAGGACACGATAGCACGACACGAGATTATCGGGTTTGGGCTATTATTGGAACGACCCGACAAGAATGATAAGAAACGGGTCCATATCGAGCCAACCCGATAAGCCCGTTAAACCCGATAAGATCGATAACTTAAATAATATCTTTTTTAATTTTTTTCTCATTCTAACTTTCTAGGGGCTTTATATGTGATAAATATTTGAAGAAAAAATAATATTATACTATATTAGTAAATGATTTAACGAGTCAAATGCTCTGAATTCTTCAAATAAGCCAAAATCAATAATAATTAATAAATAAATTTAAATAAATTTGCTTATCGGGCCGTGCATGGACTATCGGGTTTTTATCATATCGTTCGGGCTACCATTTTCATCCTATTATGCTTATCAGGCCGTATTCGGGTTAGTGCTTATTGGGTCGTGCTCTTATCGGGCCATCCCGATAACAACACGGCCCACACGATTTGCCACCCCTAGAAATTCCCATCGTTACATTTATGTTCTAAGAGGAGGTCTCCTATCAGATGGTCTAATGGATCTAATCCGTTAGACGGATCCAAATACCTATCCAAATGCCCCAGCCCATTGACCCGCTACCATTGAAATTTTAAAGAAAAAAAAAGAAAAAGAGAAAGGGAACAAAAATTCGCCTTTGAATTGTGCAGAACAGAGACACGGCTCCATTTAACAAAAAAGCAACCAATCAAATATTTAAAAATAAATAAAAGAACGTTTTGTCTCCCTGATGTATTCCATAAACAGCAAAACCATAAACCAAAAAAGATCAACAGAAACACAAGAAAGGCGACAAGTTAATAAATTAACTCTCATGAGTTGATGAATTAGATTTTTGGTCATAGGCTTTGTCCGTCGATAGTAATATTTATTAATTAGTTTGCTGTCTAGCATGTATAGATTGGTTTTAGGTTTTTACAAGGAAAAAATTAATATTTTTTAAGAAAACATTTAGGAGAAAAACTAATACTTTTCGGGGGATCACCAATACATTTGAGGAGACTACTAATACTTTTTAGTAGTAAATTAATACTTTTTAAGGGGAATTACTAAAAACCTTTTATGGGAAAACTAATATTGCAAAATGTATTAAACTTTACAACTTCTTAGTAATTCTCTGTTTTATTATTAAATGTCATAACTTTGTAGAAAAGTATTACACATTGCATTCCAATGTATCAGATGTATCAAATAAATGTATTAGACTTTACAGCTAATACATTTCGTGAGAAAAATTTAATTATATTCGGAAAACTACTAAAATACTCTCCATGAACTACTAATACTTTTTAGGAACTACTAATACTTTTTTGAGGAACCTGCTAATACATTTTAGGAGTATATTCATGAGAAATACTAAAATACTCTTCATGGAACTACTAATACATTTCGGAAAAACTGATAATACTTTTTAAAAGGACTTCTAATACTTTTCAGAAGGACTGTTAATACATTTCGTGAGAAAAATTTAATTATATTCGGGAAACTAATAAAATGCTCTCCAGGAACTACTAATACTTTTTCGAGGAACTACTAATACTTTTTGAGGGACTTGCTAATACATTTTCAGGAGTATATTCATGAGAACTACTAAAATACTTTTTCGAGGAATCGCTAATACATTTTAAAAAGCGCTAATACTTTTTAGAAGGGCGACTAATATTTTTCGAAGGATTTATTATCTTAGGTGGTCCCTAAAAACTATTAAAACACCACTGCTAATATTACGGGGGAATGCCACCGGGTCCAGGGGTCGATCCGTCTAACAGTCGGACCCGTTAGACGGTATGATAGGAGTTTTTGTCATGTTCTAAAGTACAAAGATCAATCATCCAAGATTCATTCCTAAAATATCTAATTTATTATTCTTAGATTTTTCATTCATTTTCCAGAATGCCATACTCATACACAAGTAAAACAAATACATTAGGTCAAAGCATGTTCTATACAATTGGACAAACGCTTAAATGAAATCTGTTGAGGGATGGAAATGTAATTCATCAAATTCTAGTAAAATTTTCTAAATTTAGTTAAAGAAAGTTTACGATGTCATTTACATTTTTTGGTACAACAATAGAATCCAAAAGCAAATTATCAAGGTTTGTGATCTTTGAAAGAAACTACAAAAGAAGCGAGCAACGAACAAAAGTAATATAAAATTTTGTGAAAAAACGTAAATTGCAATGAAAAGGAGAATAATATCAATATCAATTCAACCTCGTAAAAATAATAACAAAGCGACTATTTGTAATATCAAAATTCTACCACAATAAAACTCCTAACTTAACTAGGAAACATAGAAGATAAACTAAAATAGAATCCTAAACATATAAATCACTTACTAAAATATAAAATATTCTAAAATCCTAAAAGATAATAAACGGGATATCATATCTCCATCGAGTTTAAGACCAAAATGATAATATCGCATCGATGTAAATATATGTTGTGTCATAATGTACCAGCACAAATTGACAATATTAAATCGGTTTTGGTCTATATGTTTTATTGATCGCGATTAGGGGTGACCAAATGGAATCGAAATCGAGTTTTAAATCAAATCGAAAATGTGGTAAATGGCTCCAAAACCAAAATCGGGCCGTGTAGGCTGTTCGATTTTGGTTCCTTGGTCTAAAAACCGTGGAACCACCGGTTTTAACCATCGGTGGAACGTGGTGGGCAAGCGATTAAAAACCGTCGATTTCAAGGTTTAAACCAATGATTTTTAATTTTTTTGGTAAAAATATGCTAGAATAAATGTTAAATATTTATTACGATGTTTTATATTCATAACTACATGAGACACGTTTTAAACCAAATGTTGTAAGCGAATAACGTGAACTTTGATTCCTCTATACTCTAATAGTATATATTGACAAATTAATATTATTACTAATATTAAGTACAAAACTTAACTGAGTATTAAGCCCAAGTCTTTTTGTTTATTTACCCTTTTTTTTAACTGAAATTGATAAACTATTTTAAAATAAAAAATATCAAAAGATAAACAAATGGTTGCAGTTAAAATCAGAACCGGAACTGGAACCGGAACCAGAACCGTGAGGCAATGGTTCCGGATCCTCCAAAACGAGTAACCGAAATTGGTGGATTTGGAATGGAAACGGGCGGTTCCAGAACCGTAGTCACCCTTAATCACAATTGGATTTAGGTTGCATTTCTAATTTTCATTTTAAGGTGTAGACTTAGATTTTTCTTTTTTTCTCCGAAACAAAAAAAATTAAATCAGTCTTGATTTGAAAACATTGGTGAGAGCTTCGCGATGGGCTTAGCAAGTTAATTAGAGCCTGCACATTTCTCTCAAGTATATATATGAAAAAAGATGAGCAAGTCTCTTGTGAGACGGTCTCACGGATCTAAATCCGTGAGACGGACCTCCTAATGGCTCCGTCTTGAGAACATGAACCATGAAAATAAATTTAAAAATAATAATGAACCATAAAGAAACAAAAATAAACCACTAAAAACATGAATTATGAAGAATAAACCGAAAAACAAAAATAAACCCAAAAAATAAAAAATAAACCTAAAAAAAACTAAAAATCCTAAAAATTCAAATCAATTAAAAAACCCAAAAACAAAATAAACCCTAAAAAATAAATATAAACCCTAAGGAAAATAAAATCGAAAAAAAAACCTTTAAAACTATGTGTAAGGGCTCAGTCTCACGGATCTAAATCCATGAGACCGTCTCACGCAAGTTTTTGCCAAAAAAGATACTTATGATTTATGAGGTTCTAAACGGCAAAAAAAGGGTGTAAGTAAATATCTGGTCAAACTAAAAAGGAGAATATTAAAAGGGATAATTACAAAATATTCAAGAGATTATAAAAAAAAATTCCTTGATGTTTAACTCTATCTTATATTTTTCCTATTTATAAGAAAAAATATTTCAAAAAATCCCTTAATATTTCTAAAAATATTACAGCTACCTTTTAAATTTATGTCATAATCTAACCCAAGTGCCTTTTTAATTTTGAAACATCTCTGGATTATTTTGTAATTGGCCCAAACATTGGGGGTCTTTTGTAATTATCCCTATTAAAAATGAGTAGCGATAATTTGTTAGTGTAACTCATATTATTGAGTTAAATTTAGGGAAATTACATAAAATATCCTCTTTTTGGTAAACATACCATACAAAATACGCGCCTATCATTTTTATACCTTTTTTTCTTTTTCCTTTTGTACCTACTTTTTTTTTACGCTCCTGCATATTTTTTTGATTATTTTACTTATTTTTTTCGTTTTTTTGTTCATGTATTGCTTTATATGTTATGTTATTTTGATGTTGTTTAAATTTATTTCTTTATTGTTTCTATGTTGTTTCAATGTTTCAAAACAATATTTTTATGCTTTTTTTGTTATGTATTATTTTGTACATTGTTTCTATTATTTCGGCGTTATTCTACAATATTTTTAGTGTTGTTCTAATAATTTTTTTTGTTGTTTCCATGTAGTGTTCAATGTGTAAATACAAATTTTACCTATTTTTAAGGTCTTTTTATTCATGTGGTGTTTTTAATATTTTTTACGTTATTTTACGGGTTGTTTCCATATTGTTAAAAATGTTGTTATGATGTTTCTTTGTTGTTTCCATGTAGTTTTTGATGTTTAAATACGATTTTTACCTTTTTTTTTTTTGCTCATATGGTATATTCTATATTGTTTTTGATTTGTTTCTATATTGCTTCCTGGTTGTTTCCATGTTTTTTTATGTTTTCATGCATTGGATCAAAAATTGATTTGTGTTTTTTCCATTCATTTTGTTTCTATAATATTTTTAATTTGTTTGGTTTTAATATGTGTTGTTTTATTTGTATATTTCTTGATTTCTTATAAGACTTGAGTATAAATGAATTATTTAACGAGGGAAACTTTATTTTTCACTTTGAAATTTTATTGAAAAAACATGTTTGAAACATGTTAGAAACAATTTTGAAACAAAGCGTAAAAAAGTCCGGAAATTTTGGCGGGAGCGTAAATTTGTGAAAAAAGGCGAGAAGAGTAATTTGGGTAAAATAGTCTTAGGAAAGCGTAAAAGTCGACATTATCTCTAAAAAGTGGGACATTTATGTCAATTGCCCTAGAATCTAATTCAAGTAGTCTTTTTCAACTTTGAAATTAAATTAAATTTAAACCTTGAACTTTGATCCTTGCATAATTTGACTTGCTTCATATTAAGTTTAGTTTTAAATTATCAAGTGGAACTTATCAATTGGGAATCGGCTTGAATTAATTCGTGGCAATCCTCAAAGTTGAATACATCTATGTAATACTTCAAACAATTGATTGCTCATATAATTTTAGAAACAATATGTCAACTATTAATACAAATAAATAATAAAAGAAAAATATGTGACTTAGTCATACACCTGAGTGCTCGGCGATCACCCAGTAGTGCACAGGCGGTATTTGGAAAGAGGATACCATGATATACAATATTGGATAATGAGGAAAAGTTCAAGTTAAATAAAGTTTTAATTATCCTTGTATTTTCTTAGAAAACCACAATATTAAGGTTATACTAATTTTACCTTCATGTGTCTTTTTTTTTTGATCGGTAATTTTTTACCTTCATGTGTTGTTGTTAAGTTATATGGTTTAAGTAAAAACATGCTAAATCTCCCTTTCTAATTGAAGCCATGACGTGTATATTTTATAGACTTAGCAAGGTTTTGTACTAATTCGTGCAAATAACTTGCAACCAAATCTGTGTATAGAGCAAACAAAAGTATATAATGGAAGAAGTCTCCCATCATCATGTAGTTCAAATACTGTTAGACTTTATCAACTCAAAAAGCAAGCCTTGAGCCAGCTATTAGCTTCATTTAAATAGTGCCCATCAAATACTGAGCTTGTGTAGGTTATCACTATATAAGGGCTTAGCCATATTTTCATTCTTCACAATTAAACTTGTTTTCCTATCAAGAAAGGTAGAGCTACTAAAAATGGGAGTCCTAGTAAAACCACGGCACTTGCTTTGTCATGTGTGCATTGGCCTTTTGCATCATAGCCTCTCAGTGGCGGCACATAAGCCGCAAGTTTATGCTTCACCATTACCAAAACTCCATCCAAAATCTCACTACAAACACTTGCCTTATTTGCCCAAATTACCTCTCCCATCTAAACATGTAAAACATCCATATTACTATAAATCTCCTCCCCCACCACAAAAAAGTACTACTATAGTTCACCTCCACCTCCAAGATATTACTATAAGTCACCACCACCACCAAAAAGCGAGAACATCCAAAGTATTATTACAAGTCTCCCACCACCACCAAAGAAGTACTACTATAGCTCACCTCCACCACCACTTATTACTACAAGTCACCACCACCTCCAAAGCGCGCGAGCATCAGAAATATTACTACAAGTCTCCACCACCACCACCAAAGAAGTACTACTATAACTCACCTCCATCACCAGCATATTATTACAAGTCACCACCACCTCCAAAGCAAGCGGAACATCAAAATATTTTTACAAATCTCCTCCACCACCACGAAAGAAGTACTACTACAACTCACCTCCACCACCAACATATTATTACAAGTCACCACCACCACCTCCGAAGCAAGCGGAACATCCGGAATACCTTTACAAGTCTCCACCACCACCCCAAAAGTACCACTACAACTCACCTCCACCACCAATATATTACTATAAGTCGCCACCACCTCCAAAACACTCAGGAAAAACACCATACACTTATAACTCACCACCTCCACCATCACCTTCACCACCGCCACCATATTATTACAACTCACCTCCACCACCATCCCCGTCTCCTCCTCCACCATATTATTACAACTCACCACCCCCACCATCTCCCTCTCCTCCTCCACCATATTACTACACATCTCCACCACCTCCATCACCATCCCCACCACCACCATACTACTACACGTCTCCTCCTCCTTCCACGCAATATTAAGGGAGTTTTGCTATTTCCGTTTATGAATAGAAATCCACGATTCTTTGGGAGTTGTTGCCTTCAATATGCTAAGTTGTTCGTTATCATTTAGGATGTATTCGTCAATAAGCAAGTGGTCGTGTGAGATCCTTGCTCTGTTCTCTTTCCTTTAAGCCTCTTGGCTACTAGATTTTTTTTGTCATGTCCTCTTGTATCAACTTCTCATGAAATTTCACTTAAGAGTTTTGTATTTTGAAGGTCCCATGCATCATTTTCTTGGTGTATGCTTTTTCAATAAGTTGGGAGTACTATTTGTAGGGGAAGGGGAGGGGATAAATTTTAAATAAACTTAAAAATACCGGGTTCGAACTCCGATTAACACTCTTACAAAGGGTGAACGATACTACTTGAACTACAAGCTCATGGTTTTTATAGTGTATACTTAATTTCCTATCTTCCGAAGTTTATTTGCTAGTATTTCTTTGGGTCGATAGTGTAATTTTTTTTGCCACTTTGAAATTTTTAAGTAAGACCAAAGTGAAAAAAAGATGTACTCTTTTTCTTAAGGGATAATTACAAAAAGTACCCATGAGGTTTGACTAATTACCAAAAAACCCATCTAACTTTAAAACTTACAAAAAGTACCCTGAGGTTTGAAATATATTTCAAAATCCCCTTCATATTTGTAAAATCATTACAGATTATCCCTTAATTTTAACACTAAATCAAACCTCATGGATACGTTTTGTAAGTTTTAAAGTTAGTTGGATTTTTTGGTAATTAGGTCAAACCTCGGTGTGTGCTTTTGTAATTATCCCTTTTCTTAATTAGCTCTTCGTCTCGACAAATGTTCTATGAAATGCATCTTTGGAACCACAACTTGCTTATAGAATAATCATTAAGATAATAACTTAAAAATAAATTTTTAATTATCTACACTAGCTAGTGATATGTATGACACAACTATTCTAATCATTAATATTAGGGATAACAATTTTACCCCAACCAACGGTTAACCGCCCTGCCTTGTTCCACTTGGGTCTCTCTGTCCCGTGGCCTTGTAGTACTTGTGCAGGTATAACTCATTGGCCCCACCTCATATATTTTTAATATATTTATTATAGTTTTTGCATATATAATAATATTATAGTATAATATTTATCTTTAAATATTATTTCTAGCATTTATAAATTAAAAATAAACAACCTTTGTAAATATATTTTATAAATATATAAAAATAAATACTTTTTCCTTTTTTTTCTTTTTTTATTTAAGTTTATTTAATTTGGGGCATGATGGGCTAAACCGCTGCCGCCCCGTTCTAAGGACGGGACATGTCTTTATGTACCCAATCCAACCTGCCCCATTATCATTCATAATGTTTTTTGAAAGGATTGTCATCCCTAATTAATATAGTGAAATAAATAGAATAACTCATGCTTGGATCAAAGTATTTAATTCTATTCTTATTTAAAACGGTACATTGGTGAATCTAGAACCTCAATGAATAAATATAATTAATTGACATCAAGTTATGTCAGCGAATCATGTTTCAGCACAAATGCTTTTTTCTGGAAATTTAGAGTATTTTGTCCATAAACTATTAAAAATTCGAGTTTAATTCTTGTCAGACACCGCTTATAGTAAATCTTAGGGCATCTCCAATGCCATCCCTTTAAAAACCTCTAAAAACCTACTTTTTGGTGGGGCCCATAATGCCACATCATAAAAACCTCAAAAAGAAAAAAACCCATCTTTCTCTCCACAATCCAAAAGCCTCTAAATAGCTTTTTTGTGGACCCTATGTTCCTAACCATAAAATCACACATCTTTCATTATATTTTCATTATATAACATGTATTATTACATTTATATAAAAATATATATCATTTATAATTTTACTTTATGAATAAAATATATTTTATACATATAATATTTTATATAACCAAAAAATAGGAAAAATTTATTTATAATTGTTGCGATAGTACATCGTTAGACATTAAAATATTACAATCAATTCATAAAATTTATCTATTGATCTAAACAATAATCGCCTCCATAGAGTGTCCAAATGTGCTCAACTAAGTCGGCTCAAAGTTGGTGATGTATTTGACTATCGCGTATCTGAACGTCTTGAAGGTATTCTTGAAATGCAGGTGGAGCCCTGAAATATTTGTTCTCGAGGATCTCCTTCATCATCCACCCATATTTTGGTGTTTCCCTTCATCCTCAATAATCATGTTGTGCAAAATAATGCATGTATGCATGATATCTTTCAAATTGTCCTTGTACCATAATCGCCCGGACCTCGACCATTGCCCAACGAGATTGGAGTACTCCAAACGCTCGTTCAACATCCTTTCTTGCATTCTTATCTTTGTTTAAAAATCTTTCTCTTAGGATCTTGAGACAATCAAAACTCTTGACAAACGTTTCCCATTTTTGGATAGATCCCATCGGTTAGATAGTACCCTTTTGTATATCGTGTGCGTTCTTTGTGAAATTGGCGCTGGTGCATTTTCTTGTAGAGCGTCATTGAATAAAGGTGATTCATTAAGCACATTTATATCATTACGCGATTCTACTACTCCAAAAAGGCATGCCATATCCATAAATCTGCGAGATCGACCGCTTCAAGCACAATTGTTGGGACTCCATGATCGCCTCGAGTAAATTGGCCTTTCCAAGCCGTGGGACAATTTCTCCATTCCCGATGCATACAATCAAGGCTACACAATATTCCAGGAAATCCATGCTTGCGGCCATGCATTTCAAGCAAACGTTGGATGTCAGTTTCATTGGGCCTTCTTAAGTATTGTGGCCCAAATACTTCAATCACACATTTACAAAATTTTATCAAACATTCTAGGGCAGTTGTCTCACCCGTCCGTAGGTACTCATCGCAACTATCGGCCGGGGATCCATATGCCAATTGACGGATAGCTGCTGTGCATTTTTGAAGGGGCGGCAAACCTCATCTTCCCACTGCATCAACTCTCCATTCAAAATATTCTTAGTGATTCTGCAAGGCATTGACTATGCGAAGGAATAACCCTTTTTGCATTCGAAATCGTCGTCGAAATACTTCATCAGGATATACTGGTTGCTCGGAGAAATAATCATTGAAAAGACGATCCTGTCCGGTTTCACGATCTCAATTTAAATACCTTCTTCTGTGCGTTCTATTGGAAGAATTCAGAGCTCCTTGACGTCTACTTTCCTCGTGCTCAAGTAATTCCAACATCATTTGATCCAAGACATTATCTGAATCCAATAGAAAATCTCTCCATCGCTCAAATAGAATGGAAGGTCTAGAGTGATTGGGATCGTCAGACATTTGAGAATACAATGTTTGTAGAATAGAGAATTATATCTTCTATAATGTATATATAAACTAGTTTGTAACAACTAGTTTATAACGGCTAGTTTGTAATGGCTAGTTTGTAACGGTTAGTTTGTAATGGCTAGTTTTTAACGACTAGTTTATAACGGCTAGTTATAATGGCTAGTTTTTAACGACTAGTTTATAACAACTATTTTTTATTATTCAACACAAATTACGTTAATATAAAATAAAATGGAATACATAAATAAAATACAGAAATAACAAACAAGAATATATCACACCCACAAGATATCTATTAGAAGCCCCATCTCTTTTTAATCTCTTCACAGTAGAACATATGTAATCTAAGTTGATCCTCTGTCATCCCACTTGTATCCGTCATATAGATTTCATAATCCTTTCTCTTTGCCTTCTTCTTTTGCATTTGCAGTTTTTCCCTCTGTAGTTCTTCTATCCCTTTTAATCTACTATGATTCATCATCGTTAGATGTTGTAGCTGTAGACTTTCCTCTCTTCTTTGCTGCTTTTTGCCCAATTGGACGACTGTGGACTTCACAATCATCTACATCAATAGGAGCATCCACATTCGATGATGATATGCTACCCCTTGATTGAGAAACTCTTGTTTTCTTTTTAATGTAATCAACTTGTGGAGCCCATTTTGGACAATCTTTAACAATCCTCCATACATGTTCATATCTGAAATCCCCATTACCATTGTGTTTATACTCTTGACATGCCCTAAAGAGTATATCATCATCACTTTGTCCGCTTTGACGATTGGCATATAATCAATTGTAAATAGCAGTAAACTCATTCACCATTGGTTGGATTCTATAGAAGTGAGATTTTAATGGCACACAATCTCTCTCCATGACACCTTTGGGGCGACATTTATTGTAGTAGTCTGTAATTCATATTCAAAAAGCAGTTTCTTTTTGATCATTACCAACCTCCGGTCTTCACTAAAAGTGATCCATGCCGCCGCAAGTTTCTCATCTTCCTCGTCTGTCCAAGTTGTCCATTTTTGCCACCTCTTCCCATTTTATTAGTTGTCTCCTTATCTTTATCAAGAACAATATTTTTGAGCTCTACTTGTGTTGAATGTTGTGGGAACGGTGAGTCTGGAATTGATGATGGTGTTGAAAGTTCCTTGTCTGTCCCGGAAGCATCTATGCCAACTCTTCTTGATTCATTAGAAGAAGGAGAACTACCTGAAGGAGGGATTGGCATCCCAAATTGGTTGCCCATGGCTCGCCAATATTCGGGCAAATACATATAAAATGGAGGTATTTGAGGGGTTCAAATTAGTTGAGTACGTTTGAGAACTTTGAAAATTTCGAGAAAATTGTGGAAAATTTGGAATAATTGCAAAATTTTGAGGGTATTGTGTAGGAGCAGAAAATTGAGAATTTTGGAAGGATGGAATATTTGGTGGCATTTTTGCGATGTATTTTCATCAATATTTTGAGAATTGAAAAAATTCATAAAGACCGATTATAATTTTCATCCATATTGGATAAAATTTTGAATTATATGAAAGAAGGAATCAAAGAAAAATAAAGGTAATTGGATGTAGTTTGAACAACTTATATGTTTGAGAATTTGAGGTGAGGTGAATTCAAAATAAAAAACATAAATATATATTAAAAAATTAACCAATCAAAAAAGTTTTTTTAATAGAAAGGAGCGGTCCGTGAAGTCGGTACTACTTTTTGTGGGATTGAAAAAAGTTGTTGGCTACATTGGGATGAGCTTTTTTTTTGTACAGGTTTTCACTTGAAAAACCCATCAAAAAAGCGGGCGTTGTGGCTGCCCTTAGTGACCAACAAGCTGATGTATATTTTTTTCTTTCTAAAACTTATTTTTCCTTCATTTTTTGCTGACATGGCAACCTACATGGCAATTCTGAATGATCAAATATTGTCTCCAATTTAAATTAGATAAAATATTTAAATTAAATAAATATTAAAATCTAAAGTAAAAAAACAAGCTCGTAGATGAGCGGACAACCATTTTCCACATCTATTAGGTTCAACTATTAATAAATGGTTTCTTGTGAAGAAGCAACAAAATTGGTGGTGGCGGTGGCGATGAAATGGTACATCCGATCTCAAGCTTGCGATTTTTGTTTTTCGATTTTTCGGCCAAATTGTGGCCGGCGATTGGTGGGGTTGTGGTTGCGTGGATTGGGGAGCGAGGTTATGCGATGGTGGTTTTGAGTGGTATTCATGTGGCCGAAATTTGGAGCTTTTCAAGCTTAATTTCCTCGGTATTTTTTTCTGTGATTTAACCAAGTAAACCAGTATACCTGCAAGGCTCTCTTCAGGGTCCTCGTTCGGGGTCACTTCAAGTACTTTAGATGGGTGACCTGAAGTAGAACACACGTTAGGCTAGTCGGGATGGCCCCCAGCTAAGGCCCTCCGATGCTAAGTCCCTCCGATGCGTAAGTCAGTTCGAGTCGTAAGGTAGATAAAGTAAGAATAGTGAAGTGATGAATGAACAATAAAAACTTAACCTCTTGATAATTGTGCCTGACTTTTATAGTGATGATTATGTACGAGCATATCGGTTCACATGACATCATCGTGAGAGTCTTTTTGCCAGAGAGTCAATGGTAGGGAGGAGCTTGGGTCGGATCAGTTTGGGTCGGTTCGAGCCAAACATGATCCGAGTAAAAAAGACGCGGATCCTGCCTTTCTTAATCAATTTTGGACTATTTTTAAAGGTAAAGTGATAAAATCATTTTATTGGTTTATCATTACTCTCTCAACTTCTTTTATTCTTTTAAGTAAAAGAAGTTTTGATCTGGTCTACTGAATACGAAGAGCCACAAATCTGTGCCATTGATTGTGATTATTTAAGTTCCTTAGAGGTTGATAAATATTACTGAGAGAAGTAAAATTTCATTTACTTTACCTTAGTTAAAAAAGATTTGCTTCGCGCTTAGGTCGCCTTCAACATCGTCCTCGCTATAACATTAAATCACCCTCGTCTTCGTGTTACATCTGCCTTTGCTTCACTCTTCATCTTCACCATCGTCTTCACTGCTTGAGATCTAGGTAGCCTCTTGTTCTTAATTATGTCTTCTTGTTCATCCGATTTGGGACCGGGATCGGATTTATCCTCAAGATCTACCTCTCGCGCCTAGGACAGTGAAGCAAATCTTGAGGTCAAGGCCCCCTAGGCTCTTATTAGATCCATGGTTGAGGGTCATGAAATACCCTCTATCCGTAGGAGATTTTTTATCCCCGACAATTTTGAGGTAATAGATCATAGATCCTAAGATACGGTGGATAAGCCTCCACCTCAATGCCTTGTGTTTCACATAGCGGCCTTAGAGCGGGCCTTAGGTTTCCCTTGCGATCATATAGAAAGTATTTTAACTAGTTTAGATGTTTGCCCAACTTAGTTAGTGCCTAACTCCCTTTGACATATAATAGGATTTATCATAAATATGTGTTTCTTTGATGTGGACCTTTTTTTTGTTCACTTTTAGTCTCTATATTCTATGAGTTCTTGTACCAATACAGGAGAGGTTGGCTTCATTTACGTATCTCCTAAGCCAAATTATAAATTACTTGATAGGCTTCCCTCTTCCCATGGCACTTGGATGAATTCATTCGTCTTATTCAACCTCTCGATCGCCCTTTGGAGGGTTTCTTTAGTTTGGAGGCTTGCACGACCTCAACCCCGAGGTCTTGGGCTTGCTACTTCAGATGAGAACTTTATTTCCCGTCGATTAACCAAGAGGTGGTTCAAGGATTCAAAATTAATTACTGAAGGTGTACTCTCTCTTGTAGGTCTTAGCTTTGTACCTCGAACCGGACCTTTGGTTATTGCCTTACAATTTCTTTCTTATTTTCATAAATACTTATATTTTTTTAATAAGTTGGGAATACGGTTGGAGGGAGGGGATAAATTTCAAATAAATTGAAAGATACCGAGTTCGAATCCTGGTTAATACCATTAGAAAGTGTGAGCGATACCACTTGAGCTACAAGCTAGTGGTATTTTAAAAGTTTAATTTTTTTGAGTTATGCACACACACTTCACTAGGGATAGAACCATTGACCTCCCACTCATAAGAGGGAGTGATACAACTAGGCCAAATGGTTGTTGGTCATAAATACTAATATTATCATACTTATGTTATCTTTTCTTTGCAGATATGGTTGTTTGTATTCTATGGTGACCAAGCAAAAATGAAGGCCCAACTTGCAAAAAATGATGGGTTAACCCGACCGGTGCTGCCATCTACTTGGCTCCCTCTAGCTTCTTCACCTAAACATGAGCCTTCACCTTCACATGCACAATCTTAGTTAACCCTCAACCTAATGAGGTGGTGTATATTGACTAAGTGTCAAAGCTCGGGCCGTTGCCTCATGAAGGGTTATAGACCTCACTTGGAGCTTTTAGGAATTCTCCCAGAAGGGATTCTACTTCATTAATTGATATAGATGCTACTCCAAGATGGACATCTATTAATCCATCTCAAGGAGAGAAAATGAAGAGGCAAACACGGGAAGATAACTCTCATCTTAGTGACAAGGTCCACACATCTTCCACTCAAGGCCTTTGGCTTTACCCAGGACTTCGATTCGGATATGCCATTGATTCAAGAGGTCGCTCGGGGCCTCGCACTACGCGGCAAAAAGACATACCAATTACTCTTTGCAATTTCTCGATATAGATTTATTGATGTTGATATCGATCTTTTAGGGCAATCATTCGGTTCATGGGCATATATGGGGAGGCTAACCTTAACTTAAGGCGTTTAAGATGGGACCATATTCTCCATCTTCATAGCCAACCGGACAAGCCTTGGATTATGTGTGGAGATTTTAACACGGTGCTCACCCAAAGTGATTTTCAAGGAACCAACCCCGAGCGGAATGGAAAATCAAATTGTTCGAGATACTCTAGCACATCTTAACATGTTTGATCTCGATTTGAAGGCCCTCTTTTCACTTGGAACCGCCTTTCGCTCCATCCGTTCACTCGTAGAGCTAAGCTTCATCGCGCCATTTTCAACCCAAGTGGAAAAATCTTTTTCCTTGAGTCGAGTTGTCCATCATCCTACTTTCTTCTCCAACCATTCCCTCATTCAAATCGATGTTGAAGGCCGTGATCTGAATGATTGTCAGAGACGTAAACGGCGTCCATTTCAATTCGAAGCCCTCTCCTCGAGAGTTAAGTGGTCATGAAGAATTCATTAAAAATGTTGGGATGATTGTGGCAGCTCTCTCCGCTCAAAAATCCAAGACTGCTCCATTGGGCTTCTCAATTGGGGTCGACAATATAACAAAGATTTGGACATTGAAGTGAATGATCTCAAAAAGAAGCTCGTACTTCTTCATTCAGGTCCGATTTCAGAGAGTGCAAGAAATGAAATTTTAGAAATCCACAACCGTCTGGAACTATGTCTTGACTTGCTTGATCTAAAATGGAAACAACGAGCAAAGATGCATTGGTACAAAAAAGGCAATAGAAACACTCGTTTTTTGCATAACCGGGCTAATAAATGAAATCAAGTCAATCATATATCTAGTCTCAAAGTCGGCACATACCAAGTTTATGACACCCCCGAAGGCATCGAAAAATCATTCTCGACCTTTTTAGTAGCCTTTTCTCCTTCTCCACCCCATCAGACACGGATATCTCTCTGGCACTTAGCAGACTCACTCTGAGAATTTCCCCGACGATGAACCAGCTGCTACCAGAGCCGTTCACTGAGAGGGAGATCATCAAAGCACTAAAGCACATGCACCTTTCAAATAACCCAGCCTGGATGGTATAAGCCCTGTATTCTATAAAAAAAAATTGGCACATTGTTGGTAAAGATGTAGTGAATTCTGTTCTGAATTTTCTCAATAACCACTCTACTGATAACACCTTAAACTTTGCCCACATTGTTCTAATACCTAAAGTGCATAGCCCTGAACTTATTACGCAATTCTGCCCCATTAGCCTCAGTAACGCCAAATATAAATTAGCCTCCAAGGTCCTGGCCAACCGTATCCGAATAGTCCTCCCGAACATAATATATGAATCTCAATCTACCTTTGTCCCTGACGACTTGATCAATGATAATATCCTTCTTGCACATGAAATTCACCATTACATACGAGTAAAATCCCCATCAAATACTGGTCTTATGTCCATTAAATTAGACATGAGCAAAGCCTTTGATAGGATTGAATGGAGTTTTTTTCATAGGACTTTGTGTGCATTAGGTTTTGCTGCTCCTTTTGTTGATCTTATTATGTTATGTGTGACCACTACTAATTTCTCGTTTCTTTTAAATAGCACCGAATTCGGTCACCTTACACCTCAGAGGGGTATCTGTCAAGGCGATCCCCTTTCGCCTTACCTCTTCATCATTTGTTCGGAAGTATTTTCATGTATTTTGCAGGACTTACAATTGTGCAAGAGAATTCATATGATTGAAAACCCATCGCTCCTCCGCCCACGAATCTTGCATCTCTTCTTCGCCGATGACACTCTACTCTTTGGACATGCAACCCTCGATGAAGCCAAATACCTTCTGTTCACTTGGTTTTATACCAATGATTTGGGCTTTCTAGACTTGAGTTTTGTGTTGTTTTTGAGTATTTTGAGTCATTTGAGTAGCCAAGCCATGTTGAGAGCCAATTATATTGAGTTTATAGTCATAGTAATGAATCTTGTATCAAAAGAAGTACAAACGAGCAAACAATGAGAGATTGATTTGAAGAAACGTCCAAACGCGTCTGAAATTTCTATCACCGGCGCATTTCGTATTTTGCCATAACTCTCTCTACAAAATTGATATTGAGATGATTCAAGTGGCTATGGAAATCTAAGAAATAGAGCTACAACTTTGAAGGTCTCAAAAGCAAATTCCAACATTTTGTGGGTGAAAAACTCGGTCGAGTGCCATGCAGCTAATACAGGGTCACTTCCATATGAAATTTCAAGTGGGCGGCTGCGGCCTTCGGGCGGATCATTTTTGGTAAATTTACGGCGCCGCAGCTTCTCAAGGCGGAAATTTCTATGTTCACCTACCCTCTTTCTTGGACTTTTGTGGGACTATAAATAGAAGCTTTGGGGCTTGAAATTAGGGATCTTGGACCCTTGGGAAGACAAGAAAACAAATGACACAAGACAAAGAAGAAGGTTTGAAACATCTTGGGAAGAGCTTGGATAAGAAGATTGGAGGTTCTATCATCTAGAAATAGAGAAGATCCCTCAACTCTTGTTCTTATTTTGTTGCTTTCTTCATATCTTGTAAGATGTATTGTTGTATTCTTATGGATTCATTTTCTTTAATCATGAGCTAAACTCTATAATTCTAGAGGATGATGTAATCTATGTTTGAACTTATGTTTTGAAATTGTGGTTTGTCAATCTAGACCTATCAATTTATTTGTGCTATTTGGATCTATTGCTTCTAAATTACTTGATCAATAATTTAGAGTGTTTGGTGTATTTGATTTAACACTTGAGAGAGGTAATTGAATACATGACCTTGAAATAGCATAACCTAGGATTTCATAGAATTGAGAGATTTGTGAATCCTTTGAAGTCATTTATCAAGATTCATAGCTTTTATTAAGATTTCAATTGGTGATTTTTATAGAGATATTGATTTCCCAATTAGATCTAAAATCATTTGGCACTCGAGAGAGGAAATGATTATTGTAGAAATCTTGGCTTATAAATTGATAATTGATGATTGATAAACCATATTGATAACATAAGGGATAACTAGATTCATCACACCTCTAGAATTCATCTAATCATTTGGATAAACTCATTGATATTTCCATATTCTTAATTTATTTTTGATATTTTTAGTATAATCAACTCCATCAAATATTGAATTTCTAAATAAAGTTAGACTACTATATTATAGTACTTAGCGATAATTCGATAATTATTCCCAATGGATTCGACAACCTTACTTCTCTATATTAAAACTTGACACCGTAGACTTGCGGTTAGAAAAATACCTAACAAGTTTTTAGCGCCGTTCTTTGGGAATACAATTTTTGGTGCTAATATTGCGATAGATAGAATTATTCTTAATTTAGACATTTTTTTTATTTTTTTCATTTTTCTTTTGTAAATTCTACTTCTACAATGCTTGATTTGTTTATTTGAATTGGTATAGGTGCACCTATTCGGATGGAAGAGGCAAAACCATCTTTGGAAGACGCCTCATTTCATTCATGAATCAAACGACTTCATTTATGAGTCAAATAAATTTATTAATGAGGAAATGAGAAATAGCCTTACCAAAAACGAAGCAAAGATGGACAAGATGAAGTTGCAATTGACACAATTGGCCAATACTATGGATTCACAATTGAAAAATCTCGAGACTCAAATGGGCCAATTAGTTACAATAGTTGGTGGGCAACATCAAAAAGCCATTTTTAAGCACCACCGGAAGCCAACTCGAAGGAACAATCTAGTGCCATTCATCAAATGAGTGGTACCGAATACGAAAGATGAAGATCCTGGAAAAGCAAGAAAGTTTGGAACCAAACACGGATTGTGTGTTTATGCACTTTCGGCCGTGTGTGTGAGTCCGAAAAGGAGCAAAAACAGGACAAGGAACACACGAACCATGTGTGTACGCCCGTGCATTGCGTGCATGATATAAGAAAACTATTCCATAATGAGACAAGCACGGAATATGCGTACACGCACGGACAACATGAGCATAACCCAGATCAAAATGTTCCAACACCAGGACTCTGTACTTGCTTGGAGATCCCAAGTATGTATTACTAGATGCAAACAGAAAAACGGTTCTTGACCACGATCCAAAACAACTAATATATGCATTCAAAGGTGGTACAAATCAAAATTAACAGGCGTCGAGCTAAAGACGTTAAATATAGCGCTTGTTGGGAGGCAACCCAACAATTTGTGGTGTGATTTTTGTTTTTTTTTGTTTTTTTTTCGTTTTCTTTATAAAAAAAGAAAATTACCTGATTTTACTTCGCAGACCACACATGGGCGGGGCATGCGTGAATGCACGATCCGTGCATGATTGAGGAATTGGAGATATTTATACGGCCCCACAATAAATCAGGTCCAATCCACACGGGTTTATATTGAAATTCTATCTTCTCTACGTGCGATATAATTTCATTTAAGTTTGGGGGGAGAGATAGTTATTTTGATATGAAATGTGTGTGAAAAAAGTGCATTTTGTGTGTTTTCATACGATTGCATGTAAAACATTTTAGGTTGCATTTGCATTAGAAGCACTTTTACAGTTTTAGCACGTTTATTGTTTTCATAGATTTTAAGGAGTGAGTTGACCATGTGCGACGAGACTTGATGCTTATATTTTTGAAAAAAATTGTATTGTTTTGATTGGGTGTTGAGTATGAGTTGATTGAGCCATGAATAGATGATATTGAGCATGTGGATATTGAGAACATGGTTTGATGCTTTGAATTACGTATTTGCAAGCCTGTGAGCTTTTGAGCCTTTACTACTTTCATCCTATGCAATCTTGTTGTTAATTTGAGTGTATTATTCATGTTGTTAGAATTCTAGAACTTGCTCTGGTATCTCTGTCAAGGTCACATGTTGTATGCGAATTGTGAAAATGATCAAAGGCCATTTTGTTAGCCCTTCAAGCCTTTTGCTTACCTAATGATGATATTGAAATCCCTAGTTAGCCAACTTGAGCCTATTGCCTAATTTTTGATAGTCACAATTCAAGCGCTTTAACTTGATAAATCTTTTACCCAACACTCGAGTGTATATCATTGAGTAAAGGGATTGAATAAGGGTGAATGGGTGAAATCAAAATGTTAGAAGGTGGTGTTAGAGTTGGTTGATGAGAACAAAAGAGAAAGAAAAAGGAGATATGAAATGTTGAAAACTCATATAAGAGTCAAAAAAAAAAATAGTTCGATCAATGAGTTTTCTTTGAATGAACTTGGAGGTTAAGAATTGTAATGTGAATGGTTGAGTTTACAAAATAAAGGGGATGGAGATAAGAAGAGTTGGTGAAAATGAGAGGTGATTTGAGTAGCATATTGAGCTTTAATGTAGATGAATTATATGCTCACCGGTCTATACGCTCGAGTTTGAGTCACCCTATCTATATTTTTCTACCCCAACCAAAGAGCCTTCATTACAACCAAAGGAAAAAGTCCTTTTTGATTCACAATTTTGCATACATCCTAGTGGCGGAGATATGAGATGATTTGCAAGCCTATGGTAATTCTGCAATATTGAATTGAATTGAGCGTAAACACGTCCTATATTCATTCGAGATGAGAGTATACACTTGATCTTTGTGAGGTGTAATTCTTAGCATTTACCATGGTTTCTTTAATATGTGCTCTATGTTAGATGTTTGAGGCTTGGTTAATTCATTGCTTGATACCTATGATGAACAATACAAAATTTTATGGAGTTGTTGTGCGTTCAACTTTTCATTACTCCCAGTCATGTTTTGTCTTGTTTTTAAAAGTGTTGACCGGACGACCAACAGTTTAAGTTTGGGGTATTTGTTCACTTGGTTTTATACCAATGATTTGGGCTTCCTAGACTTGAGTTTTGTGTTGTTTTTGAGTATTTTGAGCCATTTGAGTAGCCAAGCCATGTTGAGAGCCAATTATATTGAGTTTATAGTCATAGTAATGAATCGTGTATCAAAAGAAGTACAAACGAGCAAACAACGAGAGATTGATTTGAAGAAACGTCCAAACGCGTCTGAAATTTCCATCACTGGCAGCGTTTCGTATTTTGGCCATAACTCTCTCTACAAAATTGATATTGAGATGATTCAAGTGGCTATGGAAAGCTAAGAGATAGAGCTACAACGTTGAAGAAGGTCTCAAAAGCAAATTCCAACATTTTGTGGGTGAAACACTCGGTCGAGTGATGGGCAGCCTGAATACAGGTCGCTTCCATATGAAATTTCAAGTGGGCGCTGCATTTTCCAGGCGGATCATTTTTGGTAAATTTACGGCGCCGCTTCATCCCAGGCCGCAGCGCCTCGGGCGGAAATTCCTATGTTCCTCACCTTTTTATTGAACTTTTGAGGGGCTATAAATACATACATGGGAGGCTTAATCTAGGGTATGGAGGAAAGGTGGGAATACACCCAAGAACACAAGAAACACATCAATTTCATCAAGGAAGAATCAAAGGAAGAATCGGGTCGAATCGGAGCTTGAGGATTGAAGATTAATCGAGAGATTATCCATTTCCTAAGTTTTCTCATTCTTTGTGCTTTAATCTTTCAATTTAGCTTATTATGAAGATGATCAATTTGTCTATGAGTTGTTTATTTATAATGGGTAGCTAAACTTCTTGTGATTTACGGGTTTTGGAAGTATATTAATTGAACTCTTGTTGATTGTTTTAATCTTAATTGAAGTTATTGTCTTGAAGCCTATTTGAGTACTTTGTTCTTATTCTTGTTTTATCATTTGGCCAATGATTTAGCATGTTTGATATATTGATTCATAATTCGAGAGATGAATTTCAATATTAGATCTTGAGTACTTGACATGAATATTTGCATAATCGAGAGGTTTGTGAATATTTGTGAGGATATTTGATCTTTTGTGCATTTTGGGAGTTGTTTATCTTATGTTGAGTAGAGATACTAGCATAGATATTTCAATCTACACTTTATATACATCTCAAGAGGGAGGATAAAATACCGTTGTGATCGTCTTATAGGTGTATTGATAATAACTTTGGCTTTGATTAAATCGTAAAACAAGAGGAATATTAATTGAAACCATAACCCGGAATCCATTTCATTTCCTTGGTAATTCCACTATTATTTTCATCTTGTGTTTTTGTGGTTATTCTTATCTTTTCTTCCACAACAATCATTCAATTTCGATCGTCTAAATAAAAATAAGGCTATCTTAGTTCAATACTTAGCGCATTAATTTATTAGTCTCCGTGGATACGACCTTGCTTACCCTATTCTATAAACTACACCGTACACTTGCGGTGAAGCTAAAAATAAGGCGAACAAGTTTTTGATGGAGTTAATTATCGAACAAGTTTCTTGACTTAGAAAAAACTTGTTAGGTATTTTTCTAACCGCAAGTCTACGATGTCAAGTTTTAATATAGAGAAGTAAGGTTGTCGAATCCACAGGGAATAATTATCGAATTATCGCTAAGTACTATAATATAGTAGTCTAACTTTATTTAGAAATTCAATATTTGATGGAGTTGATTATACTAAAATATCAAAAATATATTAAGAATATGGAAATATCAATGAGTTTATCCAAATGATTAGATGAATTCTAGAGGTGTGATGAATCTAGTTATCCCTTATGTTATCAATATGGTTTATCAATCATCAATTAACAATTTATAAGTCAAGATTTCTACAATAATCATTTCATCTCTCGAGTGCCAAATGATTTTAGATCTAATTGGGAAATCAATATCTCTATAAAAATCACCAATTGAAATCTCAATAAAAGCTATGAATCTTGATAAATGACTTCAAAGGATTCACAAATCTCTCAATTCTATGAAATCTGGGTTATGCTATTCCAAGGTCATGTATTCAATTACCTCTCTCAAGTGTCAAATCAAATACACCAAACACTCTAAATTATTGATCAAGTAATTTAGAAGCAATAGATCCAAATAGCACAAATAAATTGATAGATCTAGATTGACAAACCACAATTTCAAAACATAAGTTCAAACATAGATTACATCATCCCTCTAGAATTATAGAGTTTAGCTCATGATTAAAGAAAATGAATCCATAAGAATACAACAATACATCTTACAAGATATGAAGAAAGCAACAAAATAAGAACAAGAGTTGAGGGATCTTCTCTATTTCTAGATGATAGAGCCTACAATCTTCTTATCCAAGCTCTTCCCAAGATG
Source organism: Rehmannia glutinosa (assembly GCA_016081115.2). NCBI lineage: Eukaryota > Viridiplantae > Streptophyta > Magnoliopsida > Lamiales > Orobanchaceae > Rehmannia > Rehmannia glutinosa. Next base: position 75,593,216 of record CM071924.1, on the reverse strand, counting down.
TTCCAAACCTTCTTCTTTGTCTTGTGGCTGTTTTCTTGTCTTCCCAAGGGTCCAAGATCCCTAATTTCAAGCCCCAAAGCTTCTATTTATAGTCCCACAAAAGTCCAAGAAAGAGGGTAGGTGAACATAGAAATTTCCGCCCCGGGCGCTGCGGCGCCCAGCAATTTCCAACAAAAATGCCGCCCGGGCGCTGCAGCGCCCCCACGTGAATTTTGGAGTGTTTTGCCCTGTCACGGGCGCTGCAGCTGGTGATGACGAGCTGCAGCGCCCGCCCGCTTGTTTCGCCTACCAAATGTCCGAATTTGTTTTTGAGTCCTTCATTAAAGTTGTAGATCTATCTCTTAGCTTTCCATAGCCACTTGAATCATCTCAATATCAATTTTGTAGAGAGAGTTATGGCCAAAATACGAAATGCTGCCAGTGATGGAAATTTCGGACGCGTTTGGGCGTTTCTTGAATCAATCTCTCGTTGTTTGCTCGTTTGTACTTTTTTTGATACACGATTCATTACTATGACTATAAACTCAATATAATTGGCTCTCAACATGGCTTGGCTACTCAAATGACTCAAAATACTCAAAAACAACACAAAACTCAAGTCTAGGAAGCCCAAATCATTGGTATAAAACCAAGTGAACAAATACCCCCAAACTTAGAATATTGCTTGTCCTCAAGCAATTACAACTCTAAAATGAAAAATACGAGACAGAACAATACAAACAAACTCGCAAAACTTCACAACCAAACTCATTCGTCAAATTTCGTTTCACTATCAATCAAGCGCGTATTTTCACAATGTGATCATGACGGTGGAATGTTCATGCCAACCCCGTTTTCATTATCCGGATAGATTCACGCAATCAAGTGTTTTCAAGATGATCCACTTTTTGAATATAGAGATGAGATGCTTACCGGACTCCATAGGCTTGTCTTTCACACTAATCTCCACTAATGTAGGCTAATGTAACACAAGGATCAATAGGACTTTTAAGCATGTAATGTGGGCTTAGGGTAAGGTAGGAAAATATAGGAATAAGTGGCTCAAATCACCCAAACACCCAATTAACACTTGAATTATCAATAGGCGCTACCCTTCACTTTTTTTTTTTATTGGCATCCCCAATATTTATGAACTTTCAATCCGTTGATTTTTTTTTTCGGAACCCCCAAACTTATTATTTTGCGTACATGGGGTTTCATATTTTCTTTTCTTGGGCAACTTCATTCAATTAAACACATACCCTTCTCATTATCCCTTCCTCAACCTTCAACATTTTCTATATTATGTGTGTGTACGTATGAGTGATGGGTAATTAGGATTTTCACATTTAGGCTTTGGGTATTTGATTGGTTGCCAAAGAAACGCATTTATAAGGCTCAAAGGGGACACTAGGAAAATATAATACAAAGGTAGGCATTTTAGGCTCTAGCTTGTTCAAAGATGGCCTAAATCACTTCCTCATGATTACTTCGCCTAGGATTTCGCCTCGACTAGTGATCAGACAAGTTCTAGCATCCGGTGGGATCATAAAGGAACCACTCAATTGCATAAATCACCCCAAATAAATCAGCAGAGTTAAGCACATAGATGGAATTAATGGAAAGAAGATTAAATCACAGTTCAAACGCATGCTCTTTTGACCAGGTCAACTCATATTCAACAAATTCACTTAGTCATGCGGTTTCACGATTTAACAAACGCCCGACTCAACTCTAGACTCTTTTTTTCGTTTTTTTTTTTTTTAAAAGACCCGACTCGATGAATAAAATAGAGCGCACCCCCAAACTTAAAAGCGACGTTGTCCCCAATGGAGAGGTGGGAAAAAGGACTTTCTGGTAGCCGAGGAGCGAAGACTCCTTAAGTCATGTGATACTACTACGTGTATGAGGTGTCTCGTATAAGCTCAAAATGCATTCTAGCGCACAAGCCCGTGGGTGTTGTATGCTCAGAGGTGTGGTCTTGTTCTTCACCTTCGCCTTGGCAGGGCCCTTTTGGCTTCACATCTTTGCAACCTAGCAAGGTAGACAAGAAAACAAAACTCGTGGAACCAAGGAACTCGGTTATGGGTGAGAAATCGAAAATCACAACACATACATAATGCACCCAAGTAAAATATATAGTGCCCTGTCAAAAGATAAGCATGAAGATGCAAAATAGCACTAAACAATGTGAAAGCTCATTGGGGCATTTCATCAAACATACACCTCATATGCATGAATTTGGGCAAAGATAGTAAATGCAATGGATAACTCAATTCAATCCCAAAATACAACACCAAACCTAAGTCTAACATGATCAACCAATCCACAATCCATACATCAACACAATTATCCTATCACTTCTACAATCCAATCACACCAAAAATCACAAGATGGGAAAACCATGGGGTGGGTTTTGGAAGTTATAAACTTACCAAATAATGAGTGAATGAGATGAAGATGGTGTGTGTGGTGTTAAAGTGCTCCGTTGTGACGATAGAGTGAGATATGTGAGATTTGCACAAATAAGAGGGTGAAATGTGATGCAACTTACTACTAATAATGCAAAAACTCGGAAAAACAAAAACAACTACTAAACTAAATTAAAACTAAGAAAGCGATAAAAGGGACTTGGGTTGCCTCCCAAGAAGCGCTAAGTTTACGATCTTGACCAGACTTTATCGTCATTCTCCTCAAGTTGGAGCTCAATAGGCATGTTATCCACATTGCCCTTAGAAACTCCCAACCTCCAATGTCTGTGACTATATTCCCAACCATCTGCTTACCATCATTTAATTCAAATTTTAACATGTTGGTTGGATGGATGGTGAATACAACTTTCTCTGATTTACCAGAGTTAGCTCCCCGAGTTCTACATCGATCAAAGCTCGTCTTTGTAGCTAAAAATGGTCGCCCAAAGATGATAGGTATTTTCTTGTCCTCATTCGCATCCAACACTACAAAATCCACGGAAAAATAAATTTATTAATTCTTACCAATACATCTTCAATGATTCCCCACGGATAGGCGAAGGATCGTCGAAGAACTGCAAAGTGATATTGGATGGCTTCACCTCCCCGAGCCCAAACTTCATCACATCGAAAGAGATATAAGATTCACACTTTGGACCCAAGATCACAAAGTGGTTTCTCAAAGAAAACTCCTCCAATAGTACGGAATAGTGAAACTCCCCGGATCCTTCATTTTTCCGAGGTAGTTTACTTTGGACTATTGCACTACATTCCTCTGTCAAATAGACAATCTCAAATTCCTCCAACTTCATTTTCTTGGATTCCACTTGGTTTCACATAAATGGGCGATTGTTCGGTGCAAGATGAATTTCTACCTCCCGATCTTACATAAATTGCATTGCAATGCTACCTCGGATTAACCTCAGTATTACTCGGAAATTTCCCTCGTCTTTGCAATGAATTCACCGTTGTTGCTAATCGCCCTACTTGTGTCACCAAGGAGTTGATGTGACCTTCTATTGTTGTAACTCTCGAACCCAAATTTTCTATGTTAGAATCGGCCTTGTTCATCCTTGCTCTTGTTTCCACAAGGAATGAACTAAGTAATTCTTCAAAAGACGACTTTTTTCCCCCACGTGTATACTCATACTTGCTTGGTTTTGAAATCTCGGAGGTGGTTGCAACACATTTCTTGTATTGCTATACGAGAAATTTTCATGATTGCGAAGTCTGGATGATAATCGTTGGCAATTGATTTCCTCTATTGTTGAAACCCCGATTGTTCACATAATTGGCTTGCTCCAAATCGGGATTCACCACTTCTTGACTTATCTCCATAATGACCTCTGTTTGTTGTTTTCCACCCGAATTTAGAGTGGCAATTTGCTTTGACATGGCGGAAATTTGAGAGGCCAATGCGGACATAGTATCAAGTTCAAGAACACCGACAACTTTTCTTGGCGTAGATCTCTCAGAAGGCCATTGATAACTATTGGCAGCCATTTCTTCTAGTAAAAGCATGGCTTCACTTGGAGTTTTAGCCATCAATGTACCTCCTTGCCGCAAAGATCTATAATAGTTCTCGAATGCCCATTCATACCATTGTAGAAATCTTTGAACTTTTTGCCAATCTGCGTACCCGTGTTGTGGACACCTCCTCAATAATTCTTTGAATCGCTCCCAAGCTTCGTAGAGTGGCTCAAAGTCGAGTTGATGAAATTGAGCAATCTCACTTTTCAGTTGAAGTGTCTTGCTAGGTGGAAAGAATTTTGCCATGAATTTTTCAAAGAGATCATTCCAACTAGTGATACTTCCGGTGGGAAGGTTTGAAGCCACTTTGTCTAGCTTTATCACGAAGTGAAAACGCGAAATAACCTCAACCGAATAGCTTCATCGAACCCCATTCATTTTGATAGTGTCACATATCTCGAGAAAAATAGCCAAATGAGCATTCGGGTCGTCTACGACACTACCCCCAAACTGATTTTGTTGCACCATGTTTATTAGGGCCGGTTTCAATTCAAAATTATTCGCATTGATAGGTTGGCGAACAATGCCCGAATAGTTTTGATTCGTGTAATAGATCGAAAATAGTCCCGAATGGCCCTTTCCGGTGGTGCAACAATAGGTATGCGGTCTTCATCATCACCGATTCACGCCATTTTTGTGAATTCGATTCTTCGTGCGCTCTAATCTTTCGAGCGTTCTTTCAATTTCTGGATCAAATAAGATTAAATTAGCACTTTTATTTTTGCATCAACAAGAAAACACAAAAATGACAATGACCCTATTGTAACAAAAAAAAAAGCAATCTAAATTAAAGTAAAACTACTAAGTAATAATATTAGCGCAAATAAGATGAATTATTCCCGAAACGACGCCAAAAACTTGTTCGCCTTATTTTTAGCTTCACCGCAAGTGTACGGTGTAATTTATAGAATAAGGTAAGCAAGGTCGTATCCACGGAGACTAATAAATTAATGCGCTAAGTATTGAACTAAGATAGCCTTATTTTTATTTAGACGATCGAAATTGAATGATTGTTGTGGAAGAAAAGATAAGAATAACCACAAAAACATAAGATGAAAATAATAGTGGAATTACCAAGGAAATGAAATGGATTCCCGGGTTATGGTTTCAATTAATATTCCTCTTGTTTTACGATTTAATCAAAGCCAAAGTTATTATCAATACACCTATAAGACGATCACAACGGTATTTTATCCTCCCTTGAGAGATGTATATAAAGTGTAGATTGAAATATCTATGCTAGTATCTCTACTCAACATAAGATACACAACTCCCAAAATGCACAAAAGATCAAATATCCTCACAAATATTCACAAACCTCTCGATTATGCAAATATTCATGTCAAGTACTCAAGATCTAAAATTGAAACTCATCTCTCGAATTATGAATCAATATATCAAACATGCTAAATCATTGGCCAAATGATAAAACAAGAATAAGAACAAAGTACTCAAATAGGCTTCAAGACAATAACTTCAATTAAGATTAAAACAATCAACAAGAGTTCAATTAATATACTTCCAAAACCCGAAATCACAAGAAGTTTAGCTACCCATTATAAATAAACAACTCATAGACAAATTGCTCATCTTCATAATAAGCTAAATTGAAAGATTAAAGCACAAAGAATGAGAAAACTTAGGGAAATGGATAATCTCTCGATTAATCTTCAATCCTGAAGCTCCGATTCGACCCGATTCTTCCTTGATTCTTCTTTGATGAAATTGATGTGTTTCTTGTGTTCTTGGGTGTATTCCTAGCCTTTCCTCCATACCCTAGATCAAGCCTCCCATGTATGTATTTATAGCCCCTCAAAAGTTCAATAAAAGGTGAGGAACATAGGAATTTCATACGCCCGAGGCGCTGAGGGGATGGGCGCTACGGCGCCCAGAAATTTACCAAAAATGATCTGCTCGGCGCATTTAGCCGGGCGTTAGCGCTGGCGCCACTTGAAATTTCATATGGAAGCGACCTGTGTTAGGCGTAGCTGCCCGACCGAGTTTCTCACCCAAAAAATGTTGGAATTTGCTTTTGAGACCTTCTTCAAAGTTGTAGCTCTTTCTCTTAGATTTCCATAGCCACTTGAATCATCTCAATATCAATTTTGTAGAGAGTTATGGCCAAAATACGAAACGCTGCCGCAGTGATGGAAATTTCGACAGCGTTTGGACGTTTCTTCAAATCAATCTCTCGTTGTTTGCTCGTTTGTACTTCTTTTGATACACGATTCATTACTATGACTATAAACTCAATATAATTGGCTCTCAACATTGCTTGGCTACTCAAATGACTCAAAATACTCAAAAACAACACAAAACTCAAGTCTAGGAAGCCCAAATCATTGGTATAAAACCAAGTGAACACCTTCGTTTCGCGATTAATCTTTTTGAGAAAGTTTCGGACATCTTGTCAACCTTGACAAATCAAGAGTTTATTTCAGCGAAGACATGATGCGCGTGCAACCACGACATTCGATTTTGAATTTGTTGGGCTTCACAGAGGTAGACAACCATGGCAAATTTCTTGGTCTCCCTAGTGTTATCGGAAGAAACAAAAAGAAATGTTCGGATATATAAAAGATAAAATGTGGCAGCGTATCGAGGATGATCGAAATCATATTTCTCGAAGATTGGTAAGGAAATCTTAATAAAATCGATCCTTGGTGATCCCTACATATCTTATGAGTTGTTTGAATTCCCCGATTCTGTTATTTTGGAAATCCATAGTTTAATTTCTTCGTTTTGGTGGGGTATGTAGGTCCCAAGGGGTGTGAGTGTAAGGTTTAGAAGGGGGTTGAATAAACCTTACCAACTTTTCGATTTAGTCCTTTTAAACTTGAGTTGATACTACAATTTGTGTCCTTGGTGGACATCCAATTTAGTTAATCAATAGAGTTAGTCACTCAACGGACTTCATTGACCGAGTTGTTGATAGAATAACTCAATTGTTAAGATGAATTAGCTCAACTTGTGGTTTGTTTTCGGCGGAAGACTTAACTCCCTTAATTATGGTTAAGCGGAGATTTAAAGCTTGATTTAGTACTTAGAAATTATCAAGTGGATAGCAAATTTATCGGCAAAGTTAAGCAAATAAGATGCGAGAATTTAAAGTCTTTGAAATGTAAATGACACGATAAGTTTTTATAGAGCTTGAAGATGGGGTAATTCTTCTACTCTCTCTTCTCCAACTCCTGGAGGAATCCACTAGGTATTGATCGATATACAAAGTGGTAACGATCCGGATACAAGTCTTGATCACACAAACACTTGATCCTTTGGGACTCGATCTGGAGACGCCTTGATCACTCGGTGGCTTCCGTGCGACTCGGCTTCTTCACAGGCCATTTGCGCTTGCTACTACAGACCACTTGCTCAAGCTCTTTGGATTTGATCACGAAGCCCTCCATAAGCTCAAGACTTTGTTTGACCTTGAACCTTCCTACAATCCTTCGTGGAATGTAGACCCCCTTTTCTTCTAAAGTTTCCTCTTCAACCGATTGAAGCTATCTTTCCTTCACATGTGAGTGTTGGATTGGTTTTCTTCGTAATGTAGGCTTGAGGATTAATCTTGAATGATTTGAGAATGTTTTGGTTACTGATTCAAATGTTTTCTTGAATGTTTGTGGTTAGGTCACCTTCTCTCGAGTCATTCCTCGGCCTTTTATAGTGATCTTTCAAAAATCTGCCGTTGAAGAGATAGGCTTATTTTTGAAAGTCACTTATGGGACGTTGGCTTGTCTTGTTGCGATCCTTGAATTTGCCACTTCCTCGTATAAAATGTTCTTGACTTTTGAGTTCGACACGGTGTAGTGCTTTCCATTGGTTTATTCCTTTTGCACGCTTCCTGAAGGCCGAGCACTTCGAAAGGTAGCATGGAGATATTACTTGTTTAAGTAATTCTCTTGATTTACGTGCAACGGATCTCTTTCGATTATCTCGACTTGACTGCATTTCCTTGCTTTCCCCCAGGTGACTTAGAGTCGCTTCCAATCATTGGATGACTCTTACATCACTTCAACTTGAGACTTGGCTTATCTTGAGTTGACTTGGTGATACTCCACTGTTTGCATCTCACCGCTCCTTGATCGAGTTCCGTCTTCTCTTCTTTGCCATACTCGGTTGTCTTGCGGAGTCTTCCTTCTAGTCTCGGTTGTCTTCTTGCATGTTTGGGCATAGGTGACTTAACTCGGCTTTACCAACCCTATTTATTACAATGCGGGTTTACAAGAAAAATGGGGTGCCAACTTCCTATTCTAAGTTTTACATGGCATTCATCAAAATCTAAACAATAAATTTCTCAAAAATTTCCCCCTTTTTGATGATGCCAAAACTTAAAACATTCGAGAATGTAAATAGCAAAGATACATACGGATAGTGCATTCACGAGAGAATGTATGCGTAGAATCAATTCTTTTATTGATCATAACATTCTTGTTCTTTTACACACAATTTTTTACAAGGTGTATCAAAGCAAACATTTATGTCTACGCAAAAAAAATAGAAAATTTACGGATTTATTACGGAAGACTTACATATTATGTATTTACATAGTAAAATACATGAAGGGGTGGACATCAACACTTCATCTCCTTCACGCTTCCTCTTCTTTCATCTTCTTGATTCTGTCATCTTAAGTCTTCTTCTCTTTTTCTCATCTTGGTGCCTTTTCTTCTTTTCATATGCCTTCCGAGCGACTTCATCTCTTCTTAATCTCTCTTGTCTCTCCTCCCAAAGCTGAGTTTGTCTTTTATTTTCTTCTTGATTCTTTTCGCATACTCGGCATTGCTTTTAGCCACTTGCAGTTGGCTACTTGGTCAAGACCAAACCCGATGAGATCCCTCCTTTCTTGCACGGATCTATGTACTCAATGTTTTTAGGCGGGCTGGTGCAAACCTCTTCCTCCACCACGCTTCTTCCTCTTCCTCCTGGGCGTGTATTGTCTTTGGGGTCTTCTTCTTTCCAGGTGAGTGACTAGCGGAGTGACCAGCGAGTGACTACCGGTAGTCTGCTTGCTGTCGGCTTCTTCACATAGCGTGAGACCCTTTTCCCGATACAAGTCCCAAGCTTGAGCCATGGACATGTTTGCAAAGTATCCTTGGGATGCGGCGTTTTAAATTCATCAACTTATCTTAGCTCGGTTCAGCATCTGGAGATGGCATAAGTGTCTCTGTCTACTAGAATGCCTCCATGTTGTTTCAAGATATTCATAACTCGGGCATCCATCCTTCCTTCCACTTCCTCCATCCATCCTGCTTCAATTGTCTTTCTCTTTTGACCATAGATATAGCAGTGTTGGAGTGGCGGAAATCACTTTGGGAGTTTTCTTTGGTGATAATATCAGTTTGTGACAAGACCTTGTTGGGGGTTTGTTCAATCATTAAGGTCACATCTCTCGATTCTTCCCCCTCAACGGACTTTCCTTTCTTTTTCCTTGTAACTTCTTCACATTTGTCTTTCCCTTCACACTGCTCCTCCTTTTCACCTTCAGATCTCTTTAGCGCTTTAAGGTATTCCTCTTCCCCTTTTTGGCATCATCAAAGGAGAGAGGAACCCACTGGAAACATATCTTGGCAAGCGGAAGTCGAGCCTGCGATAGCCGAGGGATCTGCCTCGAGTCTGCTGCGGAGTATGCGGCACGAAATTCGGAGCGAGTAGCGTTGGACTCTCTTGAAATTAGCTTCATCTCGGCCATGAGAAGGCTGAATTTTCTATCCATGTTTTCTTCCATACGCTGGAGATCACTCTTATTTTGCTCACGCAGCAGACTTTATCTCGGCGGTGTGAGCTTCATGCATGTGCTCAATGTGTTCTCTCAATTTCGTTTTTGCATCGGCATTCTCGGCTCTCCCGGACAGCACTTGTTGAACAATGTTAAAATATCTAGCTTATTCCACACGCATTGTTTGTTCTTTGTTGCCACCATTCCCCGATTAATCAGTGTTATGCCTCTCAAGTCGCCATGTAAGGTTGGCATCTCTTATCCAGTCTCATGTCCATAGAGGCCTGGTGCCTCTCCATCCGTTCAATTTTAGCAAATAATGCTTTGAACACCTCCCGAACTTCAATTTGTTTCTTTCGTTGCGGTGACGGCCACGCAACGTCAAAGTCATAGTCACCGGAATGATGGTGTCGGATAGAAGGACATGGTGCAGTGCGTAAAGCCTTGAGATCGTTCTCGACTCGTCGGGAGGTCGGGTACCTCTAGAGAGAAAGGAAATGATTCTACAAAGGAATCATCACGACCAACGGGATTTGTTCAATGATGAAAGGTGCGCGTGAAGTTCCTTTAGGGTGAAGTGGGACTCTGTTTCAGGGGGTCTTTTGTGAAGTGGACCCGACTTGCTGCTGAGCCTCATTTGTCTCTCAACAACCTTCGGTCTCATTGGTTTCTCCAATTGAGTGGGTGGTCCTCGGCCTTATCAAAAGCGTCATCGGACGATGATGAGATTTCCATTGGTGGCTCACCATCAAAATTGAAAGTTTGTGAGTAGTCTTGAGATCGAGACTTGCTCGTGCTTGGAACATCCTCACCGAGTCTTTTGGATGCATCACGGGGATGACTCGAACTTCTTCGTCGCCTTCGATCCCGGAAAAGTTACATCGGGATTATCACGGGAATCATGAAGCGCGCTTATCTCCTTTTCGGATGGATCAATGATAGCGGGAGGGATGTTCTCTACTTGACTTCTTTACCCCGGGAAGTCTCAACCTCCGTTGACCTTCATTACCTCCTGCGCAGTCTCAAGCGCAACGAGGCCTGGACCTCCCTTTCGGCGATGTCGGTATGTCTTAGGGTCTTCTCGTGGTGGCATCCATTGGAGTCTCAACCCCATGGATTGCACTTTCATCGCCAGTGTTAACTCCCGGGCTGTTCCGTCTGTGCCTCGACCGCATCGCGCGCGTCATTAGCCTTGAGCGATTGGCACCTCGGTGAGACGATCTCAACTCGCCTGAGCTTCGTTGATGGCAACTTGCTTTGTGTATTTTGTGTTTGTACTTTCTCCACTTCGCCTCCTAAATTCGTTTGTGGAGTCATCTGCAAGCATCCTCCGACCTTGCTGCGGTGGAGGAGTTTTTCCCCACCCGGTGGCGCACCCGGTGAGTGACTTGGAATGGGGTCACTCGTCTCCAAACTCCCACTGTTTCTACTTAGTGTTCAGCCATTGGGGCGGTGGTAAGACACCTTCATTAGTGGTTGGCTCGATTTGGGTCCCCACTAACCCGGTTCATCGCCCGATTCCCTTAATTCCTTCTTCCAAGTGAGTGAGGAAGTGGTGGCGGAACAACGGTGGCGATTTCTTTGCACTACTCCCATTGGATCGATTTCAGTGTGTTTTGGAGGACTCTCCTGGTCCCTCCATCATGCTTTTCTCATGAAGAATTGCGGATTCATGCATTGCTTGCTACATTTGCAACTCTGTTGTGGCGGCGGCAGGTCCGATCCTCATCATTTGCGATAAGACATCAAGGAGATGATGTGAGTGTTACGTGTACCGGTGATAGGGCGAATCGGCCTTCTCACGTGCCTCGGCTTCCTCTGCTGTCTCTCCTTCTCCTTATCCTGAAGATCTGCAAGATATCTTTGCGATTTTCTTCATCGATCTTTGAGATCACGAGAGGTCGGTCAAGCAAGTTCAACAGTTCCTCTTCCTCTTCTATAAATTCGGGTAGTTGGAACTGTTCCTTGATCGACTCAATTTCCACTTCCTCCACTCTCGCAGGCGATTTTGGATGTCGGGTAAGGTGGGGATATGATCATCACATCACTATCATCTCTTTCAAACCTTCTTCTTGTGTCTCAACTGTGCGAACTACAGTGTGTCTTGATTTGCCTCTGTGATCGCCTTGACAGACTTAGGCTGTTTCATCTATAAAATGCGGAGACTCTCTACTTCTCCAGCGAGTCTCCTTATCTACTCCCGGTGAGTGGTGACTCTCGGCCCGGTTTCTCAAGCTCGGAGTGCTTGATGATTCTTCTTCGTCTCTTAGTTTGTACGGAGGGATTTACGGTTCGAGAGAGAGTTTCTTAGTCTTGGCGGGGGGTGTCTTGGTGTTTTCTTCGAGGAGGGCCGTCTTGGCTTATCGATTCTCCTCTTTTTGACGATCGGAGAAGGTAGTTGAGAGTCCTTCTCGACCATCGCTGGGGGCGGGAGACACGGCTGCGGGGCGGGTGACTCGGCTGCGGCGGGAAGCGGTTTGTTTTTCTTTCTTTGCGGGAGCGTGATCTTCTTCTTGCAGTGCAGGGCAACGATTCTCTTAGCGGTGCAGGCGCTTTCTTCTTTGGTGGAGAGGAAAGCAGTTTGTATCTTGAGTCAATCGATTCCCCCTCACTCGTGTCGGGTCTCTTGGCGTAGGCTCTCTTACGTGCGCAAGAGAGGTTTGATCTCAACATCCTCTTGTTTACATAGAACACCTTCCCATGTCTAAGAGGACTCCTTTTACCTTCATCACCGGCCAATCACCAGGCCATATCCTAGGATCCTCCAAATGCACCATCTTCCTTGAAGGATTTGTTCCCTACATTCCGGCAGAGGAATTGTGACAAACTCGGCCCGGTTTATTTTCCTTTCTTCAATGATCGCGGCCATTCACGATCAACTTTGCTTTTATTTGTTGGTCAAAGCTGCCAAATTGATGTCTATACATTTGGCAACTATGTCCAACAGGTTTGTGGTAGTCCTCCTTGGCCTCTTGTTTCTTTGTGTAAACTATTTTATCAAAGCATAGTCGGACTTGGCTACTTCCTTCCAAGCAAGAGCCAGGTTTACATCGCCGTTGATTTCGATGCTCCTTCCGTCGGTAGTGAGCGGTGTTCGGCCAAATCCTTGGCGAGAGATGGTGAACTTCTTTCCATGAACAGAGGATCTTATCCCTTCATCGTGAATCTCGGTGTTCACGTAGAAGCGCGCGACCTCTTCCACATAGGTCATCGAGAACTCCATCGTCGAGAAATGGTTTCGGCCGGGCGTTTCGAGCTTTTCGGCGATTTTCTTTATGAGGCGTCATCGGACCCTGTTTGACTATTCCCTCAAAATCCACAGTAGACCCAGTGTGGATTTGTTTCCTAACTTGACGAAATCATAAGTTGATGCCATTTTTTAGTATTTCACGAAAAAAACTTAGATGGTGATCGAATATTGATAGGGTTTTGAGAGAGTTTTGTCTTTGCTTACGAGATAGAAATGAACCATTTTGGTAAAGTGAGAGAAAACAAACGAAAATGGTTTAAGTATGGTTTACGAAAGGACGTGCGGGTGGTTTTTTTGAAATGTGATCGAAATCAACGGCTTAGATTTTGCCGCCGATTTAGCATTTAATGTCTCGTATTTAATGCGGCATCATTTATATCAATCATAAGCTTGGTGTGCGACTTTTTGCTGTACACGTCATAATTATGTTGACGTCATTCTTAAAAACATTCCCGCTTGGTAAAAACGATTTGCGTTTTTGTCACTTTGCTCATAAATGACTCGGTTTATCCCTTAGTGATTTAACTCTTCTTCTCACGAGTTCTCTTAGTGACTCGATTAACGGTGATTCGGTATATTTGTCTTTTAAGTCTGGGTGATTTACTTAGCTGATTTTGAGAGTTCAGACTCTTTTTCCCTTTTTGTGTTTCATTTCTTTTCTTTGATTCTTCTCAGTGTCGGCTCATTTCAATTAATCTAACTCATGCTTGAGTTCTTCAAATCTTGACTCACATAATGGTTTTGTGAATATGTCACCAACCTGTTTATCGGTTGAGATATATTCAAGATGATGTCCTTCTTTTCAACATGATCTCTTATGAAGTGATATCTCGACATCGATATGCTTTGTTCTTGAGTGCAACACGAGGATTACGAGTGATTGCAATTGCACTTGTGTTATCACACATGATTGGAATTTCCTTTTCTTCAACTTCATAGTCTCTCATTCTTTGTCTCATCCATAGGACTTGGCACAACAGCTGCCATGACTATGTATTCTGCTTGACTATAGAGGTGGCTATTGAATTTTGCTTCTTGCTAAACCAGGAAATCACTGTTTCAAGCATTTGACATGTGCACGAGGTGCTTTTCTGTCAACTCGCATCCAAAGATAGTCAGTCTGAATAGCCAATTAGCTTGAATCCACCTTCCTTTGGATACCATAAGCCAACTTCTTGGCTTCCTTTCAAGTATCTCTCAGATTTTCTTAGGCTGTAGTCATATGACTCTCTTTTGGAGCGATTGAAATCTTGCACATACACCTACAAAAAGATGATGTCCGGCCTTCTTTGTGAGATAGAGCAATGATCCAATAAGTGCTCAGTATCTTGTTTGATCTACGGGCTTGCCATCCGCATCCATGTCCATTTTGGTGATGTATTCATTGGTATTTTCACGAGAAGACTTCTCCTCCATACCAAATTTCTTCATTAAATCTCTGGTGTATTTTGTTTGACTTATGAAGGTTCCATCCTTCGATTGTTTCACTTGAGTCAAGGAAGAATGTCGGCTCTCCCATCATGCTCATTTCGAACTTGCTTTGCATGAGGTTTGAGAATTTATCACACAACTCTTTGTTTGTGGATCCAAAGATGATATCATCCACATATATTTGAACAAGTAGTATACTTTTCTTGTCTTGAATTACGAAAAGTGTTCTATCCACTTTTCCTTTTGTGAATCCATTCTCGGTTAGGAATTGTGACAAAGTATCATACCATGCTGGGTGCTGTTTCAATCCATACAGAGCTTTCTTGAGTTTGTATACCTTATCTCCAAGAGTCTTACGCTCAAATCCTGGAGGTTGTTCAACATACACTTCTTCTTCCAATAAACCATTTAGGAATGCACTTTTTACATCCATCGATATACAATAAAATTCTTGTGAGCTGCATAGGCAAGAAACATCCTTATAGCTTCCAATCTTGCTAAAGGAGCAAATGTTTCATCAAAATCTATTCCTTCTTCTTGGCAATATCCTTTGGCTACTAGTCTTGCTTTGTTTCTTACCACGGACCCTTCCTCGTTCATCTTGTTTGAACACCCATTTAGTACCAATAACATTTTGATGGGTGGGTCTTTGAACTAATTCCCATACTTTATTTCTTTCAAACTCGATTGACTCTTCTTGCATAGCTTGAATCGATGTGTGTCATCCAATGCTTGTAACACATCTTTAGGCTCTATTTGTGAGATAAAGCATGTGAACATAGCTTCTTGTTGAGTTCGGATCTTGTTTTGATACCTTCTCTTATATCTCCAATGACAAGTTAAGGTGGATGGTCTCTCGACCATCTTACATCGAGTTAGAGTAAGTTATCGGATTGATCGTCTTCTTGTTTGTGTTGCTTTGATCGGCTCTCTCGTAATCACTTAGCCGCAAATTTTCCAAAATTGTTTTTGAGATTCAGCTATCTCATCTTCTTCGAGTTTACAATTCCGATTTCGGCTTGACATAGGGATTTTTACGTATGTTTGGATGATTCGACTTATCGGTGATTCTTCAATGTCTTCTCCATTTACATTTGGCTCATCGAATACCACATGAATGGATTCCTCCAACCATAGTTCTTTTGTTGAGTACTCTGTAAGCTTTGCTTTCACCAGTATCCCAAGAAGATACCTTCATCAACTTTAGCATCGAAAGCCTTTAGATTGTCTTTGCCATTGTTATGGATGAAGCATTTACATCCAAATATTCTAAGATATGCAACATTTGGTTTTCTCCTGTCCAAATCTCATAGGAGTCTTTGTCAATTTGTCTGTTTATCATGCATCTATTTTGAGTGTAGCATCTTTGTGTTGATTGCTTGACCCAAAATCTTTTTGTAACCTGCTTGACTAACATGGTCCTTGCTTTTGCTTCTTTGAGAGTTCTATTCTTCTTTCTGCGACTCCATTACTGTTGTGGAGTCCTTTGCTGAGATAGTTCATGACCAATGCCATTTTCAATACAATCGAGTTATTATCCCATTGACAAACTCGGTTCCTCTGTCGATCTTATTTTGATAATGGTTTGGCTCTTTTCATTTTGAATTTTCTTCATCAATTTGGTAGTTTTTCGTAGAGTTTCTTTCTTCTTACACATGAATATAGTCCATGTATATCTTGAGTAGTCATCTACTACCACCAAGGTGTATTTCTTTCCACTTATGCTAGCGGTTCCATTTGGGCCAAATAGATCCATATGTAGCGGATGTAATATTCTTGTTGAAGATGGGCGGTCTTTTCTTTGAATGATGATTTGATCTGTTTTCCCTTCGACATGCGTCACATATACTCTCCCTCTTGTATCTTTGGTCCGGAAGTCCTTCCACAAGATTATTTACGGCAAGCTTGTTAATCGTTTTGAAATTTAGGTGACTCGGCTTTTTGTGCCACGACCAACTTGATTCACCGTGTGCTCTTTGCTAATAGACGAGTCTTTGGTGTTGCGGTTGACCAATCCACGACATACATGTTCTTTTGTCGCATCCTTTTAACACAACTTCATTCGATTCAAGATCCTTGATTTGGCATACACCTATGTTAAATCCAACATTATAACCCTTGTCACGCGAGTTGGTGATGCTTAGCAAATTGAAGTTTAGTCCTTCAACATATGCAACATCCGTGATTACTAATCCGTTCTTCTTGATGGATCGAATGCCTCTTATTTCACCGGAGCTTCATTTCCTCCAAATATGACTTTTGCTCCTTTAACTTCCTTGAATTTTGACAAATTTTTCTTGTTTCTGTCATATGTCCGGAATGACCACTATCCATGTACCAGGTTCCTTGGCACTCACCGCTTTGCTCCTTGAACTCCGCAATCAAGAAATTAAGTTTTAGGTACCCATACTTGTCGGGTCTGAGGGGTTAAATTGTAAGATAATCCAACCAACTTATAGCCAAATGATTTGACTCTAAGGGGTTGCCATCTATCGATGCCATAATCATAATTAATCTTGGCAAATTGCTTGGGGATTCTAGGTTCATACAATTTGTCTCTTTTGTCTGTATGCTGTATATGTGTTTTAGCAATCGCCTTCTTTGGGTAATTGTGGTGTCTCGAGTGTAGTGCCTAGGTGCATATGTGTCTTTGATGAAAGCTCTTATACTTTTGGAATGGCCTTTCTTTGAGTTCTAGGCCTTTGCCATTTGGGCTTATATTCCGTAAGTCTATCTTTGATAGTTCACATCATTCCAATCGACTTGGCTTGGATATTTTCTACCATTCCCATCATATGTATTTCTTTTATAGATTTTAAGGGTTTTTGGTAGCTCTGTTTTCTTTACTGAGTATATTACATTTGGAGTTTGATGAGGAACTCGATTGAATTTCTTCTCACTTGTCCTTTCAGCGCACTCAACTAATTTTTTTTCCTTTTTCTTTATAACCAAGGCCGGTTTGCTTGTAATTGTGCTTTGGATTAAATGTTTGTGCACCATTTGGAGTTTTGGATTTTTGAGATACTTCATTGCTTGAAGATCCCTTTTTCAAAATCACTTTTGGAGTTTGACATAGCACGCAGGAATTAAATCTAAGCTGTCTTGTCTCCACATTCTCTTTGACTCATAATAAGATCATCCATGATTTAGATGCCTTAGTGAATGAGGCAATCACATTTTTGAGGTCATTCTCCCTCTTTTCTATGGCGGCTATTTACTCGCTATTAGCTTGGCATTTTCAAATTTTTAAACTTTTATTCTCATCACTATTTGACTTAGAGTACTCGGCTCCTTAGTCACCGTGAGTTTTAACTCTTGAGTAAATTTGTTTTCCTCATTTAGTAGTGTGTGTGAGGATTTAATGTGTTCAAAATCTTTCATCATTTTGCATAATGAATCATAAAGATCGGTGGGTGATGAAGTGTGTGTGTCATAGTCACAATCACTAGAATCGAGTTTGATGAGTTAGAGTGTACCTCATCTTCTTGGTCGGAGTTGATCTTGTTCCTTGGCCATCAAACAGGATCGGGGCTTTTCTTCTTCAGAGTCACTTGAGTAGTCGACTTCACTACTCTCTCGACTCGGCTATGTCTTTTGACTCGGCATTCTCTGCAGCCAACATTGTCTTTCTCTTTTCTTGTCTTCTTTCTCTCAAGACCTTTCTTTCTTCTTCATTCATTCCTGTATTTGTTGACTACGAGGATATGGGCGATCAATGGCATAGTGACCAGTTGCCTACGATTCAGATAGATATTCAACCTTTTGATCACTCTTTCCATTCTTGGATTGTCACCCTTTGATATTGACTTTTTGATGATATGTTCTCTTGGTTGGCCTATCTTCCCTTGACTTGGAGGGAGTTGAGTGTCTTCTGGAAGATTAAGCCCTTGCCTTTCTTGTAGTTCTTATTGAAGAACTTGTTGAACCTTTTAACCATCAAGGCTATTTCTTACGGATCAATGACTTCTTTGACCTCGGCTCTCTTTCCATCCTTAACAATTAGAAGCATTTGTTTTGGGTACATTGTCTCTTCCCGATCTTTTCTTCTCGGCTCAAATTCGTAGGCTTTGAGATCGAGAATAGTTCATGGTTGGAGGTCTTGATAGGTCCATGTAATGTCTCGTGCCATGACCTTCATTTCCCATTCAAATTGGGAGACTTTTTAGGATCTTCATACATATTTCCTCCCGTGTATATTCCTTTCCAAGTGCGAGATAGCTCGTTGGTGATTTACGTGAACCGAGCATCCAATTGATCCAGGTTTTCTCCTGTGATCATTTTGAAATTCTCAAATTTTTGTACGACCAGCGATAATTTATTTTCCTTGATTTGCTCACGAGCCTTCACAAATCAATGTTAGTTTGTCCCATTTCTTTAGCCGTTTTGCATGATTTGACTTTATTGAACATGGCTTTGTCCAAGGTTTTGTAAAGGATGTCCTTGCTACATTGTCGAGGTTGTATCTTTTACTGTCATCATTTGTCCATTCGGTTCTTGGTTTTCAACCATAGGTGGGTCTAGGGCAACATCCTCTTCACCTTCACCGAGCTCTTCTTACAACTGTTCACTTTTAAGATTTGCGGTGGCCCATCCCCAATCACTATCCACATCTCATCATGTAATCTTTGATAGATGAGCACGCATCACGAATTTTCCAATCATCAAATTCTTCAATTGTGAACATAGGGATGCGTGTCAAATTTGCTTCCATGATAATAATTTTTAATGATAAAAGGAGTTTTGAAAATTTAAGTACTAAAAGCGGACTTTGAAATGTTTGGAGATCTAGTTCGAACTGTAACCGATCGGAAGCTCAATGAACCAACCGCTCGATACCACTTGTAGGTCCCAAGGGTGTGAGTGTAAGGTTTAGAAGGGGGATTGAATAAACCTTACCAACTTTTCGATTTAGTCCTTTTAAACTTGAGTTGATACTACACAATTTGTGTCCTTGGTGACACCAATTTAGTTAATCGGTAGAGTTAGTCACTCAACAGGACTCGATTGTTGATAGAATAACTCACCGGGCTTAATTAGCTCAAGCGTGGTTTGTTTTTATTGGGAAGACTTAACACCCTTAATTATGGTTAAGCGAGAGATTTAAAGCTTGATTTAGTACTTAGAAATTATCAAGTGGATAGCAAATTTATCGGCAAAGTTAAGAAAATAAGATGCGGGAATTTAAAGTCTTTGAAATGTAAATGACACGATAAGTTTTTATAGAGCTTGAAGATGGGGTAATTCTTCTACTCCTCTCTTCTCAACTCTGGAGGAATCCACTAGGTATTGATCGGATACAAAGTGGTAGCAGTCCCAGGATACAAGTCTTGATCACACACGGTGACTTGATCCTTTGGGACTCGATCGAGACGCCTTGATCACTCGGTGGCTTCTCGTCGACTCGGTTTCTTCACAGGCATGCCTTGCTACTACTGACCCACTTGCTTAAGCTCTTTGGATTTGATCACGAAGCCCTCCAAAAGCTCAAGACTTGGTTCGACCTTGAACCTTCCTACAATCCTTCATGGAATGTAGACCCCCTTTTCTTCTAAAGTTTCCTCTTCAACCGATTGAAGCTATCTTTCCTTCACGGTGAGTGTTGGATTGATTTTCTTCGTAATGTAGGCTTGAGGATTAATCTTGAATGATTTGAGAATGTTTTTGTTACTGATTCAAATGTTTTCTTGAATGTTCGTGGTTCGAGTCACCTTCTCTCATGTCATTCCTCGGCCTTTTATAGTGATCTTTCAAAAATCGCCCGTTGAAGAGATAGGCTTATTTTTGAAAGTCACTTGTGGACGTTGGCTTGTCTTGTTGCGATCCTTGAATTTGCCACTTCCTCGTATAAAATGTTCTTGACTTTTGAGAGTTCTAACACGGTGTAGTGCTTCCCATTGGTTTATTCCTTTTGCACGCTTAGGGGATGAGCACTTCGAGAAAGGTAGCATGGAGATATTACTTGTTTAAGTAATTCTCTTGATTTACGTACAACGGATCTCTTTCGATTATCTCGACTTGACTGCATTTCCTTGCTTTCCCCAGGTGACTTAGAGTCGACTTCCAATCATGGATGACTCTTCCATCACTTCAACTTGAGACTTGGCTTATCTTGAGTTGACTTGATCGATACTCCACTCACCGCATCTCACCGCTCCTTGATCGAGTTTGTCTTCTCTTCTTTGCCATACTCGGTTGTCTTGCAGTGAGTCTTCCTTCCAGATCTCGATTGTCTTCTTGCATGTTTGGGCATAGGCGACTTAACTCGGCTTGACCAACCCTATTTATTACAATGCGATTTTACAACAAAAAAATGGGGTGCCAACTTCCTATTCTAAGTTTTACATGGCATTCATCAAAATCTAAACAATAAATTTCCCAACAGGGTAGCACCCCCTCAAATCGGAAAATCCACTAGACTTCGTGGAATAATATGGCTCGTCGAAAAGAATTTGGAGGGCTTGGTTTTCGCTCCTTCAAATCATTTAATCTGACTTTATTATCCAAGCAAGCATGTCGTCTCTTAACGAATCCTTCATCGCTTTTGGCACGAGTCTACAAAGCGAAATATTTTAATAATCGTTCATTCATGGAAGCACAACTCAGTCCGCGTCCAACTTGGATCTGGCATAGCATCCTACAGTGCAATTGGCTTTTGAAATTGGGTTATCTTAAACACATCCATTTGTGGGAAAATTTGAAGATATGGGGGGATGCATGGATCCCTAAGCCGTCTTTCTACCTTACATCTTTACCGCCAATGCACCTCAGGCCGGATACAACCATTTCGACTCTTATTCAACAGGACTCTTGAACATGAGATTCGAATCTTATACACGGTCTATTTTCATCGGAGGAGGCTCACCTTATATTCTTTATCCCACTTAGCCTCACTAGTCGCCCAGACACATGGTATTGGTTTCATAACAAGAATGGCAAATTTTTGGTCAAATCGGCATGCCCTCTCTTTTTAGACAACCCCGGTGAACTTTTGGATGCCCTCGTGCAAAGTGTTTCTAGCTCCAGGCCATCACCCGTCTAGAAGAGAATTTGGGGTCTAAAAATTCCAAAGCGTATTATTCACTTTTCATGGAAATTACTCACGCGCACGCTTCTGAGCCCCGCTAATCTTGCCTATCGACACCTGCCTCATCGAGAGCTATGCCCGTTTTGTAACTCTTTGGATATCTCTACTGCACATGTGTTCTTTAACTGCCCAGTTGTTGTTCAAGTGTGGTACGTAGCGGGAGTTTCAAACGTTATATCTCATTTCGCACAAGAATGTGGGGAACTCTGGGTGCAGTGCGAGAAATCATCCTCTCAAACTCAGATGATATTGGCGGACTTATTCTCTCCTTGTGTAGCGGCATTTGGCATGCTTTTAACTAGAAAATTTTCGAAGACCTCCTCGTCTCCCCAATAACCATTGTCTCATCCGCATGTCATACCCTATCCACTTTCCGAGCCGCCCATCTCTGGCTGGAGCGCCCTTCGCCATCCATTTTGGAGTTCCCTACTCCAAAACCCGCACATCCGGACACCCATGTTTACTTTGACCGGGCCATTTCCATGATAGGTGGTTACGCTGGAATCGGTGTTTGTATTCTTAGCTCAGAAGGATCATTTATTCAGGTATTTGCTAAATGTTTCCATGCCATCTCTAACCCCGATGTTGCGGAAGCATTAGCACTCCGGGAAGCAATCTCTCTAACAAAGTCCTCCAATCTTATCCACCTCTCATTTTTGGGCGACTCTGCGAATATCATTATGTCTGCTATGGGCGTATCTCATCCCCACCCGGACAATGAGCCTATCATATCCGATATTTCTTCACTATTGGCCGATCTCAACCACATGTGGGTCTTTTCTGGATTCCTAGACTAGATACTTTTATTGCTCATGAATTTGCACATTTCGTAAAATTTTCTTGCTATTTAGCAACCTCGTGGACTTATCCACCGATTTTTGTCTCAATCGGTCTTTGGACCGTTTCCGATAATTAATGAAATTTCCTTTACTTTCAGAAAAAAAATATCAACTCCCAAAAGATCTTTGAATAGAAGTACTCTCCACAGTAGTTATAAGCCTCCCGACTCTATGCCTGTTTATGTTATGAACTCATTTTTCGTAAGTTAGAACTCATTTTTCGTAAGTTAGAACTCATCTCCCGAATTATGAACTAATAAATATAACATGCAAATTATTGATCAGATAATCTACACGAAACAAGTACTCGAAGGAATAAATAGAACACAAAAATCAATTAAAAAACAATCAGTTTAAAATTAACATAAATCCACAGTTCTGATTATGCCCTAGGATCATAAATATTTAGCCCAACATATTTGACCACAAATTCATAGGCAAATTTGAAATCAATAGTTTGACACTGAATTAAGTACAAATAAGAGATCTAAACTAAGAGCATAGAATCCTTCTTGTCAGGATGGATCCTTCTTTAAAGTCTCAAACCCTTGTGCTTCCGTAGATGCGAAAGCGCTTGTGGTGTTCTTCCCTGATTAGTGTTTGCCCTTCGAAGTATGTAGATTTGTGTATCCCAAGTGTATTTTTGTGTATGATGATGTATGGAATTGTCTAGAATTGTTTGGAACTATATATTTTCGTTCGTGCTTGGTCCCTTTTTATAGATGCTTTGAGAGATCACTTGTAGAGTGCCGATGAAATTAGGAAACAAAATCTACCGTCGACAAATCACATGGCCGTGTGAAACCACACGGTCCTACCCCGTAGCTAGTTTTATTTTATGTTTTTGCTCAAACAAAATACACAATCGTGTATTTTCACAGGGTCTGTCGTATACTTCCTCTATGAAATTCTTCCCTCGAACAAGTCGCCTGGCATGTAAAATCACATTGAATCAATTCACACGTTTGTGTGAAATAACACGGGCTGACGTGTTTCTTGTTTTTCATCGTTTTCTTCGCGTATTTGATCGTCTCTTTGCATTCGTTATTTTTGTCCAGGCCGTCCTACTGGTATCTTTCCATTTTAGCTCTGTTTCTTGTAAAATTACAAGAATACGTTGTATCACGCCCAAGAAAGGAAACCAAGTAAAATACACTAAATATACATGCAAATGCATCAAATATATATTCAAATAAGCCCCTAAATGCATGTATATTTTACACGTATCAATAATATTTATGGATAATTACAATAACTACCCCAATTCCAATTACCTTTTAAAATTACAAATGCCCAGTTTGAGGCATTTTACCCTCTCAATTGGTGTAATTTGTAAAATATAAAAACATGTCCAGTGATATTTATAGTTTTGGAAGAGAACTGATTTTTTAATTATGCTAAACCTCAAGGATTGTATTTGTAATTATCCCTAATATTTATAACATGAATGTTGTATTTTGTTGATTTCATCTGGCTTTTTAAATATGTTGTTTAAACTATTTTACATATCTTCAGGCTGAAGTTCAATTTCCAGTAATTAATTGGATTTATATTTTGGGTTAAGAAAGTGCATAATTTGCCAGATGGAAGGTGATAGGCGAATGACGCTTCCGTGTAAACATATCTACCATACTGGTTGTGGTAGCAGATGGCTTAGTATCAATAAAGTAAGTCAGTAAACTTCCTTTCTTCTTGAGAACTGCCCAAGTTATTAATTTGCTAACAATCTTTAGTATAACAGGCTTGCCCAGTTTGTTACAAGGAGGTGGTTGTTGATGTTCTAAAGCACCGAAAGATACTCTTCTCAGCATAGGATGGTGGCTTCATTTTTTCCATTTTTATTCAAGGTTATAATTTCTCAATACAACTTTCTCAATACTCTATTTGTGTTATTAGAAGATTTATATTCTCCCTAATAAAATTAGTGTCACTTTAGTGGGAGTATATTTACTTCAACTTCATATAGCTTTTATATTTAAAATTGCTTCAAGAATTCTTTTGGATTTGTTCCCGTATTTTGATTTTCATGGTATCCATGGATATCTTGTGAGGTAGTTGATTTAACGTGGTATAGGTTCACCCTCTTCCCCTCCTTTCTTTATGCACTTGATAACATGCTAGAAAAATGAACTTCAATTCTTTAACCTCAATTACGTTATTTCAGATGAGAATTGAATGAGCTTCCTTCATTTATTTCTCATTCACAAATCACACTATTGATATAATTTGGAATGGACCAAAACTAAGGAATAACCATTTCTTTCCTCCCCCACGGGTTTAACTATTCTCGATCTTCAATAATGGGGCTAATTTTATTTTTGATGAACTATCCTTTGAAATAAACCAAAAATGATGGACATCATCCGGATTTACAAAGTAATGTGGCAAAAATATAAATAAGTTATTTATAATTTAAATATAATTTATATGTAATATTTTATTAAATTGTAGCCAATCTTTATCAAAATTTAAAAGTTAAAATAAAAAACTTGATATATGACTCATTTTTTAATTTTTATTAATATATTGAATAAAATGTTGTTTATATCACATACACACACATATATATCGTGTATATATATATATATATATATATATCTACCGTAACACACATTCTAATAATCTTAAATCCATTTATGCATAATATATTTTAAATCATTTAATCTAAAAATTTCTATTTATGAATAAACTGATATTTAAAAATATTTTCCTGCTATATTATTATTCATTTATAATTATCAATGTCAAGGGTATTGAAACCAAGTGGAAAAATGGCCATTCATTCATTATGCATACGAGTATGATATCATCAACTTCTTTCTTATTGTTATTCCATTCATAAATTTTATTCATATCTAATTTCGTTCACGCATACCAATCTTGCTATTAAGACACTACGGTTTGTGAATATGGGAATGATAATCAAATTTAGAACCCTTTTCCTAATTTTTGTTCTTAAGTTTGATTACACATACATAATAAGATTTTTTTCGAATATGGCAACAGTACTAAGACAAGTGTTGTAAACATGGGCCAACGCGCTAGGCGCTCCTGGCCCCAGACTATTATGTCTAATCGGTGGAAAAATCTCATCGGCGAGAAGATCGAACCCAAAGTAGCCGGAAAATTGGGCCTATGCGGCCAAAAATCGAGAAAAAGTGAATTAAAATAATAAAAATTACAAAATAGTCTTGTTTCTAGGCACAACCTAGGCGCTTAGGTGTCGGGATGCCGCCCGATTAACACCCCACCTAGTGATTTTACGCAACCTCTTGTAAGATGCAAAACATATCTTACGTGGGAGAAAAGTTTACAACTATTTCTCTACCACCAAGATAGTCTTATTGAAGTTGAAATTCCTAGAGGTAGCAATTTGAGACACGACAAGATAGCACAACACGAAATTATCAGGTTTGGGCCAGGTGTTATTGGGGCCTGACAAGAACGATAAGAAATCGTGTCCATATCGAGCCAACCCAACAAGCCCGTTAAACCCAATAAGACCCGATAACTTAGATTATATATTTTTTACACATTCTTTTCTCATTCTAACTTCCTAAGGGCTTTATATGTGATAAATATTTGAAAAATAAATACTTTACTATATTAGTAAATGGTTTAACGAGCCAAATGCTCTAAATTGTTCAAATGAGACAAAAATTAAAAAAATAAGTATAAATAAATTTGCTTATCGGGCGTGCACGGACTATCGTGTTTTTATCGTGTCGTGTTTGGGCTACCATTTCCATCCCCTTAAGTTTATGGGGCCGTGTTCGAGTTTGTGTTTATTGAGTCATGCTCTTATTTTCTGTGTTAACAACACGGCCCGCACGATTTGCCACCCCTAAAAATTCTCATCTTAACATTTCTGTGTTAAAGTACAATGATCATTCATCCATAATTCATTTCGAAATACCTAGTTTATTGTTCTTAGATTTTTCATTCATTTTCCAGAATGCCATACTCATACACAAGTAAAATAAACACACTAGGTCAAAGCATGTTCAATACAATTGGAACAACACTTAAATGAAATCTATCGATTGATGTAATTGTAACTCATCCAATTCTAGTAGATTTTTCTACATTTAGTTAAAGAAAGTTTCTGATGTCATTAA
Source organism: Rehmannia glutinosa (assembly GCA_016081115.2). Taxonomy (NCBI): domain Eukaryota; kingdom Viridiplantae; phylum Streptophyta; class Magnoliopsida; order Lamiales; family Orobanchaceae; genus Rehmannia; species Rehmannia glutinosa. The sequence goes on along the minus strand of CM071924.1, from coordinate 75,566,795 downwards.
CATTTTTGGTACAACAATAGAATCCAAAAGCACATTATCAAGGTTTATGATGAAGGCAGAAACTACAAATAAATGAGCAACGAACAAAAGCAATACGAAACATTGCGAAGAAACGTAAATTGCAATGAAAAAGAGAATAATATCAAACTTAATATCAATCCAACCCTTAAAAATAATAACAAAGCAATCATTTATAAGATCAAAATCCCGCTTACGATAAAACACCTAACTTAACTAGGAACATTGAAGATAAACTAAAATAGAGACCTAAACATATACATCACTTCCTAAAATATAAGATATTCTAAAATCCAAAAAGATAATAAGCATGATATCATATCTCCATCATTCTCTCCGGAATCGAAATGATTCGTCCTCGAATAAGAAGATAGATTGACATTTGAAGAATTGTCAAACCATAGAGGAGCGCGAGGAGAACGAGATGGAAAAATAAGGTGAAAAACAACATGTATTTGAATAGGATCAAAAACAAAATAATGTAAATTGAATTTTAGAAAACCATATCCACTTTGCCAAATCAATGACCTAGTTCTAGCGTATCCATCTGATCATTCCTTAATTGTATAGTCAGCATCTTCTTATCATTTTTGGACTCTACAAAGCCATAGCATTGATGAGCATTTGTGACTTTAGGAACATACACATGGGCAACTCGTCTTGCTCGCACCCACAACTCTTTGTGAATAAACCAACCATGACACCCACGAGCAAACGGTCCTTCGAGGGGTGTAGGATTAGAGAAAAAAATATATATTGCTCTTATCGATTTTGAAGTAGTTTCCTCAATAAAAATCATTACCAACATCCTCAATTTATTTATAAAAAATTGGTGGTCCGTCATAATCACTAACCTCCTCATTAAATTTTGGCGGTTTTTTTATAGTCAACCGTTGAAATTACATCGTCACCTTCTTTATCAAAAATAGGTGGCCCATCATAATAACTGATGTCCTCGTCAAGGTTTGGAGGTTCTTCGTAGCCAACCTCCACTATAGTGTTGCTACTTTCTTCACAAAAAAAAAAAAAAAAAAAAAAAGAGGTCCATTATAGCCACCATCTTCGACGTTACTAGAGAATAAATCATCCATGTCCGTGGAGTAGATTTCCAACGGAATAAACTTGATGGACACAATATCATAGACAAACTTACAACCACCAAAAAATCATTTTACAACAAGTCTCTTGATTTATTGATATTGGATGTACACGATGTTAAATTATTTTGTCAGCAAATCGATCTGTGATGGATTTGTGTGGAGTCGTTATTTAGTCTCTTTTTCTTATTCTACTTGTTCTATACAGGACCCGCAGTCTCAAGAAGCTGATTGGGACAGGCCGTAAGCAGGGGGACTTTATGTTTTGGATTAGCTCAAAATACCGAAAGCTACAGTGTAGATTTGTCATCTTTTCATTTGAGTCATTCGTCTTAAGATTTTTACTTATGGCATTCTCGTTTAGGTCATGTGTCTGCTTCTCGTTTACAGTTTTTAGTTTCTACAGGTGTCTTAGGAGATTTAAAATCTCATGATATTTTGGATTGTAATGGTTGCAAACTAGCAAAATTTTTTGCTTTACCGTTCAATAAAAGTGTTTTTTTACGTGCAACATTTGATCTTGTTTATTCTGATGTATGGGGACCTTTCCTATCAATACAAAGGGTGAATCTCGATATTATGTTTCATTTATTGATAATTATACACATTATTGTTGGGTTTATCTTATGAAACAACGTTCTGATTTCTTCAACATCTTCTGCAACTTTCGAGCAATTGTGAAAACCCAACATTCAGCCACCATAAAGTGTTTTTGTTGTGACTTGGGTCGGAGATATTCTTCCAATGCTTTTCTTACTTTACTTGCTTCGATGGTACAATATGACAAACATCTTTTATGGATACCCCTAAGCAAAATGGTGTTGCGGATAGAAAACATAGATATTTTGTAGAAACTGCTAGGTCTCTTTTGTTGTCTGCTAGTGTTCTATTGTGTTTTGGGGGGAAGCAACTTTCACTGCTACCTATTTGATTAATAGAATTCCTACTTCGAATAATTCGGGTTTGACACCATTTGAGAAGTTGTATGGATATGCTTCGATTATTTATCTTTGTGCGTATTTGGTTCTACTTGCATTGTCCTTCGACCTCAAGTTGAACGTACTAAGTTGACCTCGTGGTCCGCTTTATGCATTTTTCTTGGTTATGGGGAAGGGCGAAAAGGTTATCGTTGTTTTGATCCAATTAGCCAAAAATTATATGTTTTTGCGTCATGTAGTGTTTCTTGAACATATTCCATTCTTTTCTATCCGAGTGGCTCCCTAATGTATCCATGTCCGACCTTATTCATATTGACCCTTTTCATGGTGATGAATCCGTAACGATTCTGCGAGGTTCTAGTACATTGACTTGATTACGATGTGACCGATTCTCCTGCTACTAATGTTGTCCTTTCAACTACTCCAATCTGCGGCTCTGATGTTGCTCCTCCTCAATCCACACATCTCCGTAAGTATACTAAGTTACGATTTCGTTTACTCTTGTTATTCTAGTTCATTCGTCTCGTTTTTGGCCTCTCTTCATCGTATTTACGAGCCTTCATCCTATAGAGAGGCAATTTGTGATCCACTTTGGCGGGATGCTATGGCCGAGGAATTTCTTGCTTTGCATCATACTCATACTTGGGACTTGGTCCCTTTACCACCGAAAACATGTAATTAGATGTCGTTGGGCCTACAAACTCAAAACCAAATCTGATGGGTCTATTGAAAGATATAAAGCCCGACTAGTTTCTAAGGGTTATACTCGGGAGTATGGGATCGATTATGAGGAGACATTTGTGCCTCGTTATAAAGATGACAACTATCGTGATACCCTTCTTGTAGTTGCCTCGGTTCGTCGATGGGGTATATCTCGGATGGATGTGAAGCAATTCTTTTTGAATGGTGATCTTATTGACGAAGTACACATGCGACCTCCTCCTGGTGTTTCCCATCAACCGGATGAAGTTTGTAAGCTTCGTAAAGCTCTTTATAGCCTTAAGCAAGCCTCTAGAGGGTGGTATGAAAAGTTTACTTCTGTTGTTACTTCTCTTGGTTTACGACCAAGTCATCATGATTCAACTTTGTTTGTCAAATGTACTGCAACAGGTCATATTTTACTTTCTTTATATGTGGATGGTATGATTATTACTGGTGATGATCTTGATGGTATATAAACTTTGAAATCTACGTTAGCTCGTTCTTTTGCTATGAAAGATTTGGGTCCGTTCCGTTATTTTCTTGGTATTGAGGTTGCCTCTTCCCTACAAGGTTATCTTTGGTCTCAATCAAAGTACATTATCGATATATTTGATCGTGCACGTATTCGATAACAAGATTGTTGATACTCCGCTTAAGACTAATGCTCGATATTCTCCTTCTGATGGTTCTCCCCTATCGGATCCCAGTTTATATCGTACTATTGTTGGCGGTTTGGTTTATCTCACAGTTACTCGTCCAAATATTACACATGTTGTTCATGTGGTTAGTCAGTTTGTTAGTTCTCCTCTACGATTCATTGGACCGTTGTTCTGCGTATTCTTCGATATCTTCGGGAACTCAATTTTAGAGTCTTTTACTTCCGTCTAGTTCTTCTTTGGGGCTGCATGGATACTCCGATCTTGATTGGTGGTGATCCTACATATCGCAAATCTATCACCTTGGTTTTTGTGTGTTCTAGGTGGCTCTCTCATTTCTTGGAACAAGAAGAAACAAGATGTGGTTTCTAGATCTTCCACAGGTTTTGAGTATCGTGTTATGACAACTATTGCTTGTGAGATAGTTTGGTTACGTTGGTTGCTAGCGGATAATAAGAGTGTTATTCGATTGTCCGCAATCTGATTTTTCATGAGAGGACTAAACATATTGAGATTGATTGCCATATTATTTGGCATTATTATCGGATGGTATCATCACATTGACTTTTGTTTCTTCTTCTCGTGCGGTTGCTAATATGTTTACAAAGGCACATTCCTCTTCATGTTTTCATTTCTTGTTTGACAAACTCTCAATGCTTTTTGCGGTTGCATCGTGAGTTTGAGGGGGACTGTTGAAATATAATATATTTAGTTTCCTTATTTTGTTTGAGTCCTTTTATGGTCGGGATTTTAGTCCTTTTATAGGGTTACGTTTTCTAGTCGCCTATATAAGGGCCTCTTTGTTTATTTTGTGATTCACTTTTGGTTTTGCATATAAGAATACAAGTATTTTATGGCTTTTTGATTTCAACATTTCAAACCGGAATCGAACCGATCCGAAACCGTGAGGTAATGGTAATGGTTCCGGTTCCTCCAAAATGAGTAACCGGAATTGGCGGATTTGGAACTGGAACTGGCGGTTCCAGAACCGTGGTCACCCTTAATCGCAATTGGATTTAGATTGCATTTCTAATTTTCATTTTAAGGTATAGACTTAGATTTTTCTTTTTTCTCGAAACAAAAAAAAATTTAAATCGATCTTGATTTGAAAACATTGGTGAGAGCTTCGCGATGGGCTTAGCAAATTAGAGCTGCACATTTCTCTCAAGTATATATATGAAAAAAGAAATTATGATTTATGAGGTTCTAAACTGGGAAAAAAAAGGGTGTAAGTAAATATCTGGTCAACTAAAAAGGGAGAATATTAAAAAGGCATAATTACAAAAAAATCAAGAAATTTTGGATATTACAAAAAAATCCCTTGAGGTTTAACTCGACTTACATTTTCCCTATTTATAAGCGAAAATATTTTAAAAAATCTCTTGATATTTCTAGAAATATTATCTACCTTTTAAATTTAAGTCATAATCAAACCCAAGTGGATTTTCTTAATTTTGAAACATCTTTGGATTTTTTTGTAATTGGCCCAAACCTTAGAGGTCTTTTGTAATTATCCCTATTCAAAATGAATAGCGATAATTTGTTAGTGTAACTCCTTTCTTTTTTTTTTTTTTTTTTGAGGGGAGTGTAACTCATATTATTGAGTTAGAATCTAGGGGAAATTACATAAAATATCCTCTTTTTGGTAAACATACGACAAAATACGTTCCTATCATTTTTATACTTATTTTTTTCTGTTTGTACCTACTTTTTTCTTTTTTTTACGTTCTTGCATATTTTTTGGATTATTTTTACTTAGTTTTTTTTTTTCGTTTTTTTGTTCATGTATTGCTTTATATGTTATATATGTTATTTTGGTGTTGTTTAAATTTATTTCTTTATTATTTCCATGTTATTTCAATGTTTCAAATAACTTTTACCTATTTTTTATGCTTTTTTGTTCATGTATTATTTTGTACATTGTTTCTATTGTTTCGGTGTTGTTCTATAATATTTTTAGTGTTGTTCTAATAATTTTTTTTGTTGTTTCCATGTAGTGTTCAATGTGTAAATACAAATTTTACCTATTTTTAAGGTCTTTTTATTCATGTGGTATTTTTAATATTTTTGACGTTATTTCTGGGTTGTTTCCATATTGTTTTTAATGTTGTTAAGATGTTTCTTTGTTGTTTCCATGTAGTTTTCGATGTTTAAATACGAGTTTTACCTTTTTTTTGCTCATATGGTATATTCTATATTGTTTTTACGATTTGTTTCTATATTACTTCCTGGTTGTTTCCATGTTTTTTATGTTTTCATGCATTGGATCAAAAATTGATTTGTGTTTTTTCTATTCATTTTGTTTCTATAATATTTTTAATTTATTTGGTTTTAATATATGTTGTTTTATGTGTATATTTCTTGATTTCTTATAAGACTTTGAGTATAAATGAATTATTTAACGAGGGGAAACTTTATTTTTCACTGAAATTTTATTGAAAAAACATGTTTGAAACATGTTAGAAACAATTTTGAAACAAAGCGTAAAAAAGTCCTAAATTTTGGCGGGAGCGTAAATTTGTGAAAAAAGGAGCGAGAAGAGTAATTTGGGTAAAATAGTACCGAAAGCGTAAAAATCGACATTATCTCTAAAAAGTGGGACATTTATGTCAATTGCCCTAGAATCTAATTCAAGTTGAGTCTTTTTCAACCTGAAATTAAATTAAATTTAAACCTTGAACTTTGATCCTTGCATAATTTGACTTGCTTCATATTAAGTTTAGTTTTAAATTATCAAGTGGAACTTATCAATTGGGAATCAGCTTGAATTAATTCGTGGCAATCCTCAAAGTTGAATACATCCTATGTAATACTTCAAACAAATGATTGCTCATATAATTTTAGAAACAATATGTCAACTATTAATACAAATAAATAATAAAAGAAAAATATGTGACTTAGTCATACACCTGAGTGCTCAGGCAGTCACCCAAGTAGTGCCTGGGCAGTATTTGGAAAGAGGATACCATGATATACAATATTGGATAATGAGGAAAAGTTCAAGTTAAATAAAGTTTTAATTATCCTTGTATTTTCTTAGAAAACCACAATATTAAGGTTATACTAATTTTACCTTCATGTGTCTTTTTTTTTTTGATCGGTAATTTTTTTACCTTCATGTGTTGTTGTTAAGTTATATGGTTTAAGTAAAAACATGCTAAATCTCCCTTTCTAATTGAAGCCATGACAGTGTATATTTTATAGACTTAGCAAGGTTTTGTACTAATTCGTGCAAATAACTTGCAACCAAATCTGTGTATAGAGCAAACAAAAGTATATAATGGAAGAAGTCTCCCATCATCATGTAGTTCAAATACTGTTAGACTTTATCAACTCAAAAAGCAAGCCTTGAGCCAGCTATTAGCTTCATTTAAATAGTGCCCATCAAATACTGAGCTTGTGTAGGTTATCACTATATAAGGGCTTAGCCATATTTTCATTCTTCACAATTAAACTTGTTTTCCTATCAAGAAAGGTAGAGCTACTAAAAATGGGAGTCCTAGTAAAACCACGGCACTTGCCCTTTGTCATGTGTGCATTGGCCTTTTTGCATCATAGCCTCTCAGTGGCAAAGACATAAGCCGCAAGTTTATGCTTCACCATTACCAAAACTCCATCCAAAATCTCACTACAAACACTTGCCTTATTTGCCCAAATTACCTCTCCCATCTAAACATGTAAAACATCCATATTACTATAAATCTCCTCCCCCACCACAAAAAAAGTACTACTATAGTTCACCTCCACCTCCAGCATATTACTATAAGTCACCACCACCTCAAAAGCGAGCAGAACATCCAAAGTATTATTACAAGTCTCCACCACCACCACCAAAGAAGTACTACTATAGCTCACCTCCACCACCAGCTTATTACTACAAGTCACCACCACCTCCAAAGCGCGCAGAGCATCCGAAATATTACTACAAGTCTCCACCACCACCACCAAAGAAGTACTACTATAACTCACCTCCACCACCAGCATATTATTACAAGTCACCACCACCTCCAAAGCAAGCAGAACATCCGAAATATTATTACAAATCTCCTCCACCACCACCAAAGAAGTACTACTACAACTCACCTCCACCACCAGCATATTATTACAAGTCACCACCACCTCCGAAGCAAGCAGAACATCCGAAATACCTTTACAATTCTCCACCACCACCCCCAAAGAAGTACCACTACAACTCACCTCCACCACCAACATATTACTACAAGTCACCACCACCTCCAAAACACTCAGGAAAAGCACCATACACTTATAACTCACCACCACCACCATCACCTTCACCACCGCCACCATATTATTACAGCTCACCTCCACCACCATCCCCGTCTCCTCCTCCACCATATTATTACAACTCACCACCCCCACCATCTCCCTCTCCTCCTCCACCATATTACTACACATCTCCACCACCTCCATCACCATCCCCACCACCACCATACTACTACACGTCTCCTCCTCCTCCTATGCAATATTAAGGGAGTTTTGTTATCTTCCGTTTATGAATAGAAATCCTGATTCTTTGGGAGTTGTTGCCTTCAATATGCTAAGTTGTTCGTTATTATTTGGGACGTATGCATTAATAAGCAAGTGGTCGTGTGAGATCCTTGCTCTATTCATTTTCCTTTAAGCCTCTTGCTACTATATTTTTTTTTGTCATGTCCTCTTGTATCAACTTCTCATGAATATTCACTTAAGATTTTTGTATTATGAAGGTCCCATGCAATATTTTCCTGGTGTATATTTTTTCAATAAGTTGAGAGTAATCTTTTTCGGAGGAAAGGGATGGGATACATTTTAAAGAAACTTAAAGATACCTGGGTTCGAACTCGGATCAAGACTCTTACAAACGGTGAACGATACCACTTGAGCTACAAGCTAATGTTTTTTTGTGTATACTTTCATTACAAGAAATCGGACTTTTGCAACAAAGTCATTTGCGACAACAATATGTGGTCGCAAATAATAGTTTTTGTGATGACATGTCGTGGCTAATGATGAATGTAAAAGATACGTGCATTTGAGGGTTTAAAATGATATATATTCGATGCATTTTCACGCAAATTTAATGTGTTGTACTTGGTTTCTTTTGTTGGGCGTGATATCACAGTACTCTTGTGAATTTTACAGAAATAGAGCTATATTGGATAAAACGTGATATCACATTCCAAAGTATAGGTCAAGTGCTAAGGTACGAGCAAAGATATGAAGGAAAGAAGCATGGACGGTCAAACAAAAGGAATTTCCTTCAAAAACGTAAAATTGCGCTAACGCTTTCCAACACTAGCGGTATAGTATTTTGCCCATAATGTCCTCTACAAAATTGATATTGAGGTGATTCAAGTGGCTATAGAAAGCTCAAAGAAAGGACTACAACGTTCTTGAAGACTCCGAGCCAATTCTAATCGCACGACCCGACCGTGTTGGATGACACGAGCGTCGAATCGGGGCTGAATTGGTCTCATTTTCCTACTCAAACTCTACAAGTGATCTCTCCAAGCATCTATAAAAGGGACCCAAAGCTATGCAAGAAAATACATCAGTCCATATAGCAAAAACACATAAAATAACATATGAACGAAGGAATCGAAGAGCTTCTTAGAGCAAAAGGCTAGGTCGCGAGGAACACCACAAGACTTTCGCATCTAGGGAGCACAAGAGATGTAAGTCCAAGCGACTATGATAATCTAGAGAGGGGTGAATAGATTATCTCCATCTTTTCGATTATGCCTTCTTTTTCGAATCAAATACGCCAAGACAAGAATAAAGGTGCGAGAAAGTAAACAACACACGCCGATTTATAGAGCTTCACTCCACCTCGGGACTACGTGCTCTACCACCCCAAGATATCCGGGATGGGTTTCGAAAAGGGAAAAGAATTTTATTAATTACCACAATTAATACAAATTCAACTTACAAAACCTTGAAGAGCACCACACTTTTCTTCAACACCACCTTTGGAGATTTCCACAATCTCCTTTGAAGATTACCACAATCTTCCTTCAATGACACCTTTGAAGATCACCATAATCTTCAATCTTGAAGAATACCAAATTCTTCAAACACCTCAAGAGCACCACACTCTTGAAACACCTATCACCTAGATCACCCAAGTGTATTCTTTCCACAAGAATACCCAAAAGGATGTCTTGTGTTGAATGATGACAAAATCAAGATTACAACTCAATAATTAATATTACAATTTGAGTGCAAGTGTAATCAAGAAATAAAGCCTAGACCTCAAAATGTGAAAGTGAAATACTTAGGCTATAAATACAACAAGAGTGTTGAATATGAAAGCTTGGAAATTTGCAGATTTTTTGTTGTGTATTTGCTTGTGTTGTTCATGTATCTTGTGTCTTCAATTCATCCTCTATTTATAGGAGATTCTTCACCAACATAGGCTCCCAACATAGGCTCTTTCTTGTTTTCTTTTGTCTACAAAAAGAGGATCACAAGATGTAGAAATATTGTACAAAAATCAAAAGTAAATCTTGTTGATAAGGATTGCAATCATTGAAATTTTTCTTTGTAAAAAAATTACAGGCGGCCGGTTGCCCTATAGAAAATTTCGAACGTTTGAATGAAAATAGTGCGATCCAGTGCGGGTTGAAGGGGGTCGGCCCAGGTCGAGGGGGTGCGACCGGTTGGCCCCCACCGGACCGGTCCCCTGCTCCAATTTTCAAGTCTGTAATGTTTTGTTTCAAGTTTTGTGTTCTTCGTGTCTTGAGTCGACCTTTCGGGCGACCAAGTCGACCTCCAAATTGGAATATTGTCGATTTTATCAAAAATAAACTTCAAAAAATACTCCAAAAATTAGTAAAAATATTTTAAATCACTTGAGAGTATTTGGACAACATTTATAAACATTGTTTTGGTGTAAAAGCCAATTAACACAAAAACACTAAATATGTTGTCCAATTTTTATCGAATAATAAACTCTAAGAAATACTCCAAAAATTAGTAAAAATATTTTAAATCATTTAGGAGTATTTTGGACAACATACATAAACATTATTTTGGTATAAAAACTCATTTAAACATAATCATCAAAATCTTGATAAAAACATTTATCTAACAAACTCCCCCTTTTTGATGATTACAAACCAAAACAATTTTAGAAAGCTGATTTTAAAACAAAACAAATTTTTCCGGTCTAAAACATCAATCCATTATAAGCAAGATTCATCATAAGTACAAACACACAAGGATAGGAGCAAAGGTTTTCAAAATCATTTTTGCACAAGCTCCCCTATCAACATGCATAACAAAGATAAGTATAAGCAAACAACTACAAGCTAAAAGTATGAATTTCTTGAGCTTAAAAGCTCCCCCCTTTGTCACAAAATTATCATTAGTCAAGCATGGAAGTCCATAATACGTAACATGGACTAAGTATATCCATAGCTTTTGGCTTTTAAGAGCTATAGCTTATAGCTTTTCTTTCGAGCTTATGTTCGCTTCTTTGAGCGTATGAGCATTTTCTTGTTTCTCCCCTTTGGAATCATCAAACATAATGTTAGCACGATAAAAATATCATACAATTATATCAAAGTGCGCAATTTAATCGATTTATCGAGTATATTGAACATTTAAGCTTAAATTCCGAATAAAAGGGAAAAAATGCTCATTTGATTGATAAAACATGATCTCTATAAACATATAAGACTTTTCAAATCAAGAGAATCATGTAGGTGATGAATTTTTCATTGAAACATTTTGTCGAACACTTGGCGTGCGTCGAATAAAATAAGAGAAATATAACGCCTTTGTGATTTGTTTAAGCCAAAACTTTTCATCACCAAATTGCAATACAACAATATTCATTCATCACCAATCATCATATACAACATACTAATGCAAGAATTTCATCAAAGTAACAAGATATAAGCACATTCTCAAGGGTTCAACCAAATTGAGATAAAAGGAGAAATTCTTACCATTTAATCGGTAAAGATGAGCAATGATGATGATAATCGAGCCTCATGAAGTCAAAATATAAAATATATGCAATAAAACAAATTTGAAGTGAAATTTGTGTGAAAAATACGAAGGGGGTGAAAAATGGACACAAAAGACCAAAGTGACTGTGATTGAGAACAAAAACGTTTTTAACCAAATTTTAGGCATGGGCGGCCGACGGTCGAGGCATGGGCGACCGGTCGGCCTTGCACCATCGAGCCAGTGGTTCATTCTTTTTCCAAAATCCGAGGTTTGAACCAAAAATCTCAATTTTTTTAAGCCCCTAAGTTTTAAAAACGTGCAAATTGCAATCATAGACCTCATTCAATATGTATTATGTCTTAATCAAGCTCGATACCAAAATAAGAAAAATGCTCATACGCTCAAAGAAGCGAACATAAGCTCGAAAGAAAAGCTATAAGCTAGAGCTCTTAAAAGCCAAAGATACTTAGTCCATGTTACGTATTATGGACTTCTATGCTCAACTAATGATGCTTTTATGACAGGGGGGCTTTTAAGCTCAAGAAATTCATACTTTTAGCTTGTAGTTGTTTGCTTAAACTTATCTTTGTTATGCATGTTGATATGGGGAGCTTGTGCAAAAATGATTTTGAAAACATTTGCTCCCATCTTTGTGTTTTTGTACTTATGATGAATCTTGCTTATAATGGATTGATGTTTTAGACCGAAAAATTTATTTTGTTTTACAATCAACTTTCTAAAATTATTTTGGTTTGTAATCATAAAAAGGGGAGTTTGTTAGATAAATGTTTTTATCAAGATTTTGATGATTATTTTTAAATGAGTTTTTATACCAAAACAATGTTTATGTATATTGTCAAAATACTCCTAAATGATTTAAAATATTTTTACTAATTTTTAGAGTATTTCTTAGAGTTTATTATTCGATAAAAAAGTGGACAACATATTTAATGTTTTTGTGTTAATTGGCTTTTACACCAAAATAATATTTATAAATGTTGTCCAAATACTCTCAAGTGATTTACAATGTTTTAACTAATTTTTTGGAGTATTTTTTTAAGTTTATTTTTGATAAAAATCAGACAACATTCCAATTTGGAGGTCGACTCTGTCACCCAAAAAGGTCGACCATGACTGGCGAACGCAAAACTTGAAATAGAACATTACAGACTTGAAAATTGGAGCGGGGGATCGATCCGGTGGGGGACCGACCGGTCGCACCCTGGCGACGGCCGCACCCCCATTAACCGTCGACCCCTACAACCCGTGCACTGGATCGCACTATTTTCATTCAAACGTTCAAATTTTCTATAGGGCAACCGGTCGCCTGTGTAATTTTTGATAGCAAAAATTTCAACCGTTAATCCTTATCACAAGATTTACTTTTGATTTTTGTACAATATTTCTACATCTTATGTTCTCTTTTTTGTAGACAAAAGCAAACAAGAATGAGCCTATGTTGGGAGCCTATGTTGGTGAAGACTCTCCTATAAATAGAGAATGAATTGAAGACACAAGATACATGAACAACACAAGCAAATACACAACAAGAAATCGCAAATTTCTAAGCTTTCATATTCAACACTCTTGTTGTATTTATAGCCTAAGTATTTCACTTTCACATTTTGAGGTCTAAGCTTTATTTCTTGATTACACTTGCACTCAAATTGTAATATTAATTATTGAGTTGTAATCTTGATTTTTGTCATCATTCAACACAAGACATCCTTGTGAGTATTCTTGTGGAAAGAATACACTGGGTGATCTAGTGATAAGTGTTTCAAGAGTGTGGTGCTCTTGAGGTGTTTGAATAATTTGGTATTCTTCAAGATTGAAGATTGTGGTGATCTTCAAAGGTGCGTTGAAGGAAGATTGTGGTAATCTTCAAAGGGAGATTGTGGAAATCTCCAAGGTGGTGTTGAAGAAGAGTGTGGTGCTCTTGAGGTGTTGTAAGTTGAATTTGTATTAATTGTGGTAATTAATAAAATTCTTTTTCTTTTGAAACCTATCCCGGATATGGTAGAGCACGTAGTCCCTAGGTGGGGTGAAGCTCTATAAATCCACGTGTGTTGTTTACTTTCCGCACCTTTATTCTTGTTTTGGCGTATTTGATTCGAAAAGAATGCATAATCGAAAAGATGGAGATAATCTATTCACCCCCTCTAGATTATCGTAGCCGCTGACTTACAAGTGGTATCGAGCCAAACTCTTTGGGAAGCTCGTTCCCACATCGTGAGTAAAGAGGAACGATCATCGACTCTGAACGAAGTCTACCTTATCGCGCCTCCACCACCAAGCCACCACTATTTGATTCCAAAAATTTTATATTTTGGAAAGAAAGAATGGAATGATATCTACAAGGTTGCGGGTTCGATATTTGGAACACGATCGTAAATGAAGAATCCATTTCAATGATGGACACACACCACAAAGGCCTCAAAGAGCTCAATGATGAAGAGAAGAAAATCATATCATTAAATGGTAAAGCTCTTAATGTTATTTATTGTTCACTTACCATTTCGGAATATGATCATATTGTAGGAATTAAATCGGCACATGAAGTATGGATAAAATTAGAAGAAGTATATGCAAATGAAAGGAGCCACTCAAAAGCACCTACTTCTCAAATGGATACAAACCCAAATGGGATGAGCTTCCTGAACTTAAACGTCGATGAAAACGAACGATGTCTTATGGGCTTCAAGAAAAAACGAGGTAAGTTCAAAACCCTCCACTTCTTATGATAATGAATTACAAAATGTGAAAGTGAAATACTTAGGCTATAAATACAACAAGAGTGTTGAATATGAAGCTTGAAATTTGCATTTCTTGTCGTATTTGCTTGTGTTGTTCATGTATCTTGTGTCTTCAATTTATCCTCTATTTATAGGAGAGTCTTCACCAACATAGGCTCCCAACATAGGCTCCTTCTTGTTTGCTTTTGTCTACAAAAAGAGGATCACAAGATGTAGAAATATTGTACAAAAATCAAAAGTAAATCTTGCTAATAAGGATTGCGGTTGTTGAAATTTTTCTTTGTCAAAAAATTACACAGGCGACGGTTGCCCTATAGAAAATTTCGAACGTTTGAATGAAAATAGTGCGATCCAGGTATGGGTTGCGGGGGGTCGACCCCGGTCAAGAGGGGGCGACGACCGCCATCAGGGTGCGACCGTCGTCCCAGTGACCGGTCCCCTGCTCCATTTTCAAGTCTATAATGTTGTTTTCAAGTTTTGCGTTCTTTGGTGCTGATCGACCTTTTGGGCGTCGGTCGACCTCAAATTGAATGTTGTCCGATTTTTATCAATAATAAACTTCAAAAAATATTCCAAAAATTAGTACAAACATTTTAAATCACTTGAGAGTATTTTGACAACATTTATAAACATTGTTTTGATGTAAAAGCCAATTAACACAAAAACATTAAATATGTTGTCCAATTTTTTATCGAATAATAAACTCTAAGAAATACTCCAAAAACTAGTAAAAATATTTTAAATCATTTAGGAGTATTTTGACAACATACATAAACATTGTTTTGGTATAAAAACTCATTTAAACATAATCATCAAAATCTTGATAAAAACATTTATCTAACAAGAGCTTGAGGGCTTGAAAGGGAATCCATCCGACAAGAAGGGGTTTCTTTCCTATGTCTAAGAACTCTTGTCGTTCTATATGATGTCTAAATGTTGATTCAATTTGTCTATGAGTTTGTAATTAATGTTTTGTATATTTTTCGGATCTTAAAGGCATAATCAAAATTGTGGATTTGTATTAAATATGATTACTTGTTTTCGTAATTAATTCATGCTTTCTATTTTATGAATTTGAGTGCTTATTTACATTTGCTTTTATCGATCAATAATTTGTATGTCATACTTCTAGTCCATAATCCAAGAGGTGAGTTCTAGTAAGACGAAAATCGGTTCGACATGAAACATGTGTGTGTTTGTGGGGAGTTATTCAATTCACAAATCCTTTTGGATTTAATACGAATGTAATGTTCCGAGAGGACTACAATTGTTATTAATCAACATTTTACGCACCACCGACCGACATGGAAGTAAATGAATTTAGGAATTTGAACCCATAGAATTGCATGAATTGGTTTCTAAAACTTTATTCGCATTTAATATTGAAGAAACATGTTGAGATTATGTGCCTAAGGTTGCTCCTAAAGATGTTGAATAGACTTGTGGGTTCACAAATTTATCTCTTTTTATTTTTCTTATTTTTCAATTTTTCCTTAGATTAAAATAACTTAATTTTCGATCGCTTCAATAAAATTGGAATACGATGTTATTATAGCTAAGTGTTTCGATATTCAATCCTAAGGAATATGATCTTGCTTGCCATTATTCTATAAACTACAATGTACACTTGCTTGTATGAACCAAAATATTTTGGCGAATAAATTATATAGTGTCGTTCTTTGGGGTTTGATTAGATTCTATTTAGATATAGTAATAAGTAGTTCAATCTTAATTGAAGCATATTTTTTGTAATTTTTTTTTGTTTCAATTTTTTTTTTTTTTCTCTTTTTGTTTCTAACATCGTTTTATTGAATGCGAGAATGGAATCTTTGAACATACAAGAAGCCCAAATCGCAACTCAGTGGGAGGCCGACATCAAAAGGGAAAATTCCCGGGCGATACTTAATTCGAGAAAACGATTGGCAAGCGCCATTTGTCGATGGATGGTACAAAATATAAGGGCTCAAAGATTTCAACCGACATGGTTCAACAAAGTGATGTTAGAAATCCCAAGTGCGCTAAAGACGAAAAACTTAGCGCTTTGTGGGAGGCAACCTAAGAAACGCGCGACAAACTCAGGGTAAAAATGAAAAAAGCGAAAAAATGGAAAAAACCCCAGGATGCGCCGGGCATGTGACGCACAATCGACCGTGCGATCCGCTCCTCCGATTTCAAATTTGATGGACGAGCTTCCGGATTCACGGAATGATCTAGGTAAGTACTCTTTACGCATTCCTCTTTCTTTTGATAATTTCCTCATATGTTCGGATGAAGCATATTTTAAGTTTGGGGGATTGTCAAGAATGCGTAATTTAGTACTTTTTGCATTTTGCGTGCATTGCATTTAGGACTGCATGTAGAGCACTTTGCATTAAAAAAATGATTTTTGTTTCATTTTTTTCGATTTTGGTCGTTTTTAGCATGTTTACCGCTTTAAGACGTTTAATTACTTTTGTATGTGGTTTTAATCCGAGTTTTTATGCCCAACTCCCATATGATTTTACTATGAATATTTTTATGGCATGAGATAACATACTTTTGGGAATAATGTAATAAATTGTTAGGAGGAAAGTTATTTATTTGCTTGGCATGTGTTAAGAAAATTGGGTATTGGAGCATTTTGCCAAAAAAAGAGCATGTGAGCTTTTGTGCCTTAAACTGTTTTTATTATGCGGACTTATTTTTTTCTTGAGTGTGTCATTCATGATTGATAGAGCTATAGAACTTGCTCACAGTATCTTCATTGAAGCCATGTGTGTGTGCAATTTTTGAAAATGATCTAAGGCCAAATTTGTTTAGCTACTTAGCCTAAAAAGCCTACCTATGAACTCATGATTCCACTATTTATCAATTTTGAGCCAAACTATTATTCTAAACCACATTGATCTTTAAAATTTGAACATGTTTTATCCCTGAAATTTCTTGAGCTTATAGAAGATGAATAAGTTTGGGAGATGTGGTGAAAATTTATGAAAATGAAAGGAAGTTGGCAAAAGAAAAGAGGGATGATGTAGTAGTATGGGTGAATGAAAAAAAAATACATGAAGCTTGTAAAAAAATATATATATCTCTGGAATGAAAATAGAGAAAATCGAGGCAAAGCAAAAAAATGAAATTCTAAAAATTAGAAGAAAAAAAGAGCTTGAGGCTAAAGAAAAAAAGAAAAAAAAAAAAAAAAGGCCTAAGAATGAAAAAGGAGAAATCGAGGGTGGAATTGAGTTGAAAAAAGAAAGCGATATTATATTGAAATTGGGTTGGTGAATTATTAGCCAGTATCTTAAATTCTATTTGCTCAAGTGTGGTCACTTAATCGAAATTTTCTTACCCTTACCAAAGAGCCTACATTACAACCTAATAAAAGTCCTTTTTGATTCTTAAGTTGTGCACAAAAAGTGGTAGAGATGTTAAACTATGGTGGTTCTACATTCAGAATTGAATTTGAGTGTAAACACTATCTATACATACGAGAGCCAAGTGATATACTATATTCTTGTGAGCCGCGATGTCGAGTACCCAAGGGCCAAGAGAGTATTGATTATGCGAGTTTATTAATGATGACTTCTTGATTATGAATTACATGGTTTTCTTAAGTATGGAGTCAAATGCTATTTAATGTTCATAGTGTTCTTGGGTGTTTGTTCGTTTTTACCCTTGATATTATTTTTTTCTTAATTTGCTCGAGGGCGAGCAATGCTTTAAGTTTAGAGGATTTTGATGAGTGTAAAATATATGTACATATAAGGGTTTAAAATGATATATATTTGATGCATTTGCACGCATATATAGTGTGTTTTACTTGGT
Source organism: Rehmannia glutinosa (assembly GCA_016081115.2). NCBI lineage: Eukaryota > Viridiplantae > Streptophyta > Magnoliopsida > Lamiales > Orobanchaceae > Rehmannia > Rehmannia glutinosa. Next base: position 75,548,871 of record CM071924.1, on the reverse strand, counting down.
TTTCCTTTGTTGGGTGTGATCTACATACTCTTGTGAATTTTACAAAAATAGAGCTAAATTGGATAAAACGCGATATCATGTTCCAAAGTATAGGTCGGTAGCTAAGGTACGAGCAAAGATATGAAGCAAAGAAGCATGGACGGTCAAACAAAAGGAATTCCTTCAAAACACCAATATGCTACTTAACGATTTCCAACAATAAGTAGGGTATAGTATTTTGACCATAACTTCCTCTACAAAATTTATATTGAGGTGATTCAAGTGGCTATGGAAAGATAAGAGAAATGGCTATAGCTTTTGTGGGACACGAAGCCAATTCGACCAGGCATCTACGGCGACCTTATTGGATGACATGGGCGTGCGGCGTAATCAAATTTGAATTGGTCTCCTTTTTCTACTCAAACTCTCAAGTGATCTCTCCAAGCATCTCGAAAAAGGACCCAGGCTATGCACGGCCAATACATCAGTCCATACAACAAAAATACATTAAATAACAGGAATGAAGGAATCGAAGAGCTTTTAGAGCAAAAGGCTAGGTCGCAAAGAACACCACAAGAGCAACAACATCAGGGAGCCGCAAGGCTTCAGGGGCTTGGAAGGGAATCCATCCACGACAATAAGGGGGTTTTCTTTCTATCTCTGAGAACTCTTGTATGTGCTTATATGATGTCTAAATATTGATTCAATTTGTCTATGAGTTTGTAATCAATGTTTGTCATATTTTTTGGATCTTAGGGCATAATCAAACTCGTGGATTTGTAATATTAAATATGATTATTTGTTTTCTTAATTAATTCATGCTTTCTATTTATGAATTTGAGTGCTTATTTATAATTGCTTTTTATCGATCAATAATTTTCATGTCATACTTCTAGTCCGTAATCCGGAGGTGAGTTCTAGTAAGGCGAAAATCAGTTCGGACATGAAACATGTGTGACAAAGGGCGTGTTTGTGGGGAGATCAGAGAGGAGTACAATTGTTATTAATCAATCCATTTTTCGCACCACACGACTAGGGGAGTAAATGAATTTAGGAATTTGAACCCATAGAATTGCATGAATTGGTTTTTAAAATTTTATTAAATTTAATATTGAAGAAGCATGTTGAGATTATGTCTGGGTTCTTTCTAAAGATGTTGAAAAGACTTGTGGGGTTCACAAATTTATTTCTTATTATTTTTCTTATTTTCATTTTTTTCTTAGATTAAAATAACTTGATATTGATTGACAAAATTGAATTGGAATGCGATGTTATTATAAGCGCAAGTGTTTGAGATTCAATCTCCGAGTACGACCTTGATTGCCATTGTTCTATAAATTACAGCAAAACTGCGATTTATAACCAAAATATTTTTTACGAACAACTAATAATTCGTTGCACAAAGGTGTTGCTAAATATTATTAGAGACAAAAAGGAAAAAGTTGTCGATGCTAATGGTAGGACAATT